>QLNU02014176.1:39208213-39228781 GCA_006491805.2 Dysdera silvatica | reverse complement strand
CTTAATGGGAGGGGTTACAGAGCTACAACTCATATATTCCTATGTTAAGTATACAAAATTTCATTGCAATGGAGGGAATTACAAACCCCAAACCACCCCCTGGCTTCGCCTCTGACGGGGTTGGTGGGGTTGTAATCCTCTTCGATGAAATTTTGCATACAGTGTTGCCTCCCATAAGTTACACCTCTGAATAAGGGACACCTCCATTTTAAGGGACGATTCTTCTGTCCCCCCAGTATAGTATGTGTGTATCAACAGATACACCTCCGACAGACAAAATGCTCGGTCCCGCTCAAGCCCCTCCCCCCCACCCACCAATTGGATATCAAAAGACATTAATTTTTTTAAACGCCATATCACACGATGTTTTTTAAAGCTATGCCACTGTTTCTACTAAAAGGAAATCTGTCAAACTTTTGAAGAGAAACTTTCTCTTTACACTTTATTTCTTTTTCCGAGCACTGGTTTTCACGCTAAGATTGTGCAGCTTTTATTTCATTATCAGGAGACGGCCCGCGGAGAGCATTCGTTGAAGTTGGGGAATTTAACATTGACTTATGGGAATCATTTTGATTCTAATAGATTTTATTCTTATATAAGCTGGGTATTCGATTATCCGCTGCTAGATAAAGTGTAGCAGACCGTATTCATAAAGGAGATCGTTTTCGTATGCATTAATTTCTTTTCTGGAATCAGCGACTGCGAAATATGAAGGTATCCGACTATATAATCTTATGCCCAGTAATCATAAAGTAATGAAAAAATTTTGGATCCGATACTGAAGATACCAAAGAATAATATGCACATACATCTCATACATTAGATCCCATATTTAGAACAGACCATCTCATACATTAAATCTGGTACATTAGAATGGAACATCTCATACATTAGAACCCGTACATAAGAATATCTCATGTATTAGATCCCATACATTAAAATATCTCATGCATTAGATCTCATACCTTAGGTCCTATACATTAGATGACACACGTTAGAATATCTCATACATTAGATGACATACATTAGAATATCTCATACATTAGATGACATACATTAGAATATCTCATACATTAAATCTCGTGCATTAGAATATCTCATACATTAGATCTCATATATTGGATCCCATACTTTATAATATATCATACATTAGATCCCATACTTTAGAATATCTAAAACCTTAGATCCCATACATTAGAATACCTCACATATTAAATTCCATACATTAGAATAGCTCATACACTAGATATTTAGATCATTAATAGGCTTATTATTGGAATACAATATTGATAATGAGCAAGCACATTAGTTCAGATAGCATTAGTTAACCATCCTCATAGACTATGCCTCAGTGAATTAGCATTGCACACTGGCTTGTAATCACTCAAGTTCGACTTCCGACTTTCTAGAGCGGGGTTTGATTCTATTCAAGCAGTGGCCTTCTGGCCATCCTGGACACTTCCGGTCAAGGGTGATTCGCCAAGCAGTGATATTTGGTGTCTCCCCCTTTCTCGTGTGTCATTATCTTGGCGATAAATAACTCAGTAGAAATACGTTTACAGAAAAGGGTTGAGTAGAAATTTTTCGAAAGCGAAAAGGCCAAGAAGTTGGAGAGAAATGAGAGGAAGCAACTTTATTTATTAATTAATATGAATTACATTTCGCAATTAGTGAAATTTATCGCTAATCAGTATGCGAGATATGAAAAGAACAACGGAAATATAATAAACCGAATATTGGATAATAATTATCATTGATTAATAATAAAAAATGTGTACATACAGTGAAACCTGGTAAAGTGTATACCTCAGTAAATTGAGCACCTTAATAAAGTGACCGCTTTTTATAAGAGAGAAGTGGCTTAATCATGCCCATACTAAAATATATCATGTATGGTAACCACCTGTCTTTGGTGACCATTACCATCCGGTCCTAAAGGTGGTCACTTTAGACAGGTTCTGTTATATTTTATGGAGCAAGGACAGCAAAGATCATTCTGCGCCAAACGAGAGTAATAATTATTACTTTTCATTATGCATTATCACCATAATGTTGATTTCAAATTAAGGCGTGGTCATAGGCGTAATCTGGCGGGGGGCAAGGAGGCACGTGCCCCCCCCCCAAGTTTACGCTATATTTTACCCTCGAATTACGCCTATTGTCGGTATCATAATATCGCAAAGTTTCTATAACGATAAAAAAAACTACATTGTGCTCTATGGCTCTGTTGTCTGGACCGTTGTCGCTAGTTTGTATTGTTAGTTTGCAGTGACGATTGTAGACAAAAAATATCTGGGGGGGGTACACTAATTCCTGTATTTGTGCACAGACAGCATAATAAAATCCGGATATATTTGTAGGATTATGCCCCCCCCCCCGGCCCTGACCTAGAACCACTACTGTTTGTTTGTGTGTGTTTTACGGTGCAAGGACAGCAAGGGCCATGCTGCGCTGTCTTACAGTTTTCCGTGGAATCCGGAGCTCTTCCGGGATAACAGCACAATAGGTAAATCAGTTACCCTTACAAGGCTTGGTTCATATTGGAATGGTCGCTAAAAAGAGGGTCGTTGTATGGAGAGTATAGACTATTGATTGTGCAAATTTTAAATTTTACTGTATTGATAAAACTAATTATAAATAAATAAATCCAGCTGTAAAATAAAACTGAATGTGTTTAGAAAATGACATATATGTGTCAGATTATCTGGTGATTTTATTCGTTGACAATCGCTCAGCTAACCGAGAAAATTACAACCCTACTCCGCCAGTTAGGCTTTTGTATAGTCAGTCTAGAAAGATGGGCAAAGGGTTGTCCCGTGTCAGTGGTAGCATTGTGTACGGAAGAACAGTAGGGAAGGGTGGAAGTCGGTTCCATGGAAAAGTAGTCAATCGAATCGGACAGGAAGTGTTGCCATTAGTTTGATCCATTGCTCCCGGATTTCTGTTATTTGCTGAATCATATGATACTGCTATCAATCACATTTGCAAAATATACGTTATTTTTAGCTCTATTTGCTGCTATACTGGTAGTGTAAGCTAGCATCAAAACTTGCTAAAACTAACGGAAAATCTATATTTCTACCATTAGAAGATACTCCTGACTAAGTTCGCTTGGAGGCCTTTTTCAATAGCCAATAACTTTAGGCATTGAGTCTGTAACTTGGTCACACAAGAAATGGCGCTCTTTGGTCAGACAATACCCTCGCGTTACCAGATTCGATGCGTGTATCTAAATTATGGAAGGCTGCGGTTTTTCTCTATTCCCTTTATTGAATCCCAAACACATTTCGCAGATTACGTAACCCACCCACCGATGAGTAGAGAGGGGAAGATCAAATCCTTGAATATGCCACCCCTCGGGAGAATTCCCTATGGACATATCCATCCTCTGAGAATATTCCTGGTACCGCGATTCGCAAAACATGAACGTGTATAAAGCGTGCTATAGTCAACTCATATACAACAAAAAGACTACGATCCATATAGAGAGAGAGATTGGTATACATTTTTTTTTTACAATGAAATATTTCAGAAGCACATATCTACACTTCCTCCTTATAAAGAAACATCTGCTTTATATTATATTAATTGGATAAATAGCTTCTATAGACGGCTCCGTTTAGTCAACAACTGCCACTATAGCTATTTGTTTCGTTGGCTAGGGTTCGAGTCCTGCTATGCTTGGGTGTGCGCCATGTCGTGTGTGAGTTACGTTAAGTCTTCTGTCCCATTCCCGATTACTCAGTGTAGCGTTAGGAGGTAAGAGTACAAATGAGCAGGACTCGCCTCGTAAAATAGATAAAAACGTTTTTAAATTACACGAATACCAAACAAAACTACAAAGTGAAATTACAAACGAAAACTATTTTACATTGCCGGTATTATATATTACTGATTTTATAATTATTGTACGCTAATTTAATATTTATATTAACCTATGCTGAAGATGCATAATGGATTTATATTTTTTCAATTGTTATTTAAGAGAATTTAAGAGTTCTAAGTTGAATAAGCCTCCATTCGTAGTACTGAATATGATTATAGAAATGCCATTGTAACGTTTTCGCGCATTAGGCGGTATGCCGGATAAAAGTAAGTTTTTACTTTAACTGGAAAACTATGGTAAAAGTAAATTCGCATTATCCGACATTCTGTAAAATCCGAGTTGCTTTGCAGTTCTTAAAGTGTCAGATTGTTTTAAAACGTATTTACGGTGTGGTGGCGGAAATCGAAAAACGACAACTCTTTCATTTTATCCCGCATGATGGGTGTAACTAGTTGTTGAAATTCTAAAATTTTGTGGTCCTCAAAATATCTGATATGCTGGGTGTAACTAGTTGTCAAAATTCAAAAAATTGGTGTTCCTCGAATTATCCGGCATGCCGGGTGTAACTAATTGTTAAAATTAAAAAATTTGGTGATCCTCAAATTATCCGGCATGCTGTCTGATTCATAAGAATGAGGCATAAAAGTACATTAAAAATAAAATTATAATAGAAAAAGATGAGAGTGCGTATTTTCATTTTTTTAAATTTATACTTGCAAATATCATGGAGTGTTCAAGTATTACATAAGCACCTTCATGGGGAGGGATTTGCTGTTTTGCTTATTTTCCTAAGCTAATGTTAATTTTTGCTTACGAGGGGGGGAGAGGGTTATAAAATATCCAAAATATCGTTTATGTAATATTTGAACCCTCCCTAAGGTAATATATGTGAACCAGGACCGAAAACTTAACGGACCTCTGGCCTATTTTATGTTGTGTATTGTACGTCTCAAAACTGAGCAGTGGCTTATCAGGGATGGGATCTACGGCCTAACGCAACCATCGAAACACAGCATATTTACACACACATAACCATGCTTTCAGAGTGTTTGTTTGAATTTTTTATGGCGCAAGAGCATCTGGGCTATACTGCGCCAAGCTTTCAGAGTGTACAATCCAACTACGTTACTCATCTGATATTGTTGCATCCTTTTGTTCTATTGTACATTTATTGCAGTTTTAACTTCGTTTGTTGAATATACTTTATTTTTAAAACTGTATGTACGGTCTCGCCTTGTCTGGCGCAGAATGATCCTTGTTGTCCTTGCGCCATAAAATCACAACCAACCAACAAATCAACTACGTTATCCCGAAGAGAATTTAAAAAAGCGCACCCTAGTGGCCGTCTGAAAACGGCTATTGAGGCATTGTGTTGTGGTAACATTCAACTACGCTTCTAAGGCTTTTTAAACTCCAAAGGTTTATGAATGCGCACGTTTAAATGAATTCATTTGGAACATATTATTCACCCAGAAAACACGTATTCGCCTATTCTAAAGTTGCGGAATGGTTTATAAGATATTTTGCATTTTCGAGTCCCACCCGCGTCTTAAAGAGTGCTAGCAGAAGTACAACAAACACATTTAAATAAAAAATTTCTGACGACATTGTGTACATGCAAGCGCACCATGCTCGTATCCAGGGGAATCTTAGGGACCAGTCCCTACGAAATTAAATTTTTAATAGGGGACTTGGCTACGGCCGTGAATGCTGTGACTGTATCGATACATGCCGTAAAAAATTTTGAATCGCCCCCCACCCCCCGGCCTTGAAGCACATACACACAATCATGTCAATAATTTAAACAAAAATAACCGTGTGTTTATTGCATGTAAGGACTTGTTTAATAGCATAAAAAAAATTGATGACGTTTCGACGAGGCACTTGCTGGTGTTCATCAGAAAAAACCTCCTGAACAAAAATGTTGTGTTGCCATTTTTCGAAAGCGTCATTCTGCGCGAGCAGGTCAATATCTTGACTAACGCTTTCCAGGAATGGCAACACACCCTATTTTTGTTTATAATAATTTTCCTGGTGAAGACCAGCACATGCCTGATCGGAATACAATTGAGTTTTTCCACTTTTAAACAAGTTCTTATACGCAATAAACACGTTCAAATTATAGCCCAAATTATTAAACGCTGTTTGAATATCCCATAAAATAATCTGTTTGTTATTAAGTGGTGTATAACTATTGATTCTCGGTTATAACTAACTGTCGAGGTAGATACAGAATGATTTAAAAATCTCTGTTCAAATTCCAAACATCTTAGCAAACCTGTTTCGCTAATTAACGTATATGTGCTTAGGAAAAACTTAACTAAACTTCCCTTGGGCGAACTAGCATGCGCAATGGAAGGTTTATGGGAGCCATAGACTCCATTACAATGCAATTTTGTGTAAAAACAATATAAATACAGGGTGTTCGTAAACTCTTTCGGCAAAAACAGAGGGTACATAATGCACATCAGGACGAACAATATGTGCAATGTATGTGTAACCTAAAGCCGTATCCCACTCATAGTGCTAGAAAAGAGTAAGTTTGGAAAACGTCCAACGTGTAAAAGTGGTTATAACTGGTGCATGAGAAACACAGGATGCAAATCATATCAGCTGATCAAGTGAATAGACAGAAAATCGCACGCAAAATGTAGAAAAAAGTGTGAACCATTCAGTCCCTTAAGGTTATTAACATAGAATAAGACAGGTTTTGCATACGCTCTTTGAAGAAAAAGGTTTGTTTCAGGATTTAAAGCTGGAACAGGTAATTTTTAATCACATTGTATATATATTGCTTATTTCTAGTATGCACATCTCTTGGAAGGCGTTTATAGTTGAATCGAACTGAATTTTACAACAATAATACAGCGAACTGCTGTCGCAAAGACTGGCTGGCATGGAATACCTTCTTTACAAGCGTTACAATGGAAAGAATCTCGAAGAATGCAGACGGTTCAAACAGCGAGTGATCTTGTAGAGGGGTCTAATACAAAATTCGGTTAAAGCTTATTCTTGCCACGGATACAGGTAAACAAAGGGTTTTGTTTTGTACTTTGTCTTAGTTCCTTTGTTGAATCTTATACTTACCACTAACTAACCACTCTCCCATTTTAAAGCAACCTCCTCTAATACTGTTATTCCTGTTATTCATATACTTTACACTCTCTAAAATTGATTGAATGGGGCCCAGCAGTTGAATAAAAACTTGTTTATTTTGTTTTTCTTGTTTGCGAAGAAGAGATGTACAAATCTTATCTCGTGGCGAATGCGCAAGGTTTAGATTTTCCAGCAAGAATGGCAAGTTTCATGGGTTTCACGTCGTCGGATAAGTGATTAAAAATATTATACTTCATGATCAGGGAAGTCAAATTTAGGAAAATATTGGGGGGTGGAATTCCCCTATGAAAGAACCCACATCTGCACTCGAATAAGCCACACAAGGACAGAAAAAACTTAAAAAGTAACAATATAGTTTATATGTTATTTCTTAAACCTGCGAGTACATTTGGTATTTTTGTATTTATTGTCCATGATTTTTGGGAAGACTAGATGACCTCAAATATCTTTTGAGGCCCCAAGGGGCCCGGTCCCTTAATAGTTGGGTCCCCTGATGATGCGTTTTCATTTGTGATACTTTTTTTTTTTTTCTGCTTTTGAAATTCAATTCGACAAAGAACATTTTTATTTGTTAAAATTAATTATTATAACTTTCATTATTCTGACTTAAGTCACCATTCTGACATGAGAATCTAGGTCTAGGTTTAGGCCGCCATTTTATGTTTATTTTTGTAGTTTAAATTCTAATTTTTATTTTACCATTTCTTAATAATTACAATTGTTATTCATATAAATCTCGCGTGTTTCAGTAGTAGGCTATATTATACTCTCAATTTTCCGGACTCAATTTTCCGGATTATGAGGGTTACGGATTAGCCGTTCTTGAAATTTTCGTTATATTGTCGAACCTCTTTAACGTAAACTTCTGCGGTGACAATTTTTTTTTCGTGTTAAATATATATCATGTCGTCTGGAAAAGATAGGATCCGATAATGTTACTACAGGGGTTATTGTGTTCCGGGATTTCCGTAAATTCCGGAAATTTCAACTTGCCTCTTCCGGATTTTTTTGTTTAAATTGCAAAAAATTTTGTTTCTTATAATTTTTTATATTCTTTTAGAAATCATTGTTTTTACCAAAAATATTACGTAACTTTTCAGGGAATTTTCTGGTATGTTCAATAAATCTGGTTTGAGCTTACAATCTTCTCTGTTACTACTATCATAAGCGCAGAGTTATATGAGCATGTAAGTCTCTAGGCCCCCCCCCTTCCATCTCAATAATTTTGAAAATTCTACGTTGCGTGTTTGTTATGACTACTATTCTACATTATTATGAAAATTCAGGAAACAGTTCTAATCTTTTCCGGATTCGACAGATTTTTGTAAGAGGCATGTTGATTTTTTCTGAAAAGGACGTTATCTCTAAATTGGGCAATTCTATTTTCACATCTTACTATTTTCTTTGAGATTGCAGTCACTTTTTATTTCAGGATTTCGCTGACTTCGGAAATTGATTTTGTGTCTAATTCCAGTCGTTTAATGAGCTCTCTCTCTCGACACTGAAGTTCTTCAGCCTTTCCTCCTTCAAATTTTTCAAGTTGCTTAGTGTCTCGCCTGATTATGGCTATCTTCTTTTCTAGTCTGAACTTCCACTGAGGCTTTTGGAAATGTACTTTATTTCTCCTCTCCATCTTAAATCCAAGTTCTGCTGTAACTGTGAATGCAATTCAGTAGATTAAGTTGTTAATTTCTGTTAAGTTACGTGTTTCGTATGTGCTAATAACAAGGTTTACATCCTTCAGTATTTCATCCAGTTTATTTCATTTTGTATGTTTCAATACTGGCAGTCTAATCCTTTCAATATTTCCTGCCAGATTCACAAAAATCTTGTTGTTTAGCTCCTGTTGTTTTCTGGTAAGGCATATATATATATATATTCACCAGATCTTCGATTATCAAGTCCCCCTTTAGAGGTATTACATTTTCTGTTTCCTTCGTCAACATGTTGTTTAATTCTGCTTCAATTTTTTGCTTGTTAGTGACCAAAATGACTTCTGTGGAATGGTTTTGGGCCTTTTGTTCTAGTTCTTTTAATTCTAGAACCGAGAAGATCTGATTTCTGAAGATAAATCGCCTCTGATCAGCTAGTCTATGTTCATTAATGTTGCTTTCAGGGTATTCTTCTTTCCAAATTTCATTCATTCACTTGAGATGACCACGTATTTTGGGTTTAGATTTGAAATAGCAAGTAACTATTTCTCTATTTTTTGTTATTAAAAATTTCTTTCACTTTGAGCTTTTAGTTACCAAGTTATTATCAGAGGAGGATTTGTTTTCTGACTCAATTGTAGTCGTATGTCTATCATTCAGACTTGATTCTGCCCTTATGGGTGGAATTTTATGCTTTTGCAACGTATTGCTATGCATTTCTTTATTCATAGTCTCCATTTTACTGAGTTGCGTCTCTTTCTATATTGGTTAATTAAGATAGATTTCTTTTCCCAGGTCATAGGAGTTTCTAAATCAAGGGGAAACTGGAACTATTGAATACTTGAGAAATTTTAATTTCATGGATGACTTTTAACTAGACTGGTTTATTCAAAACGGCGGCTTTTGTAAAAACGATTTCTATGTCGAACACGTTTTTTTTTTTCGCCGTCTTCCTCGGTAACAAGTCAAGGGATATTGCCTTGGCTTTTTCCCGGCCGGCGGCTTATTATTATTATTATTATTATTATTATTATTATATTTCTATAGTATTATTATATATATTTTATTATATTTCTATAGTATTATTATTATGTTTCTATAGTATTATTATTATATTTCTAGTATTATTATTATATTTCTATAGTATTATTATATTTCTATAGTATTATTATTATATTTCTATAGTATTATTATTATATTTCTATAGTATTATTATTATTATTATTATATTTCTATAGTATTATTATTCTATAGTATTATTATTCTATAGTATTATTTTATTTCCATATAGTACTATTATTCTATAGTGCTATTATTCTATTTCTAGTTATTAGTAATTTTTTCAGTAATTTGCATTTTTAATTTCAGAAGTGTAGTTGTTATTTTTGATATATACACCTAAATAATATATTTGATTGGAAAAATAGAATATTTTATAGCTTCAAATAATGAGTAATTTTTTATATTAGCGTACATGAAATCTATTTACGCAGAATAATAATTTATTTTTAGTAGTACGGATTGTTTTGTAAAATCTTACAAATAGTGTTCATATTAAAAATGCACGTCCAACATTCAAGCGTAAAAAGCGTGTGAAAAAACATAAATTCTGGATGCATGTGTTTTATAATTTCGAGATTTATTTGTTATAAGAATGTTTTATTTGTTGTGAAACCTAAATTACAAAAAAAGGAAAATTTTCAGCTATTTGTTTAAATGCCTACAGAAACATTTGCGGATTTTTCGCGTTTCTAGATTTTCCACACAAAAACACATTAATCGGCCTTAATAATCTAAAGTGCATGTACGTACTTGTATTTTGACGTCTCACACTTATTTTTTATGCTTATATATTTCCACATATAATTACAGAAATTTCTTTCAATAAAGTCGTTCCAATTAAGAACTATCCCTATTTCTCCACTGTATTTTCTAGTCCTAGTCTGCTTCAAGAACTATAACTATTCTCATTAACGATGATTTTCCCCTTCGCTTTAGAGTCGTTATAGGGAAAAATTACTATACTAGTACAGTATATGGAAAAATATAAATTATTTAAGTACACTTCACTGACTTGCGATATTGCTTGCAGATTTATAAAAAAAGGAAATAGCATTTTTTTTACATCGAGTTTTTACACCACATATTTATTGTGTTTATATTGGTACTTTTAAAAGAAAAATATTTGTGCAAAATTTAGTGCTTTTTAAGTAATTACGATGGTCGTTTTCTAGAGGTTTTCTCATGTTATATTTAATTATTTAAGTTGTCGTTTTGACTAAAAATTTGTGAGTTATTTATTTATTTTTATTAAAGACCACATGACGGATTGTCAAGTTAAATGGTATATAAAATCTTCGAACTGACTGACAAACAGGTGCCATCTGAAGTTTCTTTTACCCTAAAACCTTCCTGAAAGAAATTTTATCATTACATATTGGTACAACAGAGTGCTCAATAATTTAAAATTTAAATAAATTAATTAAAAAACATTTGAAGAAAGCGATATCACGCAGACAAGTTTTGAAAGAAATTGAAAATATTATTGAAGATGAAAAAGTTGAAGTTATTTTCGATAGACTACCTGGTAACTGGTATATCAGATATGGCCAACAGATGGATTATAAAGCAATTTTTGGTCGATTGCGGTCATATTCGTAACTTGTCAACGCCGAACGCCGTAGCGTGCCATGGTATAAAATTCACAAACGTTGTATAATCTTTTGATTATTAATTATGCCTTCCTTCAATATGTATGCTTCGAATGTCTGTATGAGTTTTTAACGTGTATGTAGGACCACCATCGCTATTGGGCTAAAGTATTATGGTGTACATATTTATGAATGTCTTTTACACTTTTGCACCTTAAATATATTTTTATCAATATTTATAAGGAACACTATTTTGTGATGATATACAGGTCTCAGCAGTATAGCTGCAATTTTATTGCGATATAATTTAGTCATTGGTGTGTGCAGGGGGGTGTTGATGGGGGTTGTAACCCCCATTGCAATGAAATTTTGTATATTTAACATAGGAATATGTGAGTTGTAGCTCTGTAACCCCCCATTACGAACTTTCTGCGTATGCTTACGAATTTAATGTTGACTTACACCTTTTTCCTACCTCTCTAATCTACGTTATCGATTAACCCAGAGAACTTGAATGGGCAAAATTTCATAACTGGTTCCCCAACAAATGTTTTATGTAAAAAAAAAGTTGATCCCAACAACAAGGAAATTGGCTACTTTATTATACATAACTTAACCATCCCATATTGGTTAGATAACGCAAAGTAACGGACGAGTTTAGATTCATGGAATTGGCTCGTCCATTTCACAATGTATTGTTGTATGACAATATTTATTTTTGTGTTCCCCAGAAAAACCGCTTTAGTTCATAAAGCAAATGAAAGTATGTATAAAGAGGAAAATACTGAGCGCTTCAGCAACGCAAATCCAGTAACAGATGGTATGTTGTAACTCGCATCACTGTAGCGTACGAAGATCTGATCGCTTCATCAAGAAAAACCCGCAACAGAATGTTTTTCATCATCTGACCCCCAACAATACCCCGTGCCCCGGCTTCCCTCCCCCAAAAAAGAATCGGCTAGAAAGAGGAGGGGCGATATTAATTATTTTCATTGTCGCCAAGCGCAACGCTGAACAATGGTGCGATATGCTCCGATGAGCCCCCTGGAGTACGGTGGCCCTCCATTTAGGTGAGACTGCCCCTTGTTAGCTCGTCCAGATGACCCCCCTCACCGACTCTCCATTTCCAATAAAAGCCATGGTTCACTTGTTCCTGAAAAATCAAATTTATTAAACAGGTGATAAACTACGTTTGCATTCTATTTAAATTCATTGCTCTTTTTTATATAAATTGAAGGCCTTCACATGTTTTAAAAAATGACATTACAAATGCGAAGAGAATATTATAGAAAAATATGTCTTATGCTGTTGGGAATAGGGCCGGAGACAGAGGGCAGGAGCCCGGCATGGAACTTTAATAGCTTACCGTACATTATTTGTTATTAAATATAATTGGTTGAGACCCAATTTATTAAACTGTTTAGAGGCCCTTAAATCCTATCCCCCTAGGACCGTTTGGAAACAATAAACAATTGATGAAACCAATCTAATATTTTCATCCAAGTGCCCCTCCTCCTCCTCCCCCCTCCTCCTCGTTCCAATATTAGAACCGTCATTTTAAATCACACACTGAGGTTATGGAAAGATGCCTAAGAAAGTCAGGGAAATAGTTAGGATGATTTTAGCATCCATTCCAATTTTGAAGCGACCCTGACGGTGGCTGAAAATTGATCCTTAGATGCATATAATATTAAAGCTAGAAGATCAATCTAGCTAGATCTAGTCTAGACGCTAGATCTAGATCTAGACTAGATCGATCTAATCTAGAAAGGGCCCTGCATGTACACTGGAAAATTTAATAGATTTAAATGGGGGAAAATAAAGTATAATTATTATTATTATTAAAATTAGAAAGCATTTAACAGTTGCTGATGAGTGATATATTAAATTATATAAATAAAATAATTTAAATACTGTTTGAAAATTACATTTAGAAGCAGGAAATCAATCACTAAGTTAACAGAAAGAAAATTAAAATTTCTGAAAGAGGAGCGTTCAAGTATTACATAAGTAATATTTTAGCCATTTTAACACCCCACCCCCAGCAAGCAAAAATTAGCATTGGCTTACATAGGAAAATTAGACCAATGGTAACCAACCCCTCCCCCCAATGTGCTTACGTAATACTTGAACTCACCCCGGCTTCTAATAATTAATTTATGATTAAAAAATTATAAATTTGCACAATTGATAATTTTATAAATTACTACTTAAATCAATTGTAAGTTACTAGCTAAATTAATTATAGTTTACTAGTTAAATTAATTATAGTTTACTAGTTAAATTAATTATAGTTTACTAGTTAAATTAATTATAGTTTACTAGTTAAATTAATTATAGTTTACTAGTTAAATTAATTGTTACTAGTTAATTAATTGTGGTTGGAGGTGGTTATATTTACTGGTTAGGTGATTTAAAATTATGGTGAGGGTCCTCAATAGCCACTTAGAAGTTTGTTGTCCATAGAGACAGTGGACGTCTTTTTGCTCTTGAAAATGCATAAAACACTTATATATTTATATATATAGAGTATCTGGCTGATATAGTCAGATGTCTTACTTTCCATAAAAACCAAACAAACAAACAAATGTCTTTATGGCAATGCATTAAGTACCCAATGGGGGATAAGACTAAAAGACGGACAAAAGTAAAATTAATATAATAATAATAATTTACTTATTTATATAAAAATATGAACTATGTTTACATTGATGGTGTCAGGATATTAATGCTAAGTAGTTAGATATTTTTGTACAAGGAATCCTTATACGTTAACGTAATTTGTAGTATTGGCAAAAAAATCACATATTTGTATAAATTCTATATACAAAAATACAGGAGACACAATGAAAAATTGTTTCCCCTTCTTAATATGTAAAACAATTTTCAGACAATCAGCAGTGTTTTCATGGAAGCATTTGAAGAGTTAGCGTTATCAAATGCACCATTAAAACCCACTAAATGGCTTAGATATGTGGATGATGCTTTTGAGATATATTTTTTTTTACAAAAATGAGTAAATGCCAAGACTTGAAGCAGGAAATCAAAGACATGTGGTACATGGATAAGGTAAACGTTATCCCTCTTGTCTTATCAGCAACAGGTATAATACCAACCACACTCCAAAAGAACTTGGAGACACTTGAAATTGAACCAAACACATATATTCAGATGCAAAAAGCAACAATACTAAACACCTGCCGAACAGTCAGAAAATTTTTAAACTTGGCACCAGAATGAAACATACAAAAATATTTTCACACTGAAGGTAGACTTGAGAACTTGGCACCGCCCGTCTTAAGCTTAATCCGCCAAGTGCGAGAACGCACACAATAATAATAATAATAATAATAATAATAATAATAATAATAATTCCGTGTTTAGTATATCACTCAGGATATAAAATCCAATCAAACTGAAACAACTGAGAATCGGCAACCATATTCAATGCCAGATGGAACAGGCGCAACATTTACCAGAAAACTGAAGGCGGGAAGCGGAGCATTCACTTAACGTGCTGTGAACTTCAAACCGAAACTAAACAGGGAAATTCCCTTCGGAGTACTCTAGAAACGTATTCAAAATTCATCTTCATCACACATGAGCAGTAGCAATTTTGATAAAAAATTTTGGGGGCACAAATTCCTGCCTATGTGCACGGGCGTCGCAGCGGGGTTCGTGGACCTTGGCAGGATAGATAAAATCTCGAAGGATAGAAATTAAGCAGTAAGAATCACAAAGGCGCGAGACAAAGAAAAGGCGAAATTCGACGTTCCTCACACGTCGAAGAGCGACGGCCGAAACCGAATTCATCATCACTCGGACAATTTTGGATCTAGAGAAAAATAGGTCCCACGAATAGCAAACTTCTATCCTAATAGGTCGTAGAGCAGTGGCGGCTCGTGACTTCAAGAACGGGTGAAGCGGCAAACCCTCTACCAAAAAAAAAAACCGGAAAGTAGCCGTAAATTCCAGTTTTCACAAAAATAATTCAATAGTAATTATTAACATTTATTATAATGGTCAACATATATATATATGTATACAATCGCAACAGATAAAGACAAGTCCACCAGCGTCACAACATAACCCTCGTCGATAAATCGAATAAGACCACGTACTTAATCGACATAGCAGTACCCAACACCAATAACATACAGACAACCTACACAACGAAAATCACCAAGTACCAAGATCTCAGACATGAAGTACGAGATATATGGGGTATGGAAAAGATCCTCATCATCCCGTTAGTCATCTCAGCAACAGGGATAGTACCAAAAACGCTTGCGACGAATTTGGAGATACTCAACATTGACCCAAACACCTACATTGAAATACAAAAAGCCACAATCCTAAACACGTGTCACATTGTCAGGAAGTTTCTAGACATGGCACATTAAGAAGTGATGTAAAAAGAGGCTTGGGAACATGGCGCTCTGCCCGTCCCAAAGCCTGTTTCCGCCAAGAATGGGCGAGGAAAACTTTTTATAATGATGTATATATATATTTGAAAGCAAAACATACACATTAACAATACTGGAGATTTGACTAACTCCCCTCTCGATTCAGAAACTTTGCAATCGTGCCTGATATGGTACTACATATTGTACAGACAGAGATAATATGTGGAGACAACAAGCAAAATAAAAATATGCAATATATGCTTACCCAGTCTTTATTTTGTGATTGTGAGTGTGATTCTTCTCTCTTTTAGACTTCCGAACTTGTCGACGATGTCGTCAAAAATGGTTGGGATTCTATTAACTCGTTTAGTAGTTACTTTTCAATTGAAATTTTTAACAAGTTTCTATGTCTGTCTTCAAACATCGTATTACGTAGACTGATTTTGATTCTGTTTAAGCAAGAAAAACTCCGTTCTACGGAAACACTAGTGGACGGAATAGTCACTATTAAGCAAAAAAGTTTATAAGCTTCTTTAAAAATGTATCTGTTTTCTGTTAAAATTTCCATGAATGTTTGTAATTTCATATCTCTATACTGCTTATCCAGATATATGTGTTTTAATTCATTTTTCAATCTTTGGAAGTCAGTAAATATATTGGGGTAGTACACATTTAAATTATTTATTGTTTTTGTAGGAAATTTATAGGAATACTCCGCAAATTTTGAAGTATCCCTTAATGTAATAAAATGAAGCTTTTCCATATCTTGAAAACGTGTAGTAATTTGTAAAGAAATAGTATCTAATATTTCATAAAATGTAAAATTTTATATTTTGCAAGAACTTTATTTTGTGTGAGCGTCACTTTTTTTCGTCCCTTACGGTGTTCAGTTGGAACTGTTGTTTTCGAAATCACTAATTCGAAAATTTCCACGAATGTATTCTCCTTTCGTTTGATGTTTAAAAGAATCTGCGTATTTTTAATTTGTGAGATGCAAAAATTAATGTCAAATGACTTATTTTGTAGTACATTGAAGAGAACATCCGTAAGTCCAAAAATATGGTTAAAATCAACAACCAAAAGTGAAAATTCAAAGTCGTTAAATATATTTAAATAGCCGACACTCTGCCTACTCTACTCCCTTCCGTTTTCCTCCTCCCCTTGTCCTCTTCGCATTCGTACAATCCTACTCATGGGTGAGTTGTCTAGTCAGGGTTACCACGATGAAGCGCCACAAATGTCGCCTTCATTGACGCCAATGGGCCCCATTGCTCTCGCCGTAAACTATCTGTCGCCATGGTAACCATGTAAGCAAAGCATTTCCTTCAATAAAGATTTTGAAGCGCAATTTTAAATTTCCTATCGTCGCGTCATTTGGCGCTTTTTCTTGGCAGAATAAAATTTCCATGGCGAGTTTAACGAAAACCTTGACTTAGAAACATAGCCTTTTGTTTCATTATATTAAAAGAATTACATTAAAAAAAAGCAAAGAGCAAAATAAAATGTCGAATTTTACTTTTCCAATCAAATTTTAAATCTGACAAAAAAATAAATAGAGAGAATTTAGAATTTAAATTAAAAAAAATCATTCGTTCGAACGGCCAATTTTTTTAAGTGAAGCCGCGCTTCACTTGTGTCACCCGACGAGCCGCCACTGCCGTAGAGATAAAGTTTAAAATACGAAAATAGCATCTTTCGATATATTTACAAAAACGTAAAAGACGCTTGCGGATAGAAGCTGAGAAGTTGGCAGCGGTAAAGCCGAAAGTTGCAATTTATTTCCCCGATTTTTATCAAGAGAAAAAAAAAAATTAACATCGGCCGATGGCTAATACTATCCGCCGATTGACCGATGGTATTCAATTTTTTAATCGGCTGACGATGCCGATGCGTATTTATGAAAACATGAACTAATCGGCTCCGATTGATCAGCAAGCCGATCTATAGGTCATACATGGCACCATCACCCTTCCCCAAAACGGACAGTTAACAATACATTATTCCAAATAGCAAATTCTATCTGCAGCAACCAAACAGTTTTACAGGATGAAAATTCTCTTAGTGGTATTTTAGAAGAAAATAATTATAATTAACATCAAATTCAAAAAGTGTTGAAGTCCAAACCTAAAGCCCATTTCTCACGCCTTATTCATGACCGTGTTTCTTTTACAAGACATAAGCATAAAGCCCTCCTACCATTTATTAACTGCATCATAGACGGTATTGGCTGTTTGCTATTGAAACCCAATATTAATATGGTATTCATTCCAAAAGACAAGATTTTTAATTTCCTACGTTCGGTTAAAGAACCAGTGGATACATTCAAAATTCCTGGTGTATACAAATTCCTTGCTATTGTAGACAGAAACAGGACAATCCATTACGTGCCGAAGAAATAAACATGAAAGCCTCTCGAGAAATAAACAAGCAACTAAATCGCAATAGCACGACATAAAATTTTAAATAACCATTTAATCCTTTTTGATCATACTAAAGTTCTCGCAAAATCAACTAATTTTTGGCCCAGATTATACAGAGAAGCAATAGGGATCATCAAGCATCCTAATAATTTTAATAGATATGATGCTAAAATCATTCCTGTTGCTTGGCTACCCATTCTAACAAAATTGTAACGCGTGAATATCCGTTTTTATTTTTCCATTCTATTTTCTTCTGTTTTGGCTTTTAATTCCATCTCTGCAACCTGTATAATAATTCCTTCAAACGTAGGTAACTACTGTATGCGTAAGCTATGTGTATATATATATATACATCAATTTTGAATTTTCTACATGTGGTTTCATTTTTTCTGATGATGATTTGCATAGATCGAATGTAAACATCAAGTTTTTTGAGCAATAAAATTGTTCATCTACTCAGCTAATTGCCTGAAAATTGTAATGCGCTGTGACAGTCATCGGCGTACGCAGAAAATTCATATACTCAATGGGGTTAAAGAGTTACAACTCATATATTCCTATGTTAAATATACAAAATTTCATTGCAATGGGGTTACAACCCCCATGAACACCCCCTGCGTACGCAAGTGGTGAAAGTAAAACTGTTTTCCCTCTCGTTACAGCCCGTATGAACATCCGCGAATGAACTCCAACATGCAAACTGCTTTTTACCGCTTACGCTGCAAATTACATAGATGTTTCTACGTGAATTACGGTAATTTACCGAAATACAGATAAGATAACAAAATTTAGCCGTAAATAATGAAATATAAACTTTCGCCTATTTCTTCCGAGTTGTGCCAAATCAATAACTCAATCTGTTTCGAAATCCCTGTGGACAGCCTCATATACACGCTTGTTAGTAGGCTTAACTCCCACTTGGGCCTGGCTGACAACGTTTTGTACCCATAGAGAGAGAAAAAAGGAGGTCCCTCGACAGATGAAGAGGGACCGAAACGTTGGCCCCTTTCTGAAACGATGTGTCCCTTGTGGGTCCCTCAGGGAGGGTGATGTCTGCATCAGTGGCTCCAGTCTTGTTTATTCGAGGCTGGGGTGTCCCGGGCTGAAAAGAGTTGGACAGATTAGTTTTTCTAATCGAGAAACTGGTTGAGGTCTCAATATTCTATTATGGGGTGGGAAGCTTTGTATACGTTTGCAAGTCAAGAAGTGTTATGAATATATGAATATGAGATTCCGTATACCTATACATAGCAATAAACGCAGTGTTTTAGTTTAAATTACAAAATACGTAAATATCTATTCAACTAATTATATCATTTTGATTAAATTAATAATATATTTGATTAATTACTCAAAACTTTAACTCCAATATTATCTATGTTTAAATCGAACGCACAAAATGAAAAAAAAAATCTAAATTTAATCATTCCAACTTGTATAAGAAATTTTGTTATAAAAGCAAAATTTTCAGATTTACGGATTCAGATTGCTATGGTAGTTATCATTATATTGCGTATTTTAATATCAAATGAAAAATGGTAATACTAATTCAGTAATAATATAATAATTTGTTGTTAATTTGTTAAACAATAAAAAAAATTCCATTTTATTGCCTTTCCAGGTAAAACTAAAATTATATCACACTAGATTTGCCTCGTATATTCATTATTGTTTCTTGATTTATGGTAATACTATTGGTACTTATATCAATAGGCTATAGAAATTGCAGAATAGATTTCTCAGTTTGTTGTTCTCTGGTCCCGAACCAAACGAAAATATTGATCTTACTTATATTCATAGGCGTACGCAGAAAGTTGATAAGGGGGTTGTAGTCTCAATGGGTGGGATTATAGGGCTACAACTCACATATTCCTATGTTAAATATAAAAAATTTCATTGCAATGGGGTTACAACCCCCCACCTCCCAACACTCCCTGCGTACGCCAATGTTTATATTAGATTGAATATAATCCCGCTTAACGAATCACTTTTCTATTTAGTTGGGATATTCATGTTTAAGCGTATACATATCGGTTTTATGAATGTTATTAACAATTTAATAATATAAGATGTATCAACTCACATATAACCCAAGAGAGCGTTCTAACTTTCACATATCCCTCTAATTTCTCTTTTAGAGATCTCTAATTTCTCTTTTAGAGATCTCTAATTTCTCTTTTAGAGATAAAAATTATAGTTATACCTGGCTCCAAAGTTTGGAATTCTATTTCTGCTTCTGTTAAATCCACTCCATCGCTTCGTTTCTCGTCTTTAAGCATCTCTTGGAGATGTATATGTTAAATCACCCTATTATTACTTTGTTTTGATATTTTTGATTGACGTATTTGATACATTAGCTCCCGAAACGTTGTGTTTTTAAACTTCCGCCGGCGCCGCAATAATAAATGTTATGAATCACTTTATGACGAAACTTCGTATTGTTTTGTTAATAGTTAAGTATGAGTATAGACATATACACACAAATGCTTAACACAC
>QLNU02014176.1:39188095-39208113 GCA_006491805.2 Dysdera silvatica | reverse complement strand
TAATATAATAATTTGTTGTTAATTTGTTAAACAATAAAAAAAATTCCATTTTATTGCCTTTCCAGGTAAAACTAAAATTATATCACACTAGATTTGCCTCGTATATTCATTATTGTTTCTTGATTTATGGTAATACTATTGGTACTTATATCAATAGGCTATAGAAATTGCAGAATAGATTTCTCAGTTTGTTGTTCTCTGGTCCCGAACCAAACGAAAATATTGATCTTACTTATATTCATAGGCGTACGCAGAAAGTTGATAAGGGGGTTGTAGTCTCAATGGGTGGGATTATAGGGCTACAACTCACATATTCCTATGTTAAATATACAAAATTTCATTGCAATGGGGTTACAACCCCCCACCTCCCAACACTCCCTGCGTACGCCAATGTTTATATTAGATTGAATATAATCCCGCTTAACGAATCACTTTTCTATTTAGTTGGGATATTCATGTTTAAGCGTATACATATCGGTTTTATGAATGTTATTAACAATTTAATAATATAAGATGTATCAACTCACATATAACCCAAGAGAGCGTTCTAACTTTCACATATCCCTCTAATTTCTCTTTTAGAGATCTCTAATTTCTCTTTTAGAGATCTCTAATTTCTCTTTTAGAGATAAAAATTATAGTTATACCTGGCTCCAAAGTTTGGAATTCTATTTCTGCTTCTGTTAAATCCACTCCATCGCTTCGTTTCTCGTCTTTAAGCATCTCTTGGAGATGTATATGTTAAATCACCCTATTATTACTTTGTTTTGATATTTTTGATTGACGTATTTGATACATTAGCTCCCGAAACGTTGTGTTTTTAAACTTCCGCCGGCGCCGCAATAATAAATGTTATGAATCACTTTATGACGAAACTTCGTATTGTTTTGTTAATAGTTAAGTATGAGTATAGACATATACACACAAATGCTTAACACACAGATCATAAATTTTCATGTAAACAGAAAAGTTTTTCTCCTTAAAAAAAGTTTTTCTCTAGTAAAATTTGATAAAAGACAGAATTTTTTTTAACGTCATGTGATTCATATAAAATTTACAGTTTACATAATAGCCATAGTATACTTCTGCGGTGGCGCAGTGTGGTAATGCGTTCGCCTAGTACGCCGTTAATCCGGGTTCGACTCCCAACAGTGTACAAAGAACGCTTACTCAGAGATCTCATAAAAGATCGCACTGCTCACTGTAGTCCGGGGTTTGGTTCCCTAGGCCTTAAGAGGTTCGGATTCCTCGGAAAACAGTAGGTCCCGGCGCAGCATGACCACTGTAGTCTTTGAGCCGTAAAACCAAAAAAACAAGCAAACAAAGCTTTTTAACTAATCGCCTTCTGCCGACAACCTGATCGTCCCCCAAAAATATATCTGTTCTCAAGTTTTCGAAACAGTTCTGCTACTAGACGACTAAGACGTATTCCTGTCCGCTGCTTAGCTTCGCAAGCTCTTATATATATATGTAATCGCTACCATATTACGAAGTTATCCTGTGCCAATAAAAATTCTGAATATTGCATTTCGTCTCATCATAATCTACCGTTTAGCCATTTACAGCATATCTTCTACGATTACGATTACGTCAGTTATCTGTGAAGACTAGTATAACAGAATCGTTAGTAGATTATCGTGTTACCAATATTCCAATCTTTGTTTGTTTGGATTTTTTTATGGCGCAATTCCAATATATTCCAATGGTCGTCGCCATTTCACTGGTAACCAATAACTTCAGTTTAGATAATTGCAAAACGGATGATTGGATAGTTTAGGGAATGGAGCACCGGATAATTGGATATTGTAAGTAATCGGACACTGGATAATTTGATGGTTTAGATAATCGGAAAGTTTATATAAATGTAAATATGATAATTGGGCAGATATATATATATATATATATAATATAATCAGAAGCCGGTTAATTGGCACTCTACTTACATAAGCCAGTACACATAGTAACAAATTACATAGTATTATATAGTATAGTATATAGCCAGTATTACATAGTAACAAAACGCACTATTCTTGTTCATGTTGAGAATATTTTATTTCGCTCCACAGAAATTTGAAAATTTTGAGAGCGCAATAGGTTAAGCTCCTAAATATGAATTTGAACTATATATACTAATCATTATTTTAATATTGCGTATGACGTAATTGCTTCATGTTGAAACTGACACGTATTAGTTTGTCCTCATTTCGCGAAATGACAGAACGCCAGTTAACATCATCGATTACCAGACAAAAGTCAGTCATTCAGATCTTTACAACAAATCGAATTAGGCTAGACCCCACGGAGGAGTCAGAGACACAAAGTCCCCTCAATTTAGTTGTGAATCCGGGTTCATAGAGTTACAAACGTGCACACTGTTGAAAAAGCAATCTGCCAAATGAATACTAAGCGCCGCAATTGAATGGAGGGAGGTCAAAGGTCGTTGGGTCATTCAAGCATAATTGCTCCCCCCCCCCCCTTTCTACTTCGGAAGCAAAGGGGTTCTCAAAATGATTAAATGGACCGCCCCAAAACTTTCGACTGATGGGTCAATCCCTCCAAATTTACTATCCCTCCCCACAAGTCCCCTTAACTGCCAAACTGCTGAAGTGACATCATCTTTGCAGTGTCCATTTAGGAACTGGAAATCGGGGTTTCTGGTCAGTTCGAATAACCCGGTTTATCTTCAATTTTCTCCAAAAGATATTGAGTCACCCTGTACATATTATGCCTTATGTGATAAACACTTTACATTACTATAGGGAAAACGATACAAACTTTCTCTATGTCTCGGATAATTGACAGTGATTCCACTCTCTGTTTACACTGTTTCCATATGTTATACGTTTTCTATTACAATGAAATAAAAGCAAGTTTAGAAATTCCTTCTTGTTTATGTCTGTACACATTTATATGAATAGGAAATTTATTCATCCAATATAAACGGGGAATCTACTCATTATATTAAATGAGGAATCCATTCATCCAAATATATAAATAAGAAATATACCAAGCTAATAAAAACAGAAAAAATCTACTCACTTTTTAATCACAATGACAAATTCTTCAAATACAAAATTGTAATCGCTGTGTTCAATCAAATAAGAAAATTCAAATATGAAATAAACTTTTACTCCAACCGTCATCTCATGAATACAATACTCGAAATACCCATAATAGTTTACCTCAGTCCAGGGGAGGGTTTAAGTATTACGTAAGCACCTTTGGGGGAGGGCATTGCTGTTGTGCTTATTTTCCTGTTAGCCCATGTTAATTTTTGCTTAGGAGGGAGAGGGGTATAAAATGGCCAAAATATTGCTTATGTAATACTTGAACTCTACCCAGGGGCGTACCTAGGTTTTGCATTTGGGAAGTAAAAATACCAAAATAGACGTCAAAATGTGTAAATTCGCTTCGTGAATAAATGGTATACATGATTTTTTTCCGTGGGTACAATTCAGTGCGAAATACTAAAGGGGGAGAATTATACCCCCTGCACCCACTCTGGACACGCCTCTGCCTAAATCAGTTGAAATCAATATTGGCTGTCGCTTATTGATACATGTGGCTGTGCACAAAATGTGCTTCCAAATATATTAGATTAACCAGAACAGTGTACAGGATTTGAAAATGGGAGGGTTTTTGCTGAAAGTGAGGAGTTAATATATTTCCCTTGCTTTTCCTCTTAAGAAAATTGCATTAATATGATTCAAATGGGTGGTTTACCTACCAAACTCCCCCATGTGCAAGGCTTTGAAATCGGCAGGGCAGGTAACACAATTTACGGGCCCCCTGGCCAAGTTATGCAGATCGCCTATCCTCCAACTAATTTATATGTTTTATGATAATTTATATTTATTATATTATTAAAATTTCCTGCCAGGATCCTGGTCATTTCTCCCTCTACCCCCTCTTGTCCCCAGCCCTGACCGATTAAAATCGCTTCAACATTTCAAACAGCATGGTGCAAACTTAATGGTTATCAGTTCATGTTCTATTCATAGGCGTAGACAGAGATTCCATAAGTGGGGGTTACAGAGCTACAACTCATATTCCTATGTTAAATATACAAAATTTCATTTCAATGGGTTACAACCCCCAAAACCCACTCCCTGGCTACGCCTATGGTTCTATCTGGGTGTTTGGCTAATAGTTTGCTTGGATTAATCTTTATATATACACTCCATCGGAAGAGAGCCTCGCAACAAGCTATGCTTTTCACTCTCTTCCATTTCAAATCCATACAATAGACGTGAAATCCTTGTAGCACTACGCAAAATGCCTAAAATGGTATCAACGTTATAGAACGTAGTTTTGATGCTGAGTCAAACGTATCAACAGACTTTAGTCAGGCATTGCTATCCTTCATCAGAAATCAACAGGAGTGAACTCCAACTGAGCACAGACTATTGTCAGTTCATGCTACTGATACTGGCAGGAAATATTAGGATGACAGAAATTGGCAAGACTTTAAAATGACAAGGGGACAGAGTTAACATATTAATTAGTGAAAGGCAATAAAGAACAGAGCAATTCTTTTGCGTGTAGTTGGAGACCGCAAATTTTGAAGATTTTTTTCTAATTATTAAGAAAATTGGCGAATGTAGCAGAAATAATTATTTTATTTCAGTATTTCTTTCTATTTTTATGTGTATAAAAAATAACGCTAGTAAAAGAGAACTAGAGACCAGTCTGCTTTCCGTCTGAAACGATGCCGACATCAAGTGCTGTCAGAAGGCGGAAGCCCGCTCGCCATGATCGTCGCTAAGTCCAAAGGCTCAAGAAAAAACACTCTTTTTTTCAAACACATTCCTCTCCCCTTTTCCCCTACAAAAGCAACCTTTTTCCCTTCTAAGAGCAGGATGAATTAACTGCTGCTATGACATCTGTAATTTTCCGGGCAATTTCAAAGGAGGCGCTAGAACATGTCATATGCGTTCGTGTTTGTTTAGTGTTGTTCGTCTATTTCAAGATCTCTTTGCGCATGTGCCAAAACATTGGAATTTAATTTTATTAGTTTATTAACAAGTTTCTCAGTAGGTAGAGATGATTTAAAACTGATATGTTATAAATGATATTTAACCTTTTTGTTTGTTTATTTCAAAACTTTCATTGTTTAGTATGTAGAGATACAAAAACATTGATCAGTATTGTTTAATATTAGTAATGATATTTAGGGCATAAGTTTAGATGTTCAGTGGAGCTTATGGACGCGTTTTAGACAGACGTAGCTACATTTCAAAAGGAATCGCTTGAAGCGAATTTCAAATGAACACGAAGTGCTGTCATTTCATTTTATCGTTGATTGTATGGAACAAGCGCTAACCATTGGCGGAAAATACTTTGGAAGTAGTGAAATAGAGGACAAATTTAAAATGGCGGGATGATATTAATGTGTAGAGTTTAATGGTGCTTTCCAAGAATTGCTGAAACTAGGAGTCGATTTATGATCATTAACGACGTTATTATACTGCTCATAAATATGGAAAGCTTCCAAAAATTTGATTCAAGACGCGATCTAGATCGATAAATAATGGAAGATTCCAGAGACTTAAAAACATAATTCCTTAGCAACAGAGCCCTTCGGTGGCACAGTGTGGTAACGCTTTCGCCTAGTGCGCCGTTAACCCTGATTCGATTCCCAACGGTGCAAAAGAAACCTTACTCAGAGATCTCATAAGATCTCTCTCGCACTGCTCACTGTAGTCTGGGGTTTGGTTCCCTGGGCCTTAAGAGGTTTGGATTCCTCAGAAAATTGTAGGTCCAGAGGTTCGGATTCCTCGGAAAACAGTAGGTCCCGATGCAGCATGATCATTGTGGTCCTTGAACTGTAAAACCACAAACAAAACCTTAGCAACAGATTGCCATCTTCTAGGAGAACGAAGTCACCAATTCTGGCCACATTTCTCAACAATTTTCTGTATTATCAGCAAAATCTGACTATAATGGAAAATTTGAAAATTTTTAATTAAAATTCGGCCTTCTCAACATAATTTTTGTATGTGTTTAACGGGAATTTAAACAAACGTTTAGTCTGACAGATGTATAAATGGTTAAGTTAAAAAAATTAATATATCACGTAAAAGGTTTTGATTCACACTATCTAATATCTCCACCCAATGTTGCTATTCGTCAACGTGCAGTTTTTTAAAATTATTGGGGAAGGTGAAAATATATTATGTACATTTATACATTGCAATATATGTAAAATTTTAATTTATTTCAAATTATATGGGGGCATATAAATATATGCCTATGTTGTTACTAATATACAGGGTTTAAGCTGGCTCAAAACATGCTGTCGCAAAAATGCTAAAATGGGAAAAAAGTTGTAGCAAAATGCTAAAAAATATTAGTTGCTTTCGTTGCTCGAAAAATCGTATCAATGAAATTATTTACATCAACAGCTGCACGAAATTAAACAAGAAAAGATCGCTGAAGTGCAAAACGGATATTCTGGAATCGAGGAATCCTGTTTTCAGAGAATAAACTGTGGTTAAAAATGCCTGTCGCATTTTCGCGATGGGCAATAATTTTTTCTTCGCATTTTGCGAAAAATGCGACTGCAGCTTAAACCCTACTAATATATTATGTATTTTACGCAGTACTACGCCATATTTTATTCATATTTTTAACTTTATTCTATGGGAAGTTTTGCGACTCTCATAAAAAGAACAAAGTTCTTAAAAACAGACAAAATATTTAAAGATAAATTTGTTTGGCGTTCTTTGGATCTTCTTTGGATTTTCTTGTAGATCTCACATTCTTTGAATAGGGGAGAGTTTCAGGTATTGCCTAAGTGTCCTCGGGGGAAGGGAGTTGCTGTTGTGCTTATTTTCCTATGTTAGCCAATGTTAATTTTTGCTTACCAGGGGCATTACGTAATACTCGAATATTCCCAAGTTCGGAATAAAGTGCAGTCACTGGAATAGCTACAAGTATCAAGCTGCTTGTAGTGGTTTTGCACTATGATCTATAAATATAGGCAATGGAAAATCTGACTTCTAAACCTTCCCTTTACCCCCCTTTCAAACTGATGTTTGTGCTTTATGATCCATGTAAGATAGCCACAATTACATCTGTATGGCAGCAGGTATGGTACGTCCATTGAAAATCACTTTTCTTGTAGCTGTTGCTTCAGCACTCTTTGAAGAATCCGTGACCTGGTGTCCCAAAGGATCCCATTCTTCGTTACAGAATCGATGCGACTTGTCTATAGTGTCTCCAAGGAGTATGTACTGTCAATGGGAAGCCTGACTATCGTGTTTTGACAGATCACGGATTGAGGTGTCGCCCCAGTGTCGCATATTCCACGGGTCTGGACTCGTCTTCTAGAGTTTCTGGAGCCCACAAGACAAGTTGAGTCTAAATAAAGAGGATCTCGTTGAGATAGGGGGAGGCTATGGGCCGTCCTGTCATCGGCTGAGTTCGGCGTTCTTTTGAGCGCCTCTTTGGGTGGTCTCTAGGAAGTGCCAACCAGTAGTGTAAAAGGTGGTAAAATGACATCGCCACGCGCTAATAAAGATCGAAAAAATATAAGGCAGCCGCTTATTAAAAATGCGACTTTTCAATATAGGTTTCATTGGTGCTTTAATATATATTAATAATTAATTCTGTCTAGTTAAAAGACTTGACATAAACAAAACATTAGTCAATCGCAATTTTATATATTAATTATACTTCTCTATTATGTTATATTTTAACTCCCTTGGGGTATATATTATTGCTGTTAGTTATTATTGTTATTTATTAATTATTTATTAATCACGAATCTTATTCTTAATCGTCGTAGCAAAATATAGACTTGTTATTTGTATATTATTGAACAAAACTACGCTCATCGTATTAGAGCTGATTTTCTGGGGTATTTTGGTGGGAATCAAAAAGACAAATTTGTGCCATAGTATCTAACATTTATTTTAAGATATTTTTTAAGAAATTTGTAAGGGTGGCAATTTTACTTTAAATTACCTGCTATTTAGCTAACAAATAAAAGCAAAATTTTCATGGAGTTGTTACTTTACATTTAGCACATCATATTTGAAGAAAGTTCTTTTTTTCGTATTTTTTTACAGTGGTTAAATTTAAACATTTAATTTTATATTCATCGCGTCAATTTATTTATTATAATAATTATGAAAATAGCTGAGTTTCTAACAAAAAATAGTGGTTTATAAGTATATTGGTTAAGTACCTATAAATCTAATCTGCATATAGCACATTATATGTTATAACACTCCGTTATAACATATACTATACTGTATGGAAGTAAAACGACTCACTGTGCTGAATATATCACAATCGTAAAATAACACAATGGGCACAGTTTTTGAACTATATGCTTTAATATAGCTTTAAAACGTTTTCTCGAAGGCTTTTAGCCCTCTTCAAAGAAGGTTACATAATACTGGAACTGAATGTTCCAGTATTGTGTAAGCTTCGTAAATATAATGTATGTATACAATACATTCACTAATCCGCTTCTCAAGGGAGGGGGTATAAAATGGGCAGAAATGTGCTTACGTAATACGTAAGCGGCCCCTACTTATATTTTTGAGTTTTGTACTGGCACTTTAAGATAACCAGTGCAAAGTAGGCTTCGATCTTTTTCTCTCTCTTTCCTTCCCTATGGTATAAAACACCATGGAATTCTGAGCAATTTTCTAGCAATTTTTCTTTCTTTCTTGTCTTCTTTGAGAAAAGGCGTCAGGTAACAGGGGGTCAAATATTTATGTTCCTGACCTGTCATCATAGCCCACAAAGTAACAATAACTCATTGTCAATTACTAACATCAATTTATCAAGAGCACGAAAGGAGAAAACGCCTGGCAGACGCTTGTCGAATACAAACAACGGTTGCCGCTAATGTATATAGCAATCGAGGTTTTATTGTTTTTAGATATTGAACAATTTTTCACATGCATGTACGGTTTTAAATTCAAATTTCTTCGAGTTTTTTTAATATAATTACCTAAGAAATTCAGAATATTTTCAATTTATTTCAATATTTAATTTCAATTTTTGTATTGTCTTTCATACAGTGTGTTTGGAAAAGCCATGAGTTGGAAAGACTTGCCGTTTTGGACATTTTTGTGATTCAATTACAATAGTTGAAAATTCCCCTTTCGGTGGCGTAAGAAAGGGGGGGCCCAAGCCCCACACTAGAATTCAAAACATGTTATTTTCTCTAAGTCGGCATCACACAGTCGTCCTTAAAGTCACTTGAGCCCCCATGAATTTTGAGTTTCTACTCTATTTTCTCCCTTACATTAAATTCAAAACATATTGTGATTTCATTAAAGGATATTATTGCCCTTCCCAAGGTTAACAAAATTGGCAAACTGGTCAACACATAAAGCTATCGAGTTACATATGATTCATTGTACCGAGTAGGTAGAGGCATAACGGGTCATCCGTTGGGTCGCTGGTTCTACTACGGGTCAGGGCGATCATCCCTTTTCTTCTATAAAACAAAGCTCTAGTTTGAGCTCATAGCGTTGGGGTCAGAAGTGATTATTCATATTGTAATGTGTTATATTTATTCAATTTTATTCTATAATTTACTGCAATTATTAAATTTTATTACTGGTAATTATCATTATTATTCGTTATCGTCATATTTGATATATTAAGGACTATCATTCAATTCCACGGCAAAATTTTTATAACCTAACAAATAAAGTACAGACGTTGCGTAATCTGTATTGACGGCTATTATAATAGCGTGTTTAATGCAGAAATACGATATATTCTTTTCTTAAATCTGCTTTCAACATTGTATTTGGAAACTATTTTATTAAAAGCCAGGATATTGTCAACATTTTTGGAGCATTTTTTTTCTATACCCATTGCAGACTTTTACATAATATCTTCATATTACAGGAAACCATGCATTCATGATAAGGTTTCATCGCCGAGGAAGTTCTTACATAATGTCTATATAACGTAAAACCACTTACGTAACGTTACATAATAAGAGGCAGTAAAGAAATTTCATTCAGAAATTCTCTTAAAATTGGAACAAGTAGTAAACTATTACATTGAAGCCTCTGGAAAGAATGCGTCAAATGCAATAACAGCACTTTTTGAATGAGAATAAATCAATTAACAAATCAAATGTAGTACAGAATAATCAAATTAGTTTTAAGTAAACGATTTTTCTTGGCTTGTTTGGGGCCTCAGTTTGAAGTTCTTATGAAATTACTGTGTTTATTTCCTTTGCATGGTGACGTGCTATAAAAATTTTAAACGTTATAGAAAAAAATAAATAAGATTTATTATAACGTTGAAATTGACCCATTTTATTCGATATTGTTTTTATATACGTTCCCTTACATACTGAACCGAAATTGAAAATAATAGAAAAGTTATTTTATAAAGAGGAATATGTGTATAAAGGGAATTAATGAACCAAAACCATAAGGAACCAAAATGGGCTTAATAAATCACCTATTCATCAAATTCGTAACCAAGATTTAATTTCGTGGGGAGGTTCAAAATTTTATAGCATGTATTGATACAATCATAGGATGCAATGCTGTAGCCAAGTTTCATTAAAAATTTGGTTTCGGTTGGTGGGGGGGGGACTGGTCTCCAAGAACCCCACCTCTGAATACGGACATGCCCCTCGTAGCGTATATAAACATGGACGTTTTGTTTGTTTGTTTGCTTTTGCATTCGAAACAATTTTTATTTATAATAATGGTGAGAAGCGCTCAAAGTCATTCGTTGACTGAGTCATTAATTTTTTCCTAGACCGAGTCGATGAATTATTTTTTCCAACGATCACAAATGGATCGAACCATTCCTTGAATCAGTCTTTGAATGACAGTACACGCCTTCAGAAAATTGTTACCGAATGAACTGTCGTAGTACATAGCTACCAGCATTTGTATCTGATTATCTAAACAATCTAACTAAAAAATACTGACAGTAACTTGCCTAAATAATGACAATTAATTTTAACCAATTACGTCTCGCTTCCGTCAATATCACAAGTTGCGATATCGATTTATATTTGTCGCCCCAGTGGTATTTCTGGGCTGAAGCATTTTAGAAACTATGTAATGATTAGCGCGAAAGCATTGACTTATTCACTTATTTGTCGTCTTATATCTCATTTACAAACTTAACATTTTAATTTCTTGAATAAAAACATAGTTACTTCTTGAATGGTTTTCTTAAAAAATAAGCGATGCTTAAAGGGTTAACATACTAACGAAATTATTGGACTTCTACTTATGAAAATATTGAACTTTTACTAATGGAAATATACAATTTTTACTAATGGAAATATTGAACTTTTACTAATGAAAGTGTTAAATGTAGTAATGGATGCATTTAATGCAAACACAGAAAATAAAACACAAAGAGAGGCATCCGCACAATTAACAGAGTAAGGAGAAAACTTTTGCAAAGGCATTCCCGACACGTTCTATTCTCATCCGAGCATCAGGAACAACTAATTGAAAAGTTCTCTAGATTACGTTCCGTCGTGACCGGCTCTCATCATCACCACCACTATCCTCAGGGGTGTAGCTGAACAAGGTTCGGATTGAAGAGATGTTTTACCAGAAGAAGCCTAAAAATCTCCCCCAATCACGCAATAATATATAAAAAATAATATATATAGTAAAATACTATCATGATATTGATAATTATTACACGACGATCTAAATTTCGTACTGGATTGTGCTTTATACGTGTATAATAATTTTCATAATTTAAATAATTTTGTTCAATTATTCAGAAGAATTTGACGAGCGTTCATGAACAGTAGCATGTCAATCCATTTTGGCATGATGAAAGACTTTATATATATTTGAAAGATTTTGATGTATTTAAATAACAGAAAATTATTGTTTTAGACAAAAATTAAAACATACATGCATAGATACGTATGACGTGCGTACACACACGTATTCTGCAACAACGAAATTTATATAAAATTTCAATAAGAAATTATAAAGTTTTGATAATTCAAAATATCACCTAAGTACTAGTTAACACGTCTCATTGAACACGTATTTCCCATGAAAGCACCCAGGTATCATCTCCTCAGAACCTTAAGACATGTTTTTAAAGGGGAGTAAAGTTCGGAGAAAAAGAACCAGGAACATTCTTTTCAAGTAGGGGTACGTGGTACCCCTAGCGAACAGACTCCAATAGAGATATCATCCTTCTGAACTCTCATGCGAGGTGACAGGTAGGCCAGGTAATTTGTCGATTTTTGTCTCGGATTTTCGACACCGGGTCTCTATTTCTTGTTCATGGGCGTCTCTGAACCATAGATGATAGGATTATATGACCCGCTGTCGCATACCCCTCTCCTAACTACCTTGAATACAAAAGAACAGACGCGAAAAAGTCTGGTTTCCAGACTCTGAGACTCACTGCGATTTTCGGTGTTTCCCTTCCTCGGATTTTCTCCAACGTTTTCTTAATTCTCAAGGCGCAGAGTAGCAGAAAGTAAAAAATAAAATTATGGAAAAAGTAGAAAGAATAAAAAGAAATATTTTTGCCCCAAGACGCTTTATTTTGCATTAAATGAGCGTAGAATGGGAATTGCTTTGTTACAATTTTACAATGAGTAAATATGATTTTACGAAGATTTTTTTAATCGCAGGGAAGAGATTTGTTAAATATAATAATGTACAGTATGTTTAAGAGATTATGAAATTAACAATAATGTAGTTTTATATCTTAATTGGATTATAGCTTACATAATAAATATATAGTATAAGGTGGGCGAACGTTTTTGAAATAATCACAAAGTCGTTAGTTTTTGCTTTAAAAAAATATTTACAGCAATATGTTCCTATTGAAATAGCATTTGATAAAATCATGTGAAAAATAATCTGTCAAATGGTGTCTGTTTTCATTGACACATTGCTGAAGATGTTCTTTGAATTTGGTTGTCAATTTTTTCAACATCGCTCTGCCGATTTTGGACAATTTCCACGCAAATATATTCCTTTAACTCATCCAAGGTACGTGGTTTACACATGTACATGCGCATGCTTCGAAGTAACCTCACAAAAATGGATGATGCTATATATAATTTTCCTAAAGCAAAAAACTAATGTTTTTATCAAATGCTAATTCAATACGAATACATTGCTATAAATAATTTTTTTAAAGCAAAAACAAACGTTTTTATTAAATGCTAATTCAATATTGATGATTCAATAATTCAATAATGAATTTAATTCAAAGAATTTAATTCAATAATGAATGAATTCTGACTAATTGAATAATGCTAATTCAATATTGCTGTAAATAATAATTTTTTAAAGCAAAAATTAACGATTTTGTGATTATTTTAAAAACGTTCGTCCTCTCTGCCTCACCCTGCATATATCAATGGCGTAGTAAAGCATAGCAATGTATGATATGAATTATATTATGCATAATTATGCATTCATATGTATGATATGAATGGGAGCTAAGTTGTCGATATTTCAAAATGTTATTATTATAAGTAGTTAGAACTCATGAGAAGGAAAATAATATTGTTTGAGATTTCTCCCCACAGCATTTTTTTTTAAACCAGAGACTTACTTCCAGGGAGAAGATACGTAACACAAATATGCGTCAGGGAATGGGGACATATTTTATTTCATTTAACATATATAGGTTGAATGAATGAATGAATGAATGAATGAATGAATGAATGAATGAAATTAAAACTGCAGTAACAAAAGTGGAAAAGATATAGAGGATTTTCTCAATAAGAGTTGTTTACTAATGTATAAAAAATACTAAAATATTTTAAGGGGGTCACTCATGAAAATGCTTAAAAAAATATTTTTTTATTTTGAAAAAAAAGGGATGCTTACCTTTCAAATCACACAAAACTTTCGTCTCTTAGTAAATTAGAACTACGTTTAAACAAATTTACTAATATAATAAGTGAACTTAAGTGCACTACAAACTTTTTAGAAAACGTAGTTTCCTCAAAATGATATGTTCCTTCACAAAAAGAATATTTTTTTCAAAAACTTGAATTTTAATTGACTTATAATTTCTTGAGTACGTACATGTAAAAATTTTATACACATTGTGTGCAGCGTTTTTTATTTTTTTATTCGGTTTTTTAATTACTGATTTGAACGCAAAATAAAAAATCTTGTTTTCTAGAAAAAAAAATCATTTGATATAAATAGTTTTAATTTTACAAATATTGCATATGTCGTAAAATGCCACATATAAAATATGTAAATATGTTTACTAACTATACAAAAAAAATTTTGTATGCATCGAATAAGTATTTTCGGAGAAAATGTTCCTTATGTCCTTATGGAAAACCCCATGTTGTTGGTTTCGTTAGTGACCTCCTTAATATTTTCGAGGCTTTTATCTAAATATCAGATGCTATTAGTTAAGAAAATGTTTAATTCCAACATGGATATTTCCTAGTTCTGAAACTCATAGGCGTATAAATAATACAATTGAACAGTACGTAATAAACTACTTAAAATAGACAGTAAATTGCAGACCACATTTCGCTAGGCACTGAGTAAGTCGATTATTTTGAATAAGTTTGACTCATTCTGCATGTTCTTAACTGTGCTACTTACTTAAATCAGGAAATGAGTAAAGTGTATTATTTGTGGTAATATTAATGGGTTCACAATTTTATATTCCAGAAATTATTGCTTAATTCTACATCAATTCTAAAAAAAAATTTTACAATCGAACTACTTTCGATTCTCATGCTTTTCCATTAAAAAGCTTGGATAAAATTTTTTTCTGCACTTTAGAGTGAAAAGAAGAAATTCACCAAGGAAACCGATCGGCCTTAAAATTCTCGTTTTTCTTCTCCTTTTTTTTTTTTTTCTTTTTTACTTTACCGCTATCGAGATCTGTTTGCAGCGACTGTTTTCTTTTCCTGTTTTTTCCGCTTTTTTGGACGCTTTTTCCGAGCAGAGAATTAGTTCACTTCACTAAATATGGTACCTTTGAAATTCCTGGACAATAAAACTAGTCGCTTAGACTTGCAGCAAATGACTTGTCGAAGGATTCCGGCTTTGTATCATAACGTTGGGGAGATCCAAGCGATTATCACGCTCCATCGGTTCGAAGTGTCAAGAAACCTATTATGCATGGCGAGTTAATCCACAATAACTATTTTATTTCCTACGAACCGTTTTCTGAAACAAAATTTCTCAAAAACTTGAAATTGTCATGAAAAAAGCTTAATTAATTTAAATTTCATTAACTTAGCGTACGTTCATAGACCAAAGCGCTCATTATCAAAGCTAGTCAAAACTTACCGTGTTTTCAATAATTACTGGATAACTTGTATTAAGATAAGTAACAAATAAGATGTATTGTGATGATTAATTGATAAGATGTATTAAGATAATTAAGTATTAAGGTGTATTACGATAATCAATTGATAAGATGTATTAAGGTAATTATTAAGATGTACTACGATGATTAATTGATAAGATGTATTAAGATATATTACGATAATTAATTGATAAGATGTATTAAGATAAGTAACAGATGTGATGTATTAGGATACGTAATAGATAAGATGTATTATATGCTAGCATTGTGTTTATCTTTTATCAAAATTCTGCATATTTAATTTAATTAAAGTTAAAATTTTATACTTTTCTCCAAACTGATTTTGTTTTGTAATTTTAAAAATTTTATGTAGTTTCTTTGTAATTTTAAAAATTTCATGTAGTTTTCTTTGTAATTTTAAAAATTTTATGCAGTTTTCTTGGTAATTTTAAAAATTTTATGTAGTTTTCTTTGTAAATTTTAAAATTTTATGGTAATTTTTTTTGGATGACAAGGACTGTTTACCATAATCATACCATTATACTGTACCAGTAATTCTTTAGAAAATAAATGCAAAATAAAACATAATTTAATTTAATTTAATTTATGTAAAATATACATAATTTACGCAGCAGGGTGCAATAAGAAAAAATTCTTATAGGGGATTAAATGCATGTGATAAAATTTCTCCATAAGTTCGTTACATGTTAAAATTAAATATAATTTATTATACGTAAAATTAAGTTAACATAGACCGATATTAAATGGGCACTCATCGGTATAAAAGGCGATTTTAATATTATATTAATATAAAAAGTACTTAACCTTTATGTTAAAATACGCGTCCGATGACATAGAAAGCAAGAAAGAAAAGAGATGTGCCATCCAATGCATTCTTCTTCTAATTTTCATAATCATAAATTCATTCATAGACAGTCATTATATTAAATTATATTATCATTATATTTAAATTTTGCGTCCTATTTCCACTGAAATGACACGTTTAAGAGTTTAAATAAAGAAACTGGGCGGAGTAGAAGGCTGCAAAATATCGTTGTTTATAAACGAATCTTCTGTTAAATTTATTTTCATGTGTAAACTTAATATGAAAGCGTTTAGTTTCTACTATTTGCATGTCTCCAAAAAGGTTTTTCTTTTTAATATAAATTTAAATTATCGTAAATTTATTGCATAATATATTTTAGGGATAGAAGCATGTTTTTATTATGGAAACTAGGAATAGCAGTATCGAAGTACAATATTCTCTCCCGCGAACGAGTTTCAAGTTAAGGTGGAAAACAACGTCATTAGAGAAAAAGACCGATCGGAACATGCGTAATTCTATAAACAATTTCCTAAAACCACAAATAGCGACCACAGCCGTTAAATGGGGATAATTGTTAATTCAAACGACGTTATTGAGAGAAATTACTATATAACTTATAACAGTCAAATTGTAATACACCCTAAAGTAAAATATTTCGCTTAAAACACAAAATTGTCTGTACATCTTAAAAGATACTATATCTCGTTGTTTGTTTGTGATTTATCTCACAAAAAGGATCACTGGATATTGAAATGGAATGAAAGTGAACAAAGGATGTTAAAATAGATGAAGAGACATCGTAACATATACAGGGATTGATGAAAATGACTTCTTTTGGAGGCTTGATCACCAGCGAAAGTGAGAGAAGCTTGTAGTAAATAAAAATTTAGATGCGGCCTTTTTTATGTTTTAGAAATAGGTGGCCCTGGGTAATAGCCATGGTTCGCCTATTTCTAGAGTCAACCCTGAAAGCATCAGCCCTACAAATGGGTGTGAATAAAAATGTGTTTTCCAAATTCAAATTTGGCTTGTCTTTTTCTAAATTTAAGTCCGGTTCCTATTCAGGAATAAGTTGTATAACTCTTAACATGGATAAAATCCTAGACGTTTATTCACAACATTATTTCGTTTATAACGGAAAAGATGGACGGAAAAGAGTAGTAGTCGTCAGATGCTAAAATGATGTTTATATGTTCTAGACAGTTGTCATTTCTCATCGCAACACGTTCTAATGAGACAGATTTTCAGATAGAAGAACATATTGTACTACCATTTTTATCAGCTGAAAAGGAAGAGTTTTAAGAGACCTTCATAGCATAGAGAAATATCCTCATACAGAGAAAGAGAAGTTTTAAGAGACCTCCATACCAAAGTTGAAAACGTTTTTTCGTAAGCTATTGCTTGAAGAAGTTATTCCATTATTTTCGCTGCAAAATTTACATTGTTTTAGACAGCGCTCACCGTAAAGATGCGTGTAGCCTATATGTAAACCCGAACAACTAATCTAGAGTCGTAAGGATACGAACCCTACTTTCGCTTCTTCCATCAAGTAGTAATCTCTTAACTCCGAGAGAAGAGAAAAGTTCCAATCCACACACGAAACGATTTTATGTCCAGGTAGACTTTTTACCTGCTCAAAAAAGGAGAATTATTTTTCAACACTTTCGTAAGAAGCGTTTCTTTTTTTTACAACTTTTTTCTTCATCTCACCTGTGTCGACAAAATCCCAAATTTCTCTAGTTCTATCACAGGTTTTACAGATACCTAACATTGGGAGAACATTCGGCAAGTGCACGTTTGGATTTTTCTTCACCCCGCGGGTTTTGGAGGGAGGGGGGGAGGATTTCGACTTTTGCGATAGTTTTTGTTTTACTATCCTTTTCTTAAAACTATCGCTTGAAGTGAGTTTAGACATAGTGCATGCTCCATCAAATATGTATGAACCTTGAAGGGTACGGTTTTTTCCTCCTGTTCTTTTAGTGCTTTTTGAAGAAATTTCTGTTCGTGTAGGGGTCTAACAGGTTGGGATGGGATACGGGCGTGATTGGGATGGTTGACAGGGGGGAATGGGAAGGGGCGCTTGAAATTTTAAGGTTGGCTGGAGCAGTAAGGCTAGTAGTATTGCGAGATGGTTTCAGTGCTGGTTGGAATTGAAATAAAGAATTCATTGCTGGTTTCCATGCCAAGGTTGCTTTAGTATCAGCGTTCGTTGGCGCAATTTTCTGAGAGTGATGCCAACTTAAGAATATTGCTCAGACGATGTTTAAAAAAGAGAGCTAAGCGTTTGTCGAATACATTTTCCTGAAAATATTGGCAGTGTTAGCATAAATTAACATGGAATACATTGCGGTTTGGTCAGGTTCATCATTTGTTCATTGATTCATTCATTCAATCATTCGGCTATTGAGTCATTTGTTCAATAATTTACCCATTGATTCATTCATTCAATCATTCATCTTTGATTCATTCATTCAATCAATCATCCAGTAATTTATTCAATCATATATTGATCCATTCAATCATTCATTAAACGACTGATTGATTCATTTATTTAAATAAAGTGAAAACTTCCTAAAATGAAGATCGCGACCCAAGTCCATAGCAATTTTTTATTGGCATTATTATATGTTATATATTTCGCATTATATATATTATATATTTCGCAGGCTTTTTATAAGGGCGTACTGAAAGCTATGGGAGGCTTAGAATTCATTCAGTGGGTGATTCATGGGGGAATTAGGGAGAATCCCTCCCCCACAAATCTGTGAAAAATCGGTTATAACGAGCACCGATTATAACGACCAACTGCATATAACAACGGAATTTTTACAAAAAGTTCGATCTCCTGTTTTATTTTTATTTTTTTAAAATGCTTGTTACATCCGGCGTCCAAAAAACTTATTTGCTAAAAGCGGTTAAATTGCATTGCGCTTAATCAGTATACAAAACAAAAGCCACATTTTCCTCGTTATATCCGAATACTCGCTAAATGCCGGCTCGATATTAGTGGGTCTCATCATATTAATATGTATAATAATATACAACAGTTACATTTTGTCAGACACATGTACTATTTTTCGCTTGTGCAATTTCACCATGTAGTTTATTGTTCAGTTAAATGTGGAGTTGATTAATCCGGTAATTTTCTCCTGCATCACTTGTGTAGTTCATTGCTTAGCTAACTGTGTAAGTATTTAATTATATCAATTAACCATGCAGTTAATTTCTCAGCTATGTGCTTTATCGTTCAGCTAACTATGTAGCTTATTTTTAGCCATTCATTCAGTTTATTGTTGAGTTAACTATATAGTTTATTGTTCAATAGACCACGTAGTTTAGAGTTTAATTAAGTTTTCAGTTAAGGCTTCAGTTAACGGTGAGCACTGTGCTCATATAAAAGACAAGGCCTTTCAAAATTGAATATAAAAGCACTTCAGTTTTAAAACGTGGTATCATTGTTGTACAGTTTCTCATCCATTTATTCCATACTATACAGTTTCTCATCCATTTATTCCATACTGTACAGTTTTTCATCCATTTATTTCATGTTGTACAGTATTTCATCCATTCATTAGTTTTGAATAAAACTTCATAATTTTCTTCGGCTCAAAGGTTTTAAATATAAATTATGATACACAAGATGAATACTCATTTTATTGATTAAAACTCTGTCTCCGTTCAAAGTTATATATGTGAATATCGAATGGGGCAGGTTTCTGCGTTTATCCTCGTTTTGGCTTCGACTTTCAAAAATTCTTGCCAAATCTGGAAGCCAAACTTATTCCCTGTTACGAATAATCAATTGGCTATAATACTTACTATTCCTTTTGTAATATTAAAAGGTAACAAAATCTTTAAAAGAATAAATTTTACAAGGTAGGTAAATTTCATACATTTATGA
>QLNU02014176.1:39135653-39187995 GCA_006491805.2 Dysdera silvatica | reverse complement strand
TTTTTTTTTTACAAAATAAATTATTTTATAATTTTCTTTTAAATTTTTTGTTTTGAATAAAATTGTACATGAAAATGGAAATTGTTCTTTGAGGTTAAAAATATATTCAAAATATATTTCTACGGCAGATTTTGTGTACAACATGTTCTTACAGAGATTTGTGCTTTCAGCTTTCATCTACTTTATAAGATAGGGGAAATTATTTATTTAATACCTCTATAAGGCTTCAATACGAAATTTAAGTTAAGAAATTTATTCATTAATGTTAAATATATTATTATATGTGGATATTTGGTATTAAATATATTAATACAAATACATTAAAACGCTATTAATTCGCGCGTTTGCAGGCCCAGTAACAAGGTTCTGAATTCACGGGCCTATTATCTCATATATATATATATATATAGCAATTTCTAACACAAACGATATACTGACCACATTCAAAATGAAAATCACCAAATACCAAGTCTTCGCGTACATCAAAAACGTGTTGCATGCGGAAAGAGTTCACATTGTACCCATTACAATGCTGTCAGCCATAGGCTCAATACCAATTGTATTGCTCGGAAATCTGTAAATACTTGTGATTGGCTCCCAAACCCTACGCTGAGCTACAAAAGGCCACAATTTTAAACACGTGCTGAACAGTCAAGAACAGGGCCGTAGCTCGGATTGGCGAGGAAGGCCCACGCAGGGGCGCAAGCGAGAAGCAGCATAAAAACGGCTAAAATAATACAAGGGAAAATGTGATTGTGACTAAGGGCGCAATCTGGACGGTTCTGTAAGGGGAGTAGGATAATTTAGCTACGTGCCTGGTCAAGAAGTTCCTAGATTCAGGGGCTGAATTATTTGCAAAAGGGGGCCTTGAGTACTTGGCTCTGCCCGTCTGGTCAAGAATATACTATATACAATATTAATTTTAGGAAAGGACAGGACAAAGAAGACGTTCAGAAAAATTGGCAATGGTATTTTGATTGGGTATTCTGAAATGGTAAGCTAAAGGTATTATTTTTCAAGCTAAAGAATAGGAAGGAATGAGATGTATTTTAAAATGCAAATGCAACATAACAACAGCAAATGCAGACTTTTTAAAATAGCAGATGCAGCTGTCGACCACCTAATTATCGGCTGTAGCAAAGTAGCGAAGACTGATTACAAAAATGGACATGCATTTGAATTTCTGCAAAAATACAATATCCCAGTAACCAATATTTACTCGGAGAATGAAGCAAAAATGTACTGTAAATAACCAAGTTAAAGTTCTTTAGGATTTTTGTCTACAAATAAAGAGGCATTTAAAACACAATCCTCCTGAGATAATACCGACCAAAACAGAGGATGTTTCCATTATAGACATTGCAGTACCTGGTGTTAGTAGAAGTGAAGATAAAGGATTTAAAAACGTCACATATACTGTGACTTAGCAATAGAATTCAACAGACTCTGGAAAAAACGTCCAACTGCTATCATAATGGCGACCGGTATACTCGAATCTATCGCATCCTCTTCTTCTTTAACCTCGCCATTTTTTCCATTTTCATATGGGGTCGGCCTTATGCTTTTCTATTCTTCCTTTTCACAATCTTCTATTCAAGGCTTCTTTACTACTCCATCCGTACTCTTCCAGATCTCCCCCCCCCTCCCCCACCAGACTAAACTTCCATCTCAGCCGTGGTCTTCCTCTTTCTTATTATCTCTGGCTTGTCCATTATTTTTTGCACTTATTCCTCATTTCTCCGCCTCATATGCCAAAGCCATCTTCATCTATGTTAAGGAAGCCATCGCATACAAGTTAAAATAGTCTTGGAAAAATTGGTTATTGTGGACATAACTACTAGCAGTATGTAAACCAAATAACCGAATCACTAAAGGAATAAACTCGCTTGTGATGGCCAAAACCACGTTAACTGATTCGCTCATTGAATGATTTGGAACATCTACAATAACTGCAGTTTACCTGCAAAAAGAACCTTATTGCGCACTGAACCTTATTGATACATTTTCAGAGATTATATAGACAGTTCTCAGAGGTGTCGGGATGTGATATATACCTCCACCATAAGAAGATAGTTTAATGTGTCCTTTGTGCTGCGAATTACATCTATGTATAGCGCAATAATCATAATCATAAGTAATGTCTAATGCTTCGGACATTCAAATGTAGACAGAGAGGTCTTAAGTATATGATGCGTTAGACATCACGGTAATTGAAGGGAAAACTATCAACTCAATAGACATCGGAATGCCTGGAAACAGTAGAATAAAAGGAAAGAACTTTGAAATTTTTTAAAACATCGTGACTAATTAACAAAAGTCAATAGATTTTGGTATTAACATAGAATAGTATTCTCGATAGTTGTTTGAATCGAAGTAATATACAGGGAAGAATTTTTGGGAAGATAATTTCTATTTTGAACGTCACTTTTAACTATGGAGTAAAATTTCTTACGAGAAAAATTTTGTTTTCATCAAAATCTTTTCCTTTCTTCAAAAAATTTCCCTTTTCATTAAAACTGTTCCCTATTTCTATCAAAAGCATTCTTTTTTAAATCTTTGCATGTGCCTGGTCAGAACGCTTGAGGGATATTATCGCAAAAAACATTTAAAAAAAATGCAAAAGATTTGTAAAAAGCATGTTCACTGGGCACAACCATTGGCGCCTACAGCATAAAAATGTTGGGGGTGGGGGAGGACAATATGCCAGTAGAAGGCATTTTGTTTGAAATTGAAGGGAGATATGGAACCCTAACACCAACATTGGGGGGTCCCCTCTGTTCCCCCCCGCTAGGGGCGCCCGTGGACACAAACAGCATCATTTGAGATGATACTTGAAAAATTCTTAACTTTCCAGGAAAGATCTAAACTAAACCTGTATTTCATCAAAGATGCACTAATTTTTGCGCCATCCTATTTCCTTTTACTGTGAATTTTATCAACGTATATCCATACTGCTAATAAGATTAATTAAATAAGCCATTTTAACAAAGCATGCCGTTTGATAAATCCAATGTCTAAGCATAGAAATGATAAAATTTGTTCCATGGCAAGTATATGTCATTTTCCCTTTTGCGTTTTTAAAACAGTGATTAATATTTTGGTGCGAGCTCAACTTTAGCATGGACTGTGGCCGAAATTCATTGCAAGGCTCCCAAATATCTAATCTCAGGTCTGCATTCGATAGTAGTAGTCCACAAAGAACTCTGAGAACCGGAATTCTGGACGTCTGTTTATTCAGTCAACATTACATATATCACAAAAGCTTCTCTTGCGCCACCCTTCTTTTGATGTCACCTCTTCGTGTGGATGTTCTGTTGACATTAGCCCGTGAGGGCAGGGAAATCACACAGCGTCTAAAGTCGATGCGGTTTTTCTCTCGTGGTGGGTGCGGGGCATACCATGTTTATAGTTAAAGGGAAAAACTGTTCTGCTTTGTACATTCGTAAGGGTACTTCTGTACAACTGGGTGGTACAAGGATGTATCAAAGCTACAAATTAGGTTTGAGCATGGATGCACATCGGCAAAAGATCGGACACCCTCGTACTTTTAACCGTATGATTGCCCCATACTCGTGGGGATAGGCTTCCCCCTCCACATTGAACTAAAAGCCTAAAAAACGGAGAAAATAGAATTAATTCTAGGTCGTTTTTTGTGAGACTTGATACGAAACAAGTCAATTATTTTCGCTAAGGCTTTGGAGGAAAGGGTTAAATTTAAACACACGGATTAAATAAAAGGTTTAAGTGAAATGCGTTACAAGCGATGAAGATTGAATGAAAGGAATTTGTTTTTCCTTTCAAAATCGAAGAGTAAGCGCAGTCGTGTCTATTTTCAAGTGTACTGTAGATGAAATATCGGCCCATTTCCGTATTTTTCTAAAAAAAATGTGGAATAACTTAAGCTGATATCAAAAGTGCAGATAAAGCAAAAGTGACAATTCAAGCGTTGAATAAATGATATAAAATATTCAACCGATATTTGCTTTATTATGGTCAGTTCGCGGAAAATATTAGGTATCGGAAATCTTCGATCCATTAAAACAAATGCAGTATAATTTGTTTACAACGAATTCATTTTTAATTTTTCTTTGGATTTCATAAACGAATAGATTATGTGTGTTTGATTTCATGTAAACAGAGTAACTCTATATCATAAATGCGCTTGTAGATATTTCTTGGATTTCGCAGTCATTCCAGGATCTAATTTAATAAAGATAATTAATAAAGATCAAATTAAATATAAAGAAAATTAATAAAGACTTTTCTTTTTCAACGTAGACTAACAATAAATGAAAATTTTTTTCAATTAAGCATATACTAAATTAATTTTAGCATTTACTAAATATAGGATGAACATCGTCAGAGTTTCTAACCGGAAGCGTAAATAAGATTTCAGCGTTCTTGTCAATTTTTGAATTGGACATCTTTGGCGGTTATTTAAAATTCGTCTTTTCGCAAGTATTCGCAAATTTGGCGCCTTCTGAGGCTCTCTACAGACAGCGCCCTTAGCAACTCTCCCTTTGGAAAGTTACGCTTCAGAGCACAGCTTCTAAAACTGGATATAAAAGGTAGCAAAATAAAAAAAGATCGACCTTTATAAAAAAAAATGCGAAAATAACGTGACAGTTCTTAAAAATGAAAGGGCCTTTATATAACGTAACAAAATAGCATGCATAATAAAGCCTGTTTAACTAAAATCCATTTCAACTAAAATCCAAATCTCTCCGGATTCCCTTACAGTAAAGCCACAACTTATTAGCATTTAACAAGAGCTACAACTCGACTTAATACTTCGGACCAATAGCGGATTTTTTCTTCAGTCTCTTTGCACAGTAAATTAAGTAAATTATTTTGATGCGATCTCCTTGTTTTTAAAGCTAGCATTACATTGCTATATTGAATTGGTGCTCGACATTTGACGGTTAGCAGTGTTTTCGTAGGAGAGAAGATAGACCAATTCGCCGCCTAATTTTATTTAAATATATATGGTGCTGTGAACAGCACCATATATTCAAATGGTGCTGTGAACAGAGGAATCGTGCTGTATCCGATATGTATACAATCTGAGAAATTAATAATTCAATCGGCCACAAAAAATTTGGCCGCGTCCTTGCATACTAATTTTTTTTTTTTTGTCGAAAATTTTCTGTCGTAAGTTTCAGCTCACTTATCTTATTATTAAATCAGCCTGCTGGTGATGAATAATCTGTATTAAAATGGACGGTAAGTTATGAAATATAAAGTTGGGCAATTGAGAAGCCACATCTACTTTCTAAGTAAATTAAAGAAAACGGTCCTACAACTGTTTCGGCTGGACCGTGATAACCTTCGTCAACAATAAAATAAAAGCATGATGCTGTCACTTGAACAATCAAAAAGAGTGACAGATTCACTGGTTGTGGCGGCATCTGCTTGGGCAGGGATTATGATGGACAGACGCAAAGCTCTACACCATTAATTATGGGACTTTCTTCATACCCGTTGTGAGTTCGAATAAAGTATTAAAATTATCGTGGCATACTAAATAAGACATTAAATTATCACTATGGGTCATTAGTTTAAATAAAAACATTTCATTTGAAATGGTAAAAAAAGTGCAGTTTAAAGAAGAAAAAACTCATAGGACGTATTTCATTGGTTTTAAAAAAAAAATTAGAATTGGATGAATTTTGACTTAAAGAAGTTTATTCCTCAAATTTTTCTCCTTGTTTTCTTCAATCCCTTTAAATGCTATCGCCACATCTTCGAACCTTTCATGGCACACGCTGACACGCGGAATAGTGGTGAAATAGTCTGACATACACCGCTCTGTATAGCTTTGTGACTTTATGAGATAGAGAGACGAAATCCTCAAACTATAATATCAAGATTTTCCGGACATCTGTGATCTGGATTTCATTTTATGGACGATTACGCCCGAGCTCATCAAGTGCAGATAATCGAGGACTTCTTCTGAAGTAGAGGCATTTGTCAAATGGTGGCTAGAATCTCAACTCCACTGATCACGTGTGGATTGCATGAATGTTGCAGTTTAATTATTGCGTACGCAGGGTGTTGTGATTCGATAGAGGTTGTTAACTCCCCACTGAAATGAAATTTTGTATATTTTAACATAGGAATATGTGGATTGTAGCCTGTAGCCCCCCATTCAGAATATGAACCTTCTTATGAACTTCCTGCGTACGCCTATGATTTAATTCACCAGCCACCTTCCAGAATCCTCCATGGACACAAAACAGCCCTTGTAGAAGAGTGGGAGCAACGGTGTAGTAAATTTTTTTTGGCTCCTTATCACTCTCCTTAAATGATTTTATTTTTCTCTATAATTGTTAATTGATAGTATTTGAATGAATAGTCATTTCTTTGTTTTCATATGACCATAATTAACCATATCATTATTACACATTTAGCAAACAATGTTTAGTTTTTTCATTTTAAAGTAAGCTGTATACTTTTTATAAATTTGTTCTTTGGCTACAAACAGAGATTTCCAACATGTATTCTAAAATTCTGGATTCGATAATCCTAAGAATATGCAGAAGAAATAAAGTATTCTGAATAGATAACAAATATACAAATCTGATTTAAGTATTTGTAAATGTGAGTATTCCAGAGATGTAATCAGAAATTTGCCAAAAGCTATCACACAAATCGTAATATATAGATTATAATATATATATCGAAGATAGATATAGTCGAAGGAACAGCTCCTAAAATCTTAAAAGAAGAAGTTTCATTTGCAATAAAAAGTATGAAGAAAGGAAGAGCCCCTGGTGATGATGGTATTACATTAGATATCCTAAAAGAAGCTGGAGAATATGTAGAAGACATACTTGCAAAATTCTTTACCAAATGTCTTAACAGCGGTAACATACCAAACCAATGGGATTCTGCAACAGTAATTCTTTTGCATAAAAAAGGTGATAAAGAGGATTTGAAAAATTACCGACCAATTAGCTTGTTACCTGCTATTTATAAAATCTTCACAAAAGTGCTAACACATCGCCTGCAGAAAAAATTAGATGCAGCTCAACCAAGAGAACAAGCTGGATTTCGAAGTGGATTCAGTACAGTGGACCATATTCAAGTATTAAGAGAATTAATTGAAAGAACACATGAATATGAACTTCCATTGTGTGTTGCATTTATTGACTATGAGAAGGCCTTTGACTCTATAAAAACATCAGCAGTCATCAACTCTTTAAGATCAACAGACATTGAGGATGTGTACATTGACATGGTGAAACGTGTGTATAAAAATGCAAGTGCAAAATTTCGGTTACATAAAGATACCAAAACTATCAAAATTGGTAAAGGTGTGAGGCAGGGAGATACCATTTCTCCAAAACTTTTTACTTCAGCTTTACAGATGATTTTTCAGCTGATAAATTGGAATAACAAGGGAATAAAAATAAATGGTGAATATTTAAATCATTTGCGGTTTGCTGATGACATTGTTATTTTTTCAACGAACCCATCAGAACTCCAAGACATGGTACAGGAGCTCTCAACTAGAAGTAAAGAAGTTGGACTCAAGATGAACCTACAAAAAACTAAGATCATGTTCAATAATTTTGTAGAGGAAACAAAAATACAAGTTGACAACATTGAGCTAGAAATTGCTGATTCATATATTTACCTTGGCCAGCTGATTTCAATGGATGGCAACATTATGAAAGAACTCAACAGACGTATTAAACTTGGCTGGAGTGCATTTGGAAGAAACAGTTTTATCCTGAAGGGGAAATTGCCTTTGTGTCTAAAAAGAAAGGTCTTCAACCAGTGTGTATTGCCAGTCCTCTCTTATGGATCAGAGACATGGAGTCTAACAGTTGGAGCAATACGAAAGTTACAGACAACGCAAAGGAGCATGGAGAGGTGCATGCTTGGAATAACTAGGAGAGATCGAAAAAGAAACACTTGGGTGAGAGAGCAAACTAGAGTAGAGGACATCATTGTTAAAGTAAAAGGGCTGAAATGGCGATGGGCTGGGCATATTGCAAGAAGAACTGATCAACGATGGACAACAGAAATTCTGAACTGGATTCCAAGAGACCACCGAAGACCTAGAAAACGTCCTCAAACTAGATGGGTGGATGAAATAAGAAAACAGGTTGGGGTGACGTGGAAACGAATTGCTCAGGATAGACTTGTGTGGAAAGCATTTGGAGAGACCTTCATCCAGCAGTGGATAGATAATGGTTGAATATGATGATGATGATGATGATGAAATTTGTGTATTCCAGAGATGTAATCAGAAACTTGCCAAAAGCTATCACACAAAATCATAATATATATATATATATATATCATAGAAATAATGATAATAAACATAATAATAGAAATAAACATAATAATAGAAATAATAAATAATCAATTAATTAAGAAATTTAAATTATATAAGAAACTAATGATTACATTTTTTAACTTTCTGTTTCTAATTCGAAATCTTGGGAAGAAAATAAATGTTTCCTTAATAACGTTTTTTAATTTAAAAGTTTCTATAAGAAAGTTCGATTATTTGATGTGTTTTAAGTTATCTGCAGCTAGTACATTTATACCTTTATTTTTATACGTCTAAATTGCATAAATTTCTACTGATAATAAACTCAATTTACGTTTCTTCTTCTAATAATAACATTATTATTACTATGAAATTAATTAATACACATGTTCGTGTTTCGGTACATTACAAAATTTAATACGCATGACATTTGTTCTTTGTTTTTTAATTTGTTTCTATTTCATAAATAAATAAATAAATTTTATTCAAATATATAAATACATTTTATGTTTATTCGGTTTGCAAATAAAAAAAAAACTATTTAAGGAATTTGAAAGAAAATATGGAATTTTTTTTGTGTGTGTTTTGCTTATGCGCTAAATCATAGGTGAAATAAATGTAAACAAACTTAGTTCAGCCAAAACTCGCCAGGTAGCGTAGCCATCACGCCAAAATAATAATTCTTGACACCCCTTGTGCGTCGAGCCAACCAATCAAACGCAGAGTGGGCGTGTTTAACTCAAACGGGACAGTGTGGATCCCTTACAGATACCCAGTTAGGCTAAAGCCCGTCTATGCGATAGCTCCTTAAATGTAACGAGCACTACGAAATAACATTTTATTACTTTGACAAAAGCATCATTCAAATTACCCAATAAATCTAACGTACTGCAATTAATCTGGAAGTCATTAAATTGAAGTTTTTTAAACTTAGCTATTCAAGATACTTTCCAACTTTCCGTCAAGCTTTAAAAGCCATTGCAGAGTTGAAAGAAATTGCACCATTGTCTTAAAAGTTGACTTTATCTTTTAAAGTCGAATACCGCAAAGAAATTGCGAGAACGTCCTCAGCCGAACAGTAGATGACTGGTCTGTGGATTACCTGCTCTGACTCTTGTAGAGCTTAAGAATGAGTTTGGCCATGCTTGCAGTCCATCCAATCAAACGAAAAAAATACTTATGAACAACTCATTAACAATCCTGGAAAGATTGTGAGACAAAATTTGGTTCAAGTGAGCTCCTTGGTGTGTTATTATATTGGCTCTGGTCATCCCGTCAGACGTTGTTGGTGTCTCCGTATCCATAATTGCCATACTTCAAGGTGCAAAAGCGGACTACAAGCAAATACCGTCACGCTGGCTACGGGGTTGAGGGCAGCGCACAGGGTCTTGGCACATCTTCTGCCTCCTCAAAAAGAATCCAGCGGGTTTATAACAACATTTTCCACCCTGAGGGCCAACGACGGCATCAAGATTTCTCCTACCAAGATCGAAGAGGGTGCCGACATGGCAGAGTCGCAAAGTAAGTGGTAAACTTTTAAATATTTAGCAAACAAGGCAGTGCATAAGGGGGAAGTTGGGGATAAAACCCCACTTGTGTGAACAATGTTATTACAAATTCCTTGTGAGAGGAAGGAATCTATTAACCTCCCACCCACAATTTTCATCAAAAAGCCTTCCCCCTTCCTAAGCCCTGTGCACTTACCTATTCGTGTATTATTGACTGCAGTGTATTCCACTAATTCTTGTGAAAATTATCAGATTCGAATTACAGTTAATTACCATAAATGTTCGAACAACTTAACTTAGTGTTGATGGTTAGTTGTAGTGACATGCATTTTAGAAAGTAAATACAGCAATTGATGAACCCTTCGCATGTATGATTGAACTGAAAAATTATCAAAAATTAAATAAGAAACAGAAATTGTGTGGAGCTTTGAAACATGTAGCCAAATACAGCCAAGAATGCTTGATGCAGGTACAAACTGCATAACTTTTGCAGAATAAGTAAGCTAGAAATCATCGCTAACTTGAGGTCAGTTTAAGCGTAATATTTTTTCTCCTAAATATCTGTGTCTTGTATTCAATTTCTCCATCATTGGTACTTTGTTCAATAAAACAAAACCCTGATAATCCAACCATTGCTAAGAGAATTCACTGTAAGGACGAAGGGGGTTCATATTAAAATAATACTTAGCCAATGCTACGAACTTCATGCGTTTTCAATCTTTTACTTGAAAACAATATCTAATCGATAGATATAATTAATCTGAGCATAGGCGTACGCAGGAAGTCCGCAAGTGGAGGTTATAGGCTCAATTTGGGGGTTACAGAGCTACAACTCACATATTCCTATGTTAAATATACAAAATTTCATTGCAATGGGGGGTTACAACCCCCATCAACACCCCCTGCGTACGCCAGTGAATATGAGCATAATTCCTTTGTAACGATTTGTAAAAAGTCCCATTTCATTTAAAAAGCATCATACAATTAAGATTTTGACGCTTCCAAAAGATTTGTCAGTGATGCTTAGAACTGAACTGAATTTGGCTCATCTATTTAAAAGATTTAATCTCATGGCGCTTATGTTTTATGTCATATTATATATCAATAATTTCAAAGATAATGACAACTAGCAAATAGCAAAAAAAAAGTCAATTTTAAACGCATATTTTTTTAAATATATCGGTCTACCTTCTGGGAGAATAAAGTTTTTTGAACAGAAAAATGGAATTCGTTTTTCTAAAATAACTTGAAACGCAGTATTCTGTATACGTGTTTACATCATATATAATGCAAATACTGTGCCATCATTCTCATCTAGACATTAAGTAATCATAAAATACACACACGAATAAAATAATTAAGTTTTCATTAATATATTACATGCTTTTATAAGAAAAGTAAACATGCAATATATATATTTATATAATCCAGGATATATAGTATATGCAAGGATTTAAAAAATGGTATTTTTCCAAAAGAACGAATTCTAAATTATTGTTAATATTAGGAGAGGAAAGTTTATTATACGTTTTGTTGTATTTTTCTGTAATTTGTATTGTTATTGACGAATCAATAAACAACATTTCGCAATACTTTTTGCATGCAAAAGAACAACATATGATCTGAATAATGCAAAAAACACTTTAGGTGCGCCATTATGTCTTTCCTTGTCTTTATCCAAAGATAAGAAATTATGCGAAAATTGTTGCAAATAGCGCTTGCACAATATATATTTTTAAATTAAGAGGTGGCCTATTTTTAATGTTTAAAGAGAAATTGGCAATACGCTAAATAAGGATGTTTATCTAATGCCTATTGTAATCAAACACTTCATCTAAAATGAAGCTTTAAAACCATTAATTTGTACGTTTCCTTTAGTAGTTAATTTTATGCTTTACACCGTGAACCACTTTCTCATAATTTTCTTCAACTAGTTATAAAGGAAATTCAATCAATGTGTGCACTTTTAATTGAGAAATCGTGATCTTCTATTGCAAATGGCCTTTAGAAATTATACTTTAGTGTTGCTTTAAAATAAAAGCAGATGTAAAAAATGCTAACTTCAATGTTTACAATTTTATTTCTTAGAAATTCTTAAAGCTATAATTCCGCACAATTTTAAGCTTAGCATCTTCAGATAATATTAAGAAATTGCACATCGACTATCTGGCTGTGAACTTTAGATAAACAACAAACTTTCGTGATCACATGGAGTTTTAGGTATCGATAAATTTCTACGATCGCGAAGTTTTAGATATCAATAACTCTTCATGATCATGAAATCTTAGATATGAACAATCCTTCATGGTCATGAAGTTTTAGATATCCATTAACCTACAAGTGATCATGGACTTCAGATAGCGTGGTTGAGAACCTACTTTTTAACAAGTTAAAGAAACCCAGTATTATAAAATTGAACAAAGAAAAGGCATTGATTTAAGTGTTGACCATTATTTGGCAATTGTGTTATCCCTGTGAAGGGTAATAATATCTTACATCCTCATATACGGAGAAAAATGCGTTTGTTCTTGTCCTCATTCGTCTAGTAGGTCAAGACACCGCGGGCTAAACGGAGGGACCCTGGTTCGAATCCAGGATGGGGAAAGCGTCTCTTTTTCTCCAAAAACAATAAAGCTCTAGTTTGAGCTAATTAATACGTGGGTGGCAAAAATTATTGTATTGATTTATTTACTTATTATACATTTTGAAGGTTTTTTCTTCTTAAAAGGATATTGAAAATAAATATTGATAATTAAGAAAGATAAATTAAAAAAATTATTAATTAAAAAAGATAATTTAAAAGGCTCTAAACCTCTTTCAAAATCTCAGCTTTATAAACAACATGTAATAAAGAAAAGAAATTTCTAATATTATTTAATTTAGTTTAATTATTTTTATTAATATATTCATAAATTTGCACTCACACAATACTGCTTATACTTTCATGATACTGTTTTTATATTTATTAAAATTTCGCCAATCATTATTGTTTAAATCGTATGTGAAGAGTGAATTATAACTATATTGATAATTTGTTATTGATTTAATGCAAACAAATTAGGTTAAAACTCGAGTAGAGTTAACAAAAAATCTCCATATTAAGCTGAAGTCATTGTTTCTTAATTAATAAATCACTAATTAATAAATAAATAGCATGCAACTAATTGAATTTTTAAAATAACACAGAGACTATTAATTTGAAAAATGGCTGACACTGGAAAGAGTAAAATTTAAATTCTGTTATATAGGACATATATTTTATGCTACTTTTGGGGTTGACGTATTTTAAAATAGGCTCATGATTTATGCTTAGGATTAGAAGTTAATAAGCATATACAAATATATGAAATTTAATATTTAATTTCTCAGTCCTTTAACGGTATATAATTTATAATTCAGTAAGATGTATATAAATGTAATTTATAATGCGGTAAGATATACATAAATGTAATTTACAATATAGTAATGAGCTTGTGTGTTATAACGTCGAAAATTGGAGACAAATTCAAATATGTTTTACTGTTTTAAAAGTACGGTGTGAATACTTTCGAATAATAAAGCGCAAATATTAATTACAAAATGTTGAACCTTTTAAATAATAGATATTTATTTAAGGGGCGTTCCGGGAGATAGTTAAGATTTTATGGTATTCACGAAATAAGCAATTTTAATTATTTCCTTTATAATTTCAGTTTTTCTCTTTCTGGCCTCTCTTACCCTTACAGATAAAATCGGTTACTTTTATACCTTTCCAAAAAAATTATGCTTTTTTATATAACTTACATGCTATACAGAGAAGTCGCAGAAATCTAATTGGATATGAAGTGTTTCCGGAACCCTGAACGTTTGAAAATGATCGCTTCATATATTTCGCTTTTGGAATTAAACCGCTACTATAAAATACATATGCTATTTGAAATGTCTCATTTTTTCTGCATTTTCTCGCAATGAACATGTCTTCTGACTATTTTGGTTAGCCTTTTTTTTTTCTCATCGGACAACATCACTAATAAGAAAATAGTATTCGAAATTTGGGGAAAAAGTGTTTTTGTTGTTAAAAGAAGTTCTTTGGAAAACACTATTGTATTTAGAAAGATTTTTCGCTTTTGCTGGCTAACAAAACAAGTAGAAATTCATTCATATCTCAAGCATTTATTCTACGAAACATGGCATTTTTTCAAATAAAACATTTTAGATTTTTCTTGAAATGTTAACATTTTCAACTTCGTCACTTTTTCTATATTCGAAAATGCAAAAATAACTGTAATTATTGGAAGAAACAGTTCCCGATTAACCCAACTCGAGATGCTAAATTAAAATAACTCCTCTTTCTAACTATTCCAATCATTGTGTTCCAATCAACGATGTCCAATCATTTGAAGTAGAGTCTGCTAACAAGCTATGCTTTCCGTTGTCTTCCTTTTTAAATCTATTAAATAGAAATTACTTCTGCATTAATTCAATGTATCAAATTGAATAACCATTCACAACATGTAACTATACAATAGATATATATCACAGGGGTTAAAAGAGATATGAGTAAAGCGTGACTCGTGGAATGAGAGAGTTTGAAAAAATATCTACTTTGCTTTCAGGTCATTTACTAATCTAGCATTCAGCATTAACAAAATTAAATTAGCAAAACATACTAAAAACCACTATTAACATGAGTATTTACTTTTAAATATAATTGCTTGTGCCAAACCGTACCAGTTATTGACAACAGTAGTTCTTATAATTACAAATTCAACTTCACAAAATAGTTAATTTTTAGTTTCCTGGTGAAAAGACATGTTGTAGCAAAACCTCAGAAAAAAACTTGTAGTAGCTGGAATAAAAGTAATCATAGAAGCCGTGTAGATTTGTCCACTCTGAAGGTCCCTTCATTTATTCTAAGCAATTCGTTCTTATGTTAGCCCAACCCATTTTCCTATTTCATCCTGATTTTCCGGGATGTGGTTTTCTTGGTCTTTAATATGATTCACTCAATATTTCAGTTTTCCTTCGATTAGTTTTTGAGATATTTCGAATCCAGTTTAGACATTCCGGGACTTTCTGGCATTTGAGCCAGTTTAGGCATTCAAGATGGCCCCGTTGTTTTTTAGCTTTTTGCTTTATATATATATTTGCAATAGAAATCCTATATATCGAACTTTTCTTTATCGAAATTCTCCATGTATCGATATTTTAACGAGTCCAATGGTTTGAGTGTCCTTGTGGTTACATAGAAAAACTGGTTCTTTTATCGAAATTTCTTTTACAGAATTTTCGAATTGAACATATGGAGGTTCAACTGTACATATATCATCATGCATCAATGCTAATTAACAAATGTTCTAGTTCCAAGACAGCAGCATTTTCATATTAATATTAAGTAGCAGTATGCTTTGATTCAGGTAGGTGAAAATGTATGTAAAATGTACTACTATTTAGGCGAAAAATACGCCTTCGCATGTTAGTCAAAACACAATTGACTAGCAAAGATCATTCCAAAGGTCATTATGTAAAAATTGTTGCATAAGAAATATCTAATAAAAGGAAATGCTGGTTTATTAAACTTTATTTTTGAAATCAAGCCTTATTTAACAACATTTGCACAAGGACGAACCCTCTGACATATGCAAATTTGACAACTGCCGAACTATATTGAAACTGCATTCGGTAACTATTAGAATTATTGCACGTATATATAGTTTCTATGCATTTGAAAAAGCAAATTAATATTGTACAATGAGGAAATATCAGTAACGACAAATGTGTGGATCCATTATATATTTGAAGTACTTGGTTGATTCATTCTTGAGGCAGTGGCATATCCATGGGGGAGCAAATTAGGGAAATTTCCCCTCCCAAATCCATAAAAATGCGGTGGAAATCGGTTATAACGAGCGCCGATTATAACGACCAACCGCATATAACGACGGAATTTTTACAAAAAGTTTGATTGCTTATTTTATTTTTTTAATCGCTCTTTGAATCCGGTGTACAAAAACTACTTGTTCGCTAAAACCGGTAAAATTGTGTTGCGCAAAATCATTGTACGAAACAAAATCCATATTTTCCCCACTATGTATGCTGGCTAGTTATATGTGGGTGCTACTGTATTTTTCATTCCCCCCCCTAACATTTCTTCTCTGTATCCGTCTCTGCTTGAAAACACGTCAAACTAAAGAAGTATATGCGTTTTTTGTTGTTCTTTTTGTATGAGTTTTTAAGAATTTCCTAACTGCTTAATTTTACAATTTTGAAATAAAATAGGCATATTTTATAAAATTGAAAATGTTCTATAATAAAATTATATTACACAGAAATTGACCAGCAAATAATTGCTAACAACCTTATTTTTTTCATATATATATATATATATGTGTGTGTGTGTGTGTGTGTGTAACTATCACAAAGTGTTGAATGTAGTTTTGAAACTTATTTTGCTTTAACCGAGCCAAGGTTTATGTACAATGGAGGTAAATAATGTATTTGAATTTACTTTGTGTTCCTTGTTTTTACATGTAATGAACTACGATAAGTACTAATCACTTTATACTAGTTTTATTCAATAAAGCGTCTCATTTTTAATTTTGCTACTTAACTCTTTCCCTTGCTTTATACCAAACTTTTAGCGTATTCCAATTTACATACTCAGGATATTTTCGAGGATATATAATTTACGATGAGAATCAGAATGTAATCTAGTAATTTCCATATTTCTACAGTTGTATCTAAAATCTCTTATCTGTAATCAATTAAATTATCGTTAGAGTGAAAATTCACTGTTTATGTAGAGACTGATTGGATTCTTCCATTTGATTATTAAATTCTTCCCAAGGGCCTCATATAGCTAAAGGTATTTTGAATATATTTTATATAATAATATAAAATATTTGCGTATGAAGTGAGCTGTTCTCAGAAGCGATGCTTTTTGTATTTGGTAACGGTATTAATTGTTTATGTTTAGAGCTTTGAGGTAGTATTTCAGGTTTTTGGGAAAGAACCCAATACATCCATTACAACTGTGGTCTTCCTCCTTTTCCAGAGTCTTTGCACTCGATTTGAAAATCATTATATTTCTTGATGCTTTCAATCTCTTTTTCAACTATCCCCCCTTTGTTACAAGGCACTGAAATGTCAATCAACAAGACATGTTTTTCTATTTCTATCACTGTAATATCTGTTGTATTATATGTAGGAGGAGTTTACCATATTGGATTTGAAAATGTCTTGAAAAAATATGGGCCATTTCATTTTCGACAACATTTTTCGTTAACCTTTTCCGAATATGATAATTGAGAGTGGTGAAAGAAGTTCTCATTAACGTTTTAAACCAACTAATAAATTCCCAAAGTTTTGCAATAATAGAAAATAATATACAGGCCTGCACAAAAGTTTAGACACAGAGGCAAATTATAAATAAAAGCGAGAATTTGCATTGAACTTCGCCGATATTGTATCTAAATAATCCTAGAACCAATAATAAATTGTGCAACTTAAAAGATTACCAAAAGTACTGAAACAAAATATCCCAACACCGTAATATTGGAATCTGCATGCCACAAATGTTTAGGCACATATGTCAGATTTATGCAAATTAACGGCGCGAAGTTCCCAAGTGATCGAAGGGGCGTTTCCCAGAGTTGTTATATAAGGCCTGAAATAATTTAGAATGCTTAGAACGATGCCGAAGTCAAAGCAATTTACGAATGACGAGATTTTGAAGATTTGGAGGCTGAAAACTAAAGGTAAATCTGTTACTCAAATTTCTGTTGCATTGAACCGTTCAAAGCGAGGCATTTATCGAGTGTTATCCCGGGGTGATCAGTATCAACCAAAATCACGATCTGGGAGGCCTCGAGTGACCAGCATTCGGGATGATAGACAAATACGAAGATTGGCTTCAAATGAAAGCCTGTCTGCAAATCAAATAAAAAACACGTTAGCAATGCGAGTGTCAAGAGAAACCATACGTAGAAGGATTGTAGAATGCAGGCATTTGAGATATGCAAAAATGCGCCGCAAGCCCTGCTTGCAATTACATCATAAACAAGCACGACTACAATGGGCAAGGCAGCACATATCATACAGTGACGAATGGCTGCAGGTGTTATTTAGTGATGAAAAAAAGTGGAACTTAGATGGTCCCGATGGCCTTTCGCACTACTGGCACGATCTTCGAAAACGCCCCTTAAGTCGGTTCAGCAGACGTCAAGGAGGAGGTTCAGTCATGGTTTGGGGAGCCTTTAGCTTCAATGGACAGACTTCTTTGGCGTTTTTGAATGGAAAACAAGATTCCAAGGCATACCAGGCAACTCTTGAAAGTCACCTATTACCTTTTGGCGAACTTTTATGTGGACGAAACTGGGTTTTCCAACAAGATAATGCGTCCATCCACACATCCAGGTCAACAAAAGAATGGATGAGCGCTAAAAATATTACAGTTCTCGATTGGCCTGCTCTTAGTCCTGACTGTAATCCCATCGAAAATGTATGGGGCATACTAACGAATGTTGTGTATGCCAATGGAAAGCAATATCCGTCCGTTTTAGAACTTAAAAAGGCTATAGAAGAAGCGTGGTTTAATTTTGAACCAGAAACCTTTCAAAATCTTGTGCTTTCAATGAACGACCGCGTATTTAATCTAATACGAAGTAATGGTGGCTACATTGATTATTAAAATTGTTCATTTCCTTATGCAAGTGCTAAAATTTATGTTTGTGCCTAAACTTTTGTGCCACATATTTTACTTATTTTAAGTTATATATTGCAGCAAGTTCGCTACTGATGTGATTTCTGTTCTCAAATTTTTAATTTGCATATTACATGTGTTCATACTTCGTAATATTAAAGTTCCTACTTCTTCAGTTTTAATAGTATTTTGTTATACTCAAATTTGTGTTGTGTCTAAACTTTTGTGCAGGCCTGTAGACGAGATTCAGCAATCTCTGCCCTGAAGTCTGGTTCAATTGGCCCACCCTCTCATACGGCACTGCATGGCATGTAATTTAAGAACTTTTCATAGAGTGGGTTAATGGCAATTTAAAATAAAACGGATAATATCGCCATTAAAACTTAAAATTCGAAAAAAAATCCTACAAATTATTTAATATTTTTTTAAGGTAGCGACACAATTAAGGTCTTCCTGTCTTCATGAACAGGTTAATAAACGTCCTTTCAAAAGTATATAATTTTGTTTTTAATGATCTTAAAAAATCCAAAGCGGAGGAACAAAATGAAAATTATGACTGTAAATTTACCTTGAAACATTATATTATTTTAAGAAATATATATCGCAGAAAGCTTTTTAGTAATCAAGTAATTTCATAGTAATGATTTGATACTTCAGCTGAACTTTCTCCATTCAACCTTCTATCTTTTCTGCTCCCATTCCATTAAGAAAATATGATTTTTAATATGCATTTAATAAGATGCTTCGCTATGATTTAATAACGTCTATCGATATGCATTTAATGACATCATTTGATATGCGTATAATAGCTTATTTTATTTAGTATATTTATATAAATCGAACACTACGCAGATTAAATTAAACAACAATATCAATCAACGTTTATTGGCGTAGTGATACCAGCGCCGATGTTATGGCGTGATTAGATGGTGAAACGTTCGAAAGAAAATAAATATTTCTGCCTTCGGTGGGACCTGAACCCACGACCTTCCACTTGCCGGGCGGAGGCTCTACCCACTGAGCTACGAAGGACAATATATAATCTCTTTACGAACGTATATAATACTGTTGCCAGTTATTTCGCAGAATGGTGTAGTACATGGACTACTATTTAAACCAAATTGCAAAGAGACTGGTATTAAATTGATCGAAATGCACGTTGCAGCATACGTATTTATATAAATCGAACACTACGCAGATTAAAGTAAACAACAATGTCAATCAACGTTTATTGGCGTAGTGATACCAACGCCGATGGTATGGCGTGATTAGATGGTGAAACGTTCGAAAGAAAATAAATATTTCTGCCTTCGGTGGGACCTGAACCCACGACCTTCCACTTGCCGGGCGGAGGCTCTACCCACTGAGCTACGAATGAACTATTGGACGAAATATGAAATATACGAACGAAATATCTAATTCCCTACGAAATATTTATTTTCTTTCGAACGTTTCACCATCTAATCACGCCATAACATCGGCGCTGGTATCACTACGCCAATAAACGTTGATTTATATTGTTATTTAATTTAACCTATTTTTATTTATATATTTGTTTAATTTAATCTATTTTACGTTAAACTTCGTTTAGTTATTCAGCGTATTTTAATTTAACATTATAAAGAATAAATGTAATTTAAAAGGAATTGCAAACTTGAAGTTACCAAACAAATTTTTAAAATTTATATTGGAAAAGCAACGTGTTCTCATGCAATTTTTAATATTGTTTATTCAGTGAATGCATTTTTGAATTGTTGTTTTATATTAGAAATAATTAAATAATTTTAATTAAATTTATTATTAAAGTTTTATTATTACAGCACATTTCTTTCCGAAATTTTAACTAATAAAAAAATCAACCGAGTTAATACAATTTATTTTATATTCAATTTGAGTTGCAGAAAGGAGAAAGAAAAAACTCATGAAAGTGTTAAATCACGAACTATTTTTATGCTGAAATATTGAGATTCAGGTACCCCAATTTTATATGTTATATTATTTCAACTTCAGAGCAAGCCAAAATACATTTTTGGTTCCAATTCATGCTCTTGCTTATTTAGAAATGGATCAATCAATTATTCAAATATCGCCACGTCTAATATTAAAATAAATGTTTTATTTCCAATTTCATAATTATTGCATAGTCAGTTTTTAAACGCTATTTTTTATACCATTAGACATGTATATCCATTTATTCCGTATACTGTGGAGTATTTTGTACGATGTATCTTTGTTGGAGTATTTTGCAAGATGTATCTTTGGCCGAAATTACACCTTATCTTCGCCGGTTACTTTTGTGGTAAATATACATCTTTCAAACTTCCTTTAAATGGCTACTGATTTTAAATATTTATATCTATAGTGATGTTTCTGTCCTCCATAAAATTACCCACAATTGTTCAGGACGTTCTTCAATCACTTTCTTCTATCGCCATTGCATAAATGTGAAATCCTAACATCAAATGCCATAAAAGAAGGCCATTTTGATCAAATATGCCACTATTCTTGATAATATAGCGCAATTTTGTTCTGGAAAAATCCTTTCTTGAGAAAGAGGAGAAAAGCCTTTTATAGAAAAAGAAATTGTTTATTTTATCCTGGAAACACGGTTCACCTGATATTGCATAACCTGGCTAAAGGAATTATAGGATAAAAATGCAATATTTTTGTAGACAATTTTCGGACAATAAAGTAATGCTTTTGTGCGTGTATGTGCGTGGGGAGGATAGCTAAATTTGCGACACTGTATATTAATTTGGTGACGCGTTTGCCGTTAAAATGCCGTTGAGGTAACGTTATGCTATTGGAAAAATGCCGTTTTTATGTTTTCTAAAGTTACTTAAATTCATTTTTGAAAACTGATATATAAATTTTCTTTCGCTCCAAACTTTTTGTTGGTATATTGTGGTTGCAGTATTTTGTTACATGATAATTTTGAAGCATTATTTCGATATTTTAAAGTACAAACACGTTACTTTTTCTATAAAAATACCCCAAATTTTCATTCCAGTTGCAATAATGAAGAAGTTCTTTTATTTTACTTACTTATTTATTACATTTAGCTGCCACTAATTTTGTCCAATTCAGGGCATAGGGGGTTTGTCAGACCCCAAAGTCTTTACCCATTGCTGCCTAGACGAATTAACCTAACTGGTCAATATTAATGTTATCACCTCATGTAAAATAATCCGTCTGATTAAAATTTGATTTGAAATTGATTTGAATAATATAATAATAATGATTATATAATAATAAAATAATATTATAGACGAAATTCATATAAATTTACAATAGAACCAGGCCTGTAGTCAGGGTGAAGGGTCAACTGGGGCAAGGCAAAGAACATGTGGGTCACAGAGCACCAAAGGAATCATTAGTATAAAATAAGTAACAGGAGTGGTACAGAATTTAAATATTATATCGCTATAAACCCAAATAAATTTGACTTTCCTCAGATGCCTTTTTTTTTAGTTTGTTGAAATTACAAATATTGTAATATTAATATATATCAAGGTTTATATTTAAAATTTTACGGAGGTGGGGATTGGGTAGGAGAGGAAGAATTATATAAAAATGTAAAAAAAATTTTTAAGTATTTTCCATATTTTACTGTTGTGTCATTATTGTTTACATATATAGCTAGATGTGGGAAGTGGGGCACAAGCATGGGGCAGCTGGGACCGTGCCCCTGATGGCCCTAGCTTAGCTACAGGCCTGAGTAGAACGTTGATTACAGCGGACCCGCTATTTTGGCTAATTCAGAAATATAATTTTCAGTGTAAAGGTGCAATGTATCTAAATAAAGCTTTAATTCCATATTGCCAAACTACTATATTGATATCAAAAGCCATCACATGCATGCTCTATTTAAGATATTATGTGCCATATCAATAACACAATATATGTTCGATATCCATTATTTACATTGATTCATTTCCGGCCGGATTTATGGCCGGAGTACGCAAGGAAACCAACATGAGCGTTTTTGTTGAAAATGTTGAGCAAATGTCTGCGTAAAAAAAAAAATAATAATATACACGCATGCAGAGGATATTTTTGTCAACCCAGATGTTTTCTGTTAAGCAAAGTTCAAATAATTGTGGTCCAACTGTATATCATTATATCATCTTGTTTAATCGCGTAATATTCATGAACATATCTCTTCAATTTTCTTCGATATTCCTCTGTCCCACGATACTATTTTTCGCTTTATTCTGTCAAATTTTCGATTTTAGATATCTTGTTTCGTAAAGTTTTCTTGATCGTGGAGGGCTTCTTGGGATATGATTACCGATTTCACTTTTCGTCCTTGGTGCATACTTGGAATTCTCAAACTACCATTTAAATAAATCTATCTTTCTATATTATCTTCTTTTTTGTCTAGTATCTCCTTATTATTATTCCCTAATTATTTTTAGCTAACACTTTTGCATACCCATTTTAGTTGCTCCCAATTTTTATTGTTTTCTCTTTGTTATCGTTTGCCTCCAATTCATAAGAAAGAGTCAGTTACATTATAATTTAAAGTCTTTCTTCAAAAATAATTGTAATTTTTCCTTCGGCACAAGGATTCCATGCCCAAAGCCACTTCACAAAGTTTAATTCATCTATAACGTTCTTTTATAACGCACACACGAGTTCATAGAATGTACAAGTTGCAGAAAAAAGCTGCCAAAAATTTTAGTTTCCCCTTAAAAACAATACAAAAATGACGAAGGGAAATACCCACGTAAATAATTGTATCATGTGTAAATCTATATTAACTATTCATAAATTAAACTTAAGTAATTTTACTTCTGTTGTATCGATTTAACGCAATGAAATAACATGTTAGGCTTAAATAAATTTGTGCCATTTCTATAAACACATTATAGTTGCCCACCTCCGAAGACGGTTATAATGTAATGGCCGTTTTTTTGTACCTAGTTGAGAAGTTTAAAGCTTTTTGTACATATCGTGCATTTTTAAAAAAATAAAATATGTTATTGCGATGCATATTTTTGTATATAATTTGATTTTTGCTTCTATATTTTAATTAAAAATTCACAGCTCGAATTTTAAATACTTCATAAACATTTACTGAGAACCTTATAACAAAAAGAAATGATTGGTTAAAATAACATCTACATATGCAGTTTTTAGTTCCGCAGAAGTGGTATCAGAACTCCGCAGTTTGTAAAAATCACGACCAGAAGTGTATTTTTAGCATTTTATCAAAACGTCCGTAGAATTCCAATAAATGAAAACCTCGATTGTCACACAATTTAAGAGTGTCTAAAAGATACATTAGTGTTATGTAATGCCGGCAATAAAAAGGCCCCAACTCCCTTGAAAAACCGCGGAATAAGATAAAATATACAGCCATAAATCTTGGTTTTTTAGCTAAATTAGCGTCTGTACCAGTTTTTTTCGGCAGCCCCGCATACTAAACGCTCATTTAGTAACAATTAGAATGCCACGCCGGAAGATGAGCCCCATGATATATAAAATATAAGGGCGTGTTGTTCATTTAAAGCCGACCTTTCATATATTTTTAGGCAATTTCAAAGAAATAAAAAATCTTTGAAGGTTTCCGCATTGCAAGAAATCGTTTCTTGGAAAAAATTTATTTTTCTTATATATTTTTAAGTGTTCATTTCCTTCTTTTAACTAACTTTTAAATAGAGCTTGTGTTTTGGGCATCTATTACTTTAGATCTTATGATATAAATTCTAGGTGAAAAAAGAATTGGTAAATATATATATATATACACACAGAAGTATATGTTGAGTATCTATTTTTATTATAGATAACGTTTCTTGTATCTATTTTTTATATTTCTCTATCCTTTTCCATCACTTCTTACTTTTTCGTTTAGTGCTTTTTCATACTATTTTGATTTTCTTTTTCTTCATCATCTCTTTCTTCTCTTTTTACGAGATTTTAGTTTTCTATCCCTGGCTATCACGTATTTACTAGTGATAACGTGATTAAGGACTATAGCTTTCGTGATGTCATATTTTACATCACATTTTTGTAGCCAAGTACTGGGGCCTTTTGTATATACTTACTGTACACACATTATTGAGTTGATGCGCAAATGCAAGATCAAATATGTCAAATTTACCCATTCAAATCATTGAAAATCCACATTATTTCCACCATTGCATATTCTATAATCTTCGTTTTCACTGTTTCACACACCTTTTATTTTCTATAACACGCCTAGTGTCACGAGTTGTGTCCTGCAAAACTTTTTGTGTTTCTGAGACGTCTATAGAGAGGATATATGTATTGGTATTCGTAAGTGTTTTAAATTAAAACTCCAAACACTTACGGACATCGTTTGTGAAGTCCATATCACAGTAGGATGATAGATATATGGACAAAAATATAATTATTGGGATTGGTTTCTTCTAATATAGTGACACGGTTTTTCCCAGTCACAGATAAACATGCATTGAACATTTTCTAGGTTCCGACATTTGTAAAATAGCTAAAATTGCCCCATTCAGTGGGAGCTAATGCATAAACGTACGCAGAAGAAAATTCACAATGGGGTTACAGGAGCTGCAACTCTATATATTTTTATATGTATATATATATATACAGGATTCCATTGCAATGGGGATTACAACTCTAATTAACCATCCCCCCGCATACGCAAGTGAGCTAATATCTAAGCAGTTTACCAATGAGAATTTTAACAATTGCTCTAACATGGTTCCCAGCATCATAATAATTAATTTATAGCTAAGGTGTCTTGAAATTATCTCGGAGGAGGCTGTCTATTATTTTTTACAGGTTTACTGAATTCTAGAATAACAAATTATGTCTTCATCCTACATTTCCTACCTTGAAAAGCCCTTCGAACAATATTAGAAATATACATGTGGAAGCCAATCTTCAAATCGCTATTTATTTTCGCCGTAGATTCTAGTGCATTTCATCTCCCACAATTTCCCTTTTCTATTTTTGTTCTGTAGTACAAAAATACAATATATTCAATACCGATTTATACAATGCGGTATTTTTTTTTGTATTTCACCAGTAAGTTTAGTATTTGACCTTACATTTCATCTCCAGTGCGTTACTTTATTTTTTATCTGGTTTCATTCAAGCATTTATCTGTGACCTTGCAATATTATTCAAATGAGCATAGGCTTAGTGTAATATGGGCTCGTGGGGCATGACCTCGCCCAATAATTCGAAACAAATTTCAATTTTTTTTTTTTTTGGCGCAGTATAGCCCAGATGCTCTTGCGCCATAAAAAAGCCAAACAATCAATCAATCAATCAAATTTCAATTTTATATATATTATAATGCATAAATGTTCATAATATGTGTTTGTCCATACCCCCGCCCCTCGCCAATAGTTTTGAAAATTCTCCGTTTATGCGAATAGGAAACTTATCTCGCGGTGGATTTGAGATAACGTACTGTATTGGTTACTGTGCGAATAACCAGGATTTGATTCCAGTAGATACTAAAGCTCTACAAGGGCCGCCCGTAGGTCGTGTTGAGCGGCGCCTACGGACCAACTATCGAGTTACTGGCCGGCCCCAAATAAACAGGCATTTGTGGGGCTCTACTAGATAACCAGCGCTTGCCTTTTTTCCCCACAGATCCAAAGTTTGGGATTCATTTCCTAGGTAAAAGGAGTTCAGAAAGGGGGTTCCTCGCGAAAATAAATTTCTTAGGAAAACTGGGTTCCTCGTAAAAGTGTACTTCCTAGCGTAGCACGATATTATTTCACTTCTAGAGTCATAAATCACAAACTTCAATGAGATTTAATAATTTTTTAATGCTTATCTCACAATTTTTTCTGTAAAAATACGTCGATGACGAATAATTGCGTCATTTTAAAAGTTAATGGACTTTACCTTCAAGTGCAGATTTAGGCCCTGGGGTGGCGTAATGGTAACACGCGGTTACCCTAGGTTCGACTCAAAACTATGCTAAAAAACAACGCTAAGCCACTAACTGCTCACCCTAGTCCAGGGACTGGTTTCTTAGGAGATTCGGATTCTTCGGAAAAATAATCTGTCCCAGCTCAGTATGACCCTTTTCTGTCATTGCTTCGTAAAACAAATAAACAAACATATTTTTTGGTAAATGCACTTATATGAATAATTGATCAACATCTAACGCGCAGAGGAAATTATCTTAGCGCATGTTATTTTGTAGCAGTTCTGTAGCAGTTCTTTTAAATCAACTCTATACCAGTTTTGTGTCAATCCTATAGTAGCTTTATATGAATTCTGCACTAGTTCTTCTACATCAATTCTGCACTAGTTCTTCTACATCAATTCTCTACTAGATATTGTCAATACTATATTAGTTATTATCAATTCTATACTAGTTTTATATCAATTCTATACTAGTTTTATATAAATTCTGCACTAGTTCTTCTATATCAATTCTATATTAGTTCTTTATCAATTTTACACCAGTTCTTCTATATTAATTCTATACCAGTTCTTCTATGTCAATTCTATACCAGTTCTATATTAGTTTAATAGAAAATTTAGATTGAAGAAGCTACGTATAATTAATAATAGTTACCATTACTACGCATATTAATAGTTACCATGCAAACCAGGGGAAATGGAAAATTTAAAAGCAGAATGTATTGAATTGTTTTCCAACTCCGAGGTCTAAATAAATACCTTTCTAATTATGAGAACATTAACGATTTTTATGTCAATAAAAGTAAATAATGTTACTGCAATATGTAGTATTTGCTCCTACTTCTGTCCCATGATAAGTATCTTCCAGCATATAAATTCTGATTACACTTGCAAGCGTAATCAGAAGACTGAAGTAATTTTCTGTTTTAGCCGTAAGCATGTCAATCGATCAATTTCTTGGGCGCACAGAGAATCTAATTTTAAGAAATATATTCCCACCCATTTATAAAAGCTGTACATGCGTAAATATATATATTATTTTGCCACAATGTGTCTCAGGAACATTGAAGCCAATATATTACAACGCAATAATAATGATGATATCGATAAGAACTGACATCTGCCGCGTGTTTGCGAAAACGAATGGCCGCGAGAAACTTTTCATTGTTTGTCAATGGGATTCTAATCTTTAGCCAATATTTACTTACTGATTTCATCTATCGATTACCATAGATACGAGTACTCAATGTGTGTGATCTATTACGGCTACATTTATGACTATACATTTCAAGGTCAAAAAGATATATTTCGTACATGATTATTTTTTACTTAAATCACAGCTTACCTGCTCCTTCTGCGTACATACAAGCCTATATCACGGCAGATTTCGCATGTTTCGTAGAAGTTTTCAATCATATTTTATCAAATTCTTCTTGCTTAAGTCACCAAATGAACAGTCATTGATAACATTGAGACAAATTAAACCTATTCATCCCTAAATCTTACTTTTATTTACTCCTCTTGACTCTACAGAAGTCTTTGTTTACATCATCGACATCCAGCAGCCCTTTGCTTGGAAGTTATGTGGCTTTGTCTCTGATACCCATGAGTTAAAACCCAATTTGTAGAATGATATTCCGCCATAGCTTCAAACATATTGATACTGAGTTCTTTTCATCTCCTGTGGAAATACTTTTCCCCCTTCAGCAGCGATTTTCTTTACGAAATTCTTCAATCTCTTATCATTTCTTGATGAAGTTATTAGCTATTGACTTCTATGGAAAAGCAGTTATTTCGAAAACTCCAGCTTTTAGGGTATGGTCTTAATATTCTGTTCATAGTTATAAGCGGTGGCAGTCTCTCAGATTAGGCGGGGCACGGGGCCGAAATAATTTTGGCGCCCCTTGCTACCAAATATGAGTTTTATAATGTAACGAGTAAATATTTTATTTCATTTTTACAGTGTACACATTTCAAATTTTTTTGCAAATGTAAAAAAAATTGCGAAGGCACGATTTCTATTGACCATCTTTGAGGAGAGAGATTTCGGCGTTCATTCACGATGATTAGGCGGGGCCATAGCCCCGACGGCCCCGTCCGTGCGACCGCCTATGTTCATAGTTGCTTGAGAATACTTCAATTCTATGTATATAAACCGCTATTTGATCTCCTCCTCCTTTTGTGTGTGTGTGTGTGTGTATGTAGATGCATTACATGAAACTTCTTAGATTTGCATATGTCAGTTGTTCAATCAATGCTCGCAAACAATTAAGTGAAATTCACGTGCAAACGATTCCTTACGCTCCAATCAGTCTCGAAGCTATTGAAATATACACTAATTTTATTCTTTACTTTAAACCAATCGAAAAAAATTTGAAATATTCTAATATTTTGAACTAACAATTTTGAGCGTTCTAATTGTTGAATATTTTAAATATTTTATGAAATATGAAATTGTTTGAATAAGGGAAAAAGTGGGAAATTTTATTAAAGTTTAAGTACGTTTGTTTGTTTGGAATTTTTATGGCGCAAGAACATCTGGGCTATACTGCGCCAAAAGTACGTATTTCCAAAATGTTCAATTTGTTTTTATTCCTGTCCTTTGTTTGGCTTAGTAAATCAGCTGTTTAAGTATATCGGACGCGCTGAAAATTTTTTAATCGTCGGTGGAGTTAACCCTGTGACCTTCCTCTCCGTATGTAAGGATTCTGAGCACGCGATTGACAATGATCCACATTGAATGCCTTCTATGGGGAATTTAAAACTTTATTATACGGCAGGTTAAAAACGTCTTTATACGGCAGGTTAAAAATGTCTTTATACGGCAGGTTAAAAACGTCTTTATACGGTAGGAACAATCTTGCCCGTCTTAATACGGTAGGTAAGCCTTTGGAATTGATGTTATTTCTCTACTTTGCATTCTACCTTCAAAATAACAGATTTTCCTAAAAAAATGAGGAAAGTTGACTTGTAGGAGTTCTATATCAACCCCAAGACTTCCTCAAACTCCAAAAATTTTGGAAATACGCGAAACAGTATTATAAAATACATAAATATAAAATAACCCAACACTCATTGGCGTCTTGCTTATCTGATAATAGAGAGGTTATCTCTCAGGCCTTGTTTTGTGACAGTGATGAAATAAATAAGACGTAATCACGTAGCAGACATCCTTTTCATAACAGATTATAAATCAGTTAACGCGTGATAGGCCTGCGACCGTGTTTTCGTTTTGTATCACAAACCAGGGGCGGACTGTGTGTCTCAAAGGGCGCATACCTTAGATTATTGAAGGGCTCGAGCTCTATGGACCATGAGGGCGCCCCGACCCAGGGGCCGGTTGTTGTTGATCGACAGGTGTTGTTGTTGACAGGGGCGGATCGGCCCGAAGGCCTAGTCCGACCCTGTCAGAAACATGTCAATTATGCGCGTTTCATTGTCAATTTCACTCCATTCGTTTAACGTGGAAGTGAGAAAAGGTCTCAGTGTTCATTCACGTCTCTACTGCTCGACAGCAACAACGAACATACTCCGACAAGCCCTTCTGGTTTTAGCGGAATCCGAAGCTCTGTTGCAAAGGTAAGAAAACCCCGGACTACGGTGGGTAAAACACGACACTCATCTACAGATGGATGCTTTACCATCACGCCCTCGCAGGACCACGGTCTATATTAAGCAGTTAGTTGACAAGCGTATTTTATTTATGGTTGGGAGTCGATGATGGATTAACGACACTGGATGTGTTCATGTGTTAACTGTTTTTCACATGTCCGTCGCGATTTTGGACAAAGGGCATCATGGAGGTTTGCCCAGATTTTATTGTGTCTGGGAATATACATCGCTTTAATTGATATTTCAGTAATTTCATGGTATTTCATCCCCCGTTTCTTTATCGTTAGAAATTTACATATCAATGCAACCATATCAAGGTCGCAAGTCTGTTATATCTAATGATATTTAGTTGGGACCTTTCCTGGTGTGGTCATGTTCTTGTTTTCTTATTTTTCCCTTCTTTTTGCTGTCCTGTATACTGACTGTTTATATGACTGTACCAAAAAAAGGCCCTGCGGTGGCGCAGTGTGGTAACGCGTTCTCCTATTGCGCGGCTAATCCGGGTTCGACTCCCAGCAGTGCAAAAAGAACGCTTACTCAGAGATCTCATAAAGATCGCACTGCTCACTGTAGTCCGGGGTTTGGTTCCCTAGGCCTTAAGAGGTTCGGATTCCTCGGAAAACAGTAGGTCCCGGCGCAGCATGACCACTGTAGTCTTTGAGCCGTAAAACCAAAAAACAAACAAACAAACAAACCCAAAGAGGAATAAATAAAGGTGTTGTTATTATTATTATTATTATTATTATTATTATATTTGTAAATTTATTTGAATTATAACAAGATCTGGTCAATGTGCATAGAAACACTTTGCGACGAAAGAATTAAAAGTATGCACAAATGGAACAATATGGAACTTCTAGATAGTGTAGAGAAGCAAGGTGTGTGCTCAGGGCATACGTGTAAATGGGGCCCATGGGGCCCGAGCCCCCCAAATAATTTAATATTAATTGCACTTTTATATATATTGTAATACATACATGCAGGTAATATGTGGTTGTCCCCCTTCCCCCTAAATAATTCTGATGGTTCAGACTTACCCATGAACATATATCATGGTATATTTTTCTCTCTAGTGACAAATCTCACACACACACATAATTTTCCCTTTAAAACTGCAGTCTATATTATTATATACAGGGTGTTCACAAAGAAGCTTTCTTTATATGCGAGACCCCAGAGGCAGCACTTTATGACAAACTTGAATGGAACGCGAGATTTAGACATTTGTATGCTCTTGAGAGTTGTATAAGTAACAAGAATCGAGCTCTCACAGTTGCGGTTACTGTTGCCACATTTCGGAACTTTCGAATGGCAACACCCTTTCTTTATCGTAATATGATCAGAACTGAAAAGAAAACAAAAATGGCGTTAAAAATTTACTTTTAGTACTAAAAACGACCGAACACGAGCACTGCCAAACAAGACGAGCATGAACGACACAAGAGGAAGGAAAGACAACAAGCAGCAGGGATGAGGCACGTGATTTGCATCAATCGTAAGCAGCCGTCACAGAACTCCAATTGGCAACAGCCGGTTCTGATGCGCCATCTTAACCAGTTCTTATTAATGGTATTTGCGGCTGGAAGTTTAGTATCAGTAGAACGTCTTCGCCTGAAGAATAACGAAATGAGAGGTTCTGCTAAACAGCGTGGCGAACTGCTCAAGTACTATTATGTGAATGGTGAAAATGCCTATTGACGCACATTACGCGCCGCGTCACTACTCTTTTCCCCTTTTTGTCATTCATATTCATAACTGTAGTCCATGGGTCTATTCCCTTGGCCTTAAGAGCAGTGGCATTGGAAAGTGGGGAGTTTACGGGTTCAATCCCTCCCCATTGGCTATCAAAATACGTTTTCTTTACGGCCGCATCACATGACCGTCTTTAAAGATATTTGAGCCCCCTAATTTTTAAATGGCTACGTCACTAGTTAAGACGTTCGAATGTCTCGGAAAAATACAGGTTCACTGTCCTGCGATGCGGTAGAGATAGCGCATACGTATAGTTCGTTCGCAAAAAATTGACCGATGGTACTGTTAGAATTCACGGGAGCTGACGTCACAAACGGGCTAGTTTATTACAGCAGAGGGGAGGACGTCATTTCAGAACTGGTTTTTGGCGCAGACAAACGTTCGCTGTTCTGAAATGACGTCCTCCCCTCTGCTGTAATGAACTAGCCCGTTTGTGACGTCAGCTCCCGTGAATTCTAACGGTACCATCGGTCAACTTTCTGCGAACGAACTATTTATTTTGCCATTAATACGAGTTTTACTACCAGCGATATCGTGAACTTAGGCCGTTCTTCTGCCCACCGTAGTACGACGTTTGGTTCCCCTTGCTATGAGAGGTCGGCTTTTCCGTAAAGCCGTAGATTCCGGAGTAGTACCACCTTAGCAGTCCTTGCGCCTTAAAAATATGAGCAAACTAATATACAGTATGGACGAATAAATACTGTGTATGTATTTACAATACTACTGTTTAATTGCACATTGGTTTATTATGTATTATTATGGTTTTCACTGGTGCATATATATTTTACAGCGTCAGTAGTGTAGAAAAGGGTGGGTCTCGGGTGTCAAGCCCCCCCCCCATTGGATAACAAGCACATTATTTCTTATAGGGGGTATCACAAAATCTTTTTTTTTAAAGGCACTTGCCCCCCATGAGTTTTGAATTACTACGCCAGTGTACCGCGTGGCGGTATCAATTGTTGCTATGCATATATAAATTAATATGCATGTAATGCATATATAAATGTATATATAAATCATATTAACAAGAAGAAGTCAAAGCGCAATAAAAAGCAATACTGCGAGTGTCTGATATAAACTTAAACACTCAATAACTAAAGGAGGATGCCCAAAATGGCCCATGAGCGTACACGGATGAAACCTGTGCCAAACTGTCGCTTAGGTGAGGGGAAGCAAAGTTGTCAATGGGCACTTCTTTCGGGAATTGTGCGGTTCTAAGACATGGAACAAAATAGGTCCTAAGCTTGTTTCAGCCATTTTGCATGTTCTAACTTGGGCTTTTTCAGTGTGAAACCTGTAGAGAGGTACCGTAGACCGTGTTTCAAAGATATATGTACTATTAGAGGCGTTATAGCTCAGTTAGAACAAAGTTCTAAATGAAAAAATGCGTTTTTGCTAATTTGTGCCGCATTTTGGGTAGTGGCCTATGTTGAGACGTGTCTGGGTCAGCCCAGCTCGGCCCCCATCTAGGATGGGTACCAGCCAGACCCCCAGCTTGCCAGGGAAGCCACCCAGACCCAAAGAGTCCAGGGTTTACCGGTGTACCATTGAGCATCATGGCCCCAACTAGGCTGGGCACCATACCACTATCTCCACCCCTACATCCCCACTCCTGCATCACACATCCCTCCCCACTACCATCCCATCCCATCCCCAAGCTGACACAGGGTGGGTTTTTCACCCTATGGTACCTTGGCCAAACCCCTGGTTTCAGTCGGATCCCGATAGTCCTAGTGGCTTAGGACTATCCCAACTATACCTTTGGGATCCAAACCAAAACGGAATTCGGACCAACTTCGACCAGGTGTCAGCTACCCATTCGCTCACGTCACAGCAGACATTCATCACCCGACATTCATCACTCCAGACATCCATCATCCGAGACATCCATCAACCCATACACGTCTCGACCCACACACATCTTGACCCAGACGTGTCTCGACATAGGCCACTGCTCAAAATGCTTCACAAATATGGGGGAAATGTACTAAAAACGCATTTTTTCATTTAGAACTTTGTTCTAACTGGGCTATAACGCCTCTAGTAGTACATATATTTTTGAAACACGGTCTATTTTACCTCTCTAGAAGATTCACAATGAAAAATTCCAAATCAAAACATGTGAAATGTCTGAAACAAACTTAGCACCTATTTTGTCCTATACCTAAGGGTGCGTCCACACTTGCAACAGAATCCCGTAACGTAACGCCGTCGCATACACAGTCTGGACGTCAGCGCGTATCGAGACCGCGTAACATTTCCCCGTTCCACTGGACATCGGTTTTTCCCCGTCGCTTCAAAGGAATGTCATGGGTCTATGTTGTCAGCCTCCCCCATGTTTGTATATTTGGACCAGTTTACGAAGAACATCGTTTTGTCAGTGTAGACTGGATAACGGCTTTTTTGTTATGGAGTGGACGGAAGAGGTTACTCTTAATTTTATAGAAATTTACAGGGGAAGAGAGATTTTGTAGGATACTCAGCATGCTAGGTATTATAATAAGTTTTTAAAACATGATGCATGGAAAGAAATCGCTGAAGAATTGCATACTACAGCTGATGAATGCAAGAAAAAAATGAGTCCGTTGATGTCATCGCTTAGACGTATAAACCACTAACTGCTTGAAATTTCATATCCAAGAGTAAATGACGTCCACCATACACAGCTCTGCTTGTATATAATTGCGTCTGCCATCAGCGTCTTTTTTGACTACGTTTTTTCTTTTCCACTAAATGCTGCATAACTATATAGGCTACAGTTGCAACATCCATCTTGCTTGGAAGAGTTACATCAACTGATGGGACGCGGTATTGATACGCCGTGATCATACGCGACGGCGTTACGGTATGGGATTCTGTTTTATGGCCGCGTCCACACATGAAACAGAACCCCGTACCGTAACGCCGTCACTTATCATCACCGCGTATCAACACTGCGTATTATTACCGCGCAACATCGCCACGTATCATCACCTCGTCCCATAAGTTGATGTAATTCTTTCAAGCAGGATGGATGTCGCAACTGTAACCTATATAGTTATCAGCATTTAGTGGAAAAGAAAATACGTAGGCTAAAAAGACGCTGATAGCAGACGCTACAAGCAGAGCTGTGTATGGTGGACGTCATTTACTCTTGGATATGAAATTTCAAGCAGTTAGTGGTTTATACGTCTAAGCGATGACATCAACGGACTCATTTTTTTCTTGCATTCATCAGCTGTAGTATGCAATTCTTCAGCGATTTCTTCATATGCATCATGTTTTAAAAACTTATTATAATACCTAGCATGCTGGGTATCCTACAAAATCTCTCTTCCCATATAAACTTCTATAAAATTAAGAGTAATCTCTTCCGTCCACTCCATAACAAAAAAGCCGTTATCCAGCCTACACTGACAAAACGCTGTTGTTCGTAAACCGGCCCAAATACACAAATATGGGAGAGGCTGACAACATAGCCCCGTAGCATTCCTTTGAAGCGACGGGGGAAAACCGATGTCCAGTGGAACGGGGAAATGTTACGCGGTCTCGATACGCGCTGACGTCCAGACTGTGTATGCGACGGTGTTACGGTACGGGATTCTGTTGCATGTGTGGACGCACTCTTAGAACTGCGCAATTCCTTAAAGAAGTGCCCATTGAGAACTTCGCTTCCCCTCACCTAAGCGACACTTTGGAACCGGTTTCATCCGTGCACGCTCATGGGTCACCGTCCATTGGGCACCCTCCTTCTGTCTCCCTCTATGTAAAACATTTATTCATATTCTTTGAAAGGAATGCAAATCATTAGCGCCAATGCATCGGCTATTTAGGCCCGACAGACAATAGTTTTTCTTTAATTTCAACGTGAATAAAGTTTGTACGTGCAATACATACAATGGATGGAGACCCTTCTTTGCAAGTAATTCTAAATTTCGGACATTGACGTCCTAGAATACTTGCATTCAGAAGACTGGCGATCTTCTAAAGCCGCACTAGCAACAATTAGTAAATTAACGAAGGATTTTTGCTCCTATGGAATAATCAAGTACGTGCATTTTATTCGTAAACTATCTGGAATTTCAACGAAATGAGAAACAACGGCAAAACTGCACAGTTACTACATTTCTAGAATACCTATTTCCGCACGTCCATTTGAAATAGATATCATTTCACTAAAAAAAATGAAATGACATGTCAATGATGTCTCTTTCTCTCTCTCTCTCTCTCTCTTTCTGCAAATGATCACTCCTTATACGCTTGTCACTTGCTTTAGATCATTTGTAAAAATTTCTTTTGCAAAAAAAAAGTAAAAATACAAATAAGCGGATATCGTTATTAGACGATTTACGTTTCTTCTTGACGATTCATTTTTTTTTCTCCTTACAACAGGTTTTGACGGTGTAGCTACGAAGAAAAGGAAAGTAAGAGGGAGGGGAAAGAGAGTAGGGGTTAGAGGCTAGACGTGAATAAACTATATTAAAAGACTAGCTATCGAGGGTGAGATGAATAGCCATTTTTGCTATAAAAAGTAGCACGGAATGTTATTTTAACCAAAATCTACTCACGGCTATTTATTAATAGTGGATTAGATAGACAAACTGAAACGAAAGGGGATAGCATAGCCATTTAATATCTGTATATCGATTTGCGTCCTCTAAACTTAATTGAAATGTATGGGAATTAATTAGCAATTAGTTATTGTTATTAAAATGTTCGTAATTATTTTAATTAAATTCATTATTCCCATATAACATTTTTATTTCAAATGAAGACAGAAATGCGCCCTTACATCTCATTGCTTGCCTTCTAACTAACTCGTATTTTATATTATTTATAATATATTTAACACTTTAAAATGACTTTATCAGATGCGGATTTATGATTTTGCCGCCTGCAAGCTCTGGTATATTTTTCCACCCGTAGGATATGATACATTTTTACATGCTTGTAGGCTACTGTCTGAGGATGTAAGCTAACATATTTTGCCGCCTGATTTTACTAAACGCAATCAGAGGCATAACAGGGGTTTTGACGCTTTTGTCAATTTCTTAATTTGGCGACCCTGGCGTTTATTCCAAATTTGGCGTCTTTGGAACCCTTTTCAAGTCGGAGTCCATGGCAGCTCTTCCTTTACTAATGTCTGGTTACGCCTATGGACATAAAAATTTAAAATTAATAATTCAGTTGGCAGCCGAAAATTCAACCTTACCTTTGCAATCTTCTCGGCGGCAAACTTTTTGTCGAAAATTTGACGCTGTAAGCTTCAGCCTACTTAGCCTATTGGCAAATCCGACACTGCTTGTTATTTAATCCGTGTGGTCCGTTTCCCTGTCTACTTACATAATAACGGGTATTCGGATTTCTCAGAATGTAGGGATTATTGTGCTGTACGGATTATCTCCGAACGGATTGGGAAGGAATATTCAACATGATTTCCTAACGTTTTAGCACCTTTAAGAAATCTACAAATAACCTATCCCCAACTTTTAAGCAGTAGATATTATTTCTTAGGAAAATTGGTAATTTGAAACCTTAAGGTGGGAGGGGTGTATTTGTATATAGCATATTTCGCAAAGAACTACTACAGCAAATTAAATAAGGTGGTGAGATAAGGCCGTTGTTGATACGTTCATCGAAATCTAACTCAATTGTGCAGCTATTCAAATGAAAAAGTATTATGCAACAAGTAAAACTATGTTTTAATTGAACAGGTTATTCAGTGTCTAACGTGTATTAATTAATAAAATGAAAAATTTGTTTCTGATAAGAATTAGACCTTCCTTATTGTAAGCCTCACTGCTTATTAGATTCTGAAAGATGTGGACGAAACAATTACGTATTTTGATTTTACAGTTTTTGGCATTTCATTTTACAACGATATAATGGTGTGTGTGTTGCGTGTGATCTTGTGCATATGTGTGCGTGTTGTGTGTGCTTGTATGTACGTGCACACGTATGTGTGTGCATGTATGAAGCCGACATAGATGGATTCTTATCCAATACGTTTAGTATACTTCCGTGATTTATCTTTGATTTGTAGATACATACGTAAAGTCTATCAGAAAATTATGCTTGTATTCATAAAGAACTTGCTGAATTGGTTAATTAGTTAAACACTTAGACTTCATGTCATTTCTGTTTATGATTTACAATAAAATTGATTATTATTGCAATTATTTTTTAAGTATTCATGCCAATTTCTGTGGCATCATAAAAATATTTGATTTAAAAAGCATGATCAGCCAGAATAAATACGTTATTTATATAAAATCTTAGACTGGAATAATATTGCGGCCTCAAACACGGGCGCCGTTAGCGGGGGGACAAGGGGACCCGTTCCCCCAATGTTGGTATTAGGGTTCCATGTCCCCTTCCAATTTCAAACAAAATGCCTTCTACTGATATACCCCCCCAATATTTTCATGCAATCGGGGCCCATGACTTCAAAGAATATTTCCAACCCGTAAACTTCCGAAACTTAATTCACTGTTCATTCAATACAATCATATTATATTACAAAAATGTTAGCTATTATATGTTTATAGAAAAATATGCCTGTTTTGCAATTACAAAAAAAATCATCATTTCTTCTAGGTTAATACTTTTACTTTGTCTTTTACATGTGTGTTTGTGAAAATTAGTATCCCATTATTTCTATAATAATCTACCATTGACATAAAACATAAAGATATACAATACGTGAAGTAAAGCGAAATCGATGACGTCCATTGGACGGGTTTGCATATATTTTTGAAGAGTAAGAAATTTAAAAATACAGTAAAACCTTTTTATCACGATACTCTAAGGATCATGGAAAATATTGTTAAAGAGGGTTAATCGCTATAGACAAAGAGAAAATAATATAATAGATTAGAAACGTAGATGACTAATAGGAAATAATAGTTTAACAAAGCAGTTATACATCCATACAGGAACAAAAAATTAAAGAATTTTTGAAAATGATTTCCAAAGAACGAAAATGTATTTTGTTTCCAAGCTATAAAAAATATTTTCTCAATTCCAGAGCTATTTGCATTCGTGTATACACCTTTCTTCAGTGTTCCTGGATTTTCAAAGGCTTTATTGTTTTAAATACATTGCACACAACTTATGAACAACGTAATCTTTTATAACAAAACGGTACTGTTTCATATTTAATATCAATGCAAATTTTATCAACATTATACTCTTGTTACCTTGATATGACAAGAAAAGTTCAGGTTTCTTTTTAATTTAATAGCTTTTGGAAGTTTGCCACTGCAGAAAATAGTTTATATACGTTTAGATACAGTCTTAAAAAATTATTGCACAATAGACTTAAATAATAATACATTATTTTATTACATTTCTCGGCGCAAAAAATGATTCTGATAAAGATGTTATCACTTTAGAACACTTGATACTACAGCAAATATGCTAAACCATAATAGAATAAATTATTATGCAATTGGGGGCAGTAATCTTATTTATAATTTTTATTTACTTTTGATTTGATCCGAATTGTAGGTTATATCTAAAAATAGTAAAATGATAAAGCGGTAGAAATATTTATTAATTTCATAAACCTTGGTAAAATAACACGATTTGCTCAGTTTTACCAAGGTTTGTGATATATTCAGCACAGTGAGTCACTCTATTTCCATTTATTCATTTATTTTAACTTTATATATTAAATGGTCTCTGACGCCACCTGAAAGAGAACTATCGACTTGTCGTAATTTCCTATTGGATATAATGTGTATTAGAGAGAGAGAGAGAGAGAGAGAGAGAGAAAGAGATAGAGAGAATCATTCAGTATAATGATTATTATTGGAAAAAAAAAATATATATATAAAATAAATCAAATGCATGAAACAAATTAATAGAATAAATTATTTTTGTAATAAATTATATCAAATTTACATGATTAGGCCCATGTGGTGAAGCTTTTTTTTGTGTTGGTTATTTGTACGTTGCTTATTTTTTAATTATTCGTTTAAATTGTTTAAATTAAATGTGCGATGTTCGGAGAATGGATGCCATTTTGGCATATGCCGGCTATCCTAACAGAAACGTTCCACACTTGTGATCCTGGAAGAGATTCTCTCCTGATGAAGTTCTTCTTAAGTTCTCGTGAATTTGTTTTTATTTTGTTTTTTCCTATGTTTTGGTATGGTCAGTTCCAGTTTTTGATATTTGGTTTGTGTCTGTTTGGGGATCATGTTTTATATTTTGGTTTTCATTTCGTTTTTATTAGAAATTTATATTATCTCTAATTAGTATATGAGTATTACTGAGTGCAAAGAGCATACCATTGAATAAGTATAATAAATATCATTGAGTATGAATATTCGTTTTTTAATTGTATTCCAATAATTTATTATAGTATTTGTGGAACTGCAATTTTCCGAATTTGAAAGGTGACAAACGTGTCTGTTATATCACCGCATTTGTATGCATTTTATTTCTGTACAACGCGATATATTTTTTAATAAGCTTATTTCAACGTTCACTTCCCCTTCTGTCATTTTGTGTTATATATGACACAAATAGCTTAAAATGTAGCAGCACATATGGCACCCAAAACTTCAGCTAATGTAAGAGCGCATGCGATTTTTGTGGACGAATAGATAGAAAGTCAGTAGTTAAATGTAAATGTGTAACAGATGGGAGGGGCCGAAAATTAACAGATCGTGAAAACTTTGCGTGTTTCAAACAGCTCATAAGTCACTAATTAATTGCAACATATTGATATTGAAGCCCGATGCGCTACCTAACCAGGTAGTGCACGCTCCGCTGAAAAAGCTTACGTGCTACGTTTACATACATGTCGCCAGATTATTTTTGATGAAATGTACATATGTCGCTTTCCCTTCGCCGGATACGTGAGAGTAAATTATTATACAATCAACGATGTAGATAGAAGCCCAGAGGAAATGAAAACAGCGAGGTTATTTTAGAATTTTTTTTTGGTATCAATTATGGTATGTTTATACTACATAATCTCATAGCCTGCTTTCCCTTGGGGCTTCTATCTGCACCTCTGATTATAAAATGTTTCACTATCACGTATTTATTACTCACTGCTGATTACAAAGACATTTAAAGATTCAAAGAAAACAATTTATCTGTTTTGGTATCGTACGCTTTTGAGAAATTATTTAATTTAAAATTATCATATATTTTTTTTAGTATTAATTAGTTTTTCCGATAATTATTCAAAGATCCTAATATAGTTAGATATAGGCAAAAGGCAAGCCCTAATCCAAGGGGGGCGGGGACGCAGAAATGCCCTTTTTCCCTCAAGAATGGCGAATTTACCAATCTTATTAGTCACCTGACCCTGGCAACAGATTTTATGAAATGTCTAGAATGATTTTCAAGATTTGTGCTCCCTGACAAAAAATTTTATTTCTGTCCTTGGTATAAGGTTACCCCTATTTAAGACCACCCCGCATATAAGGTCACTTTTTCTTTAATTGAATTCTGTCTATTTCCGGATGATAATTCTAGTTATTGATGTTTTCCGTAGGGCCGCCCCAGAGTATTCTTATATTGGGGCAGAGCCGTAGCCAAGCTGGGGTTATATGGGGGGCTGAGTCCCTAGAAATGCAGTCAGCCCTCCCTGGAAAATATTTTTTCTCAAAATAAAATATTGTAGAAATATATTGTAAATTTTCTGTTTTTTATGAAATCGTACACTACAATGGACATTTTTCTTTGATGTTAAAAATATATTCAGAATAGCTTAGTCTTGTGTATATATAATGTTTTTACGGATGCTTGAGTCTTCATATACTTTATAATAAGGATAAGAGAAATTATAGAGATGTATACTAAAATTTATAAGTTTTCAATATAAAATTTATGTTAAGAAATTTATTCATTAACGTTAAATATATTAGTCTCCTTATATACAGTAGAACCTCCATATAACGAAATGGACGGTTCCATAAAAAAAAATTCGTTATATAGGAAATTCGCTATGTGGAAACGATGTATTCATGAACCAGGGCATTACAATATGATACCACAATTAAAATCCCGCTTTACAGTAAACGACTGTTTCTCATAAATGACATTCAACCATTTAAAAATAGAAGTTTTCAAGTGTGCGTATTGTATTTCCACGGTATTAGAGAACTCAATGTCACTTTCGTGACCGATTTTCTGTTTTGGTCGTTAAAAATTTCGTTATATAGAAATTTATTCCGTTATATAGAAACACTTTCATATGTAACGACCATGGGGATTTGCCAAAACTTCACTATATGGAGAATTTCGCTATACGGAAGTTCATTATATGCAGACTCTACTGTATTTAATATTATTAAATATATCGATAAAATGCATCAAAATATTTACGAATTTTATGCCTCCTTGTAGCTTTCTGAACAACCCTGTTACTCTCAGACTCCCCGTAATAAGTGTCTAGCAACGGGCCTGTATTGGGGTCTGACTGGACTAGCTTCAATATTTACTACAAAAAAAAATGCCTACAATCGGAATCGTCTATTACCGAAACCGGTTTTTATTATTTCGCCTGCTAATTGTTACATTATGCTACTGTCGAAACCAGTTCCAATTCCAATTAACTTCCATATTTGATGTTCTAATCAACTATCTATAATTTATTTTCAGCATTTATTGCGTTTTTAATCATTTATTGAACATATAATATTACACAAGTTCCCAAAAGAACATTATTCAATAACTTTGCTATTAATTTGTAATTGTTTTATCTTATTGTGCTATATAGTATTTTATATAGTGTATGTTATTATCGTATTGTATTATATAGTATGTTTAATCATTTCTTTCCGCTTTCGTAAAAATCAAATTTTATAATAAAATATAACATAAAAATATAAATAAATAAAATACAAAATATAAAATATAATATTATTAATAATATTATATATTATACAAAATATAAATAAATAATATATAAATAAAAAATTTATAATAAAATAAATAATATAATTTTATCTTAATGTACTTTAACGGCTGTTCTGATGTTTCATTCAGTGATGAATTAAACTACATCGTTCGGTATTATTTCCTTTATTCTGGGAACCCAAATACGACGGCTTTACGTAATCCATTAATGGAGGGTTGGCAGCCCACTATTTAATCCCATAATTCTTTTGGGTTAGGCGTCATAGTATAGTTTTATGATGATGCTGTTCATCATCTGATGACGTCACACTATACTTAAATCGAATCTTTCTAGATTTTAAACTATTTATATCAATAAAATTTCTCCTTAAAACTCTTTTGAAAGTACAGTTTTAGTTTCTATCGTATGAATGGAATAGTATGTTTCCTGGTTAATATTTATTTACTTTACTAATATTTATCTTTCTTTACTATTTATCATTCAACTGATTGATAAAGAAACACATTTGACGTTTTAAAACTTCAAAATCTCACCATGGAATAAATATTACGTGTATATGATCTGATATGAGAATAAATTATAAAACAAATCACTTTTTATAATGCCAAATGAGCTAACTTTAAATTTTGAGTTATTAAATAAAATTTCTTGATTTTGATAATGTTTGAAAAATTTTGATAACAATTGACCTTGTAATGTATAAATTCTGTTTTATTGCTATGAAATGTCATCGACTAATATATTCCGTATTTATTTTTCTACAAAAATTTCTGATACCAAATTTTTCTTATATGCTCAAAAATATTAAATTCCATCGTCAATATTATATATATGTATATATTCCAAAACATAGTTGAAAACCATATGGAATTTATAAAGTTGGTGCTAATATTGAATCTATTTCACGTAGTTGTAGGTCGATTTTATGTCTGCATATATTAAGAGAGAGAATACAAATATTAAATCCAGGGGAAATTTATCATAATGATAATAAATGCTTGATCACCAAAGGTAATACGTAACTTATATTCGTATGAAATGACATATTTTTTCTCCCACTAAAACTCCTTTTTGAGAGAAAAAAATCGAAGAAATCAGTCATCTCTTTTTGTCAGTTTTACTCATATTTGAAAGTGATCAATGATCTGTCTTTTTCCTTGCTTTTTTTTCCAAAGATAAACTATCTTTAACATTCAGTACGTACATTAAAGCTTAATTCCCATAACATGTTGCTTTGTATTGCGATTTTTCTGTCCCTTTTATAATAAAATAAAAGAATAAGTAAGAAAGAAAAAGTAAAGGATATTCATTACTTTTTTATGCATGTAGAACAATAACTTAAAGGCGTCTAAAATCATTAAATCTTTAAAGAAAATGTAATAACAAATTAGCAAATGAAAAATTATAGGTGTTTTAATGAGTTATATGCCATAAATGAAAATTAAGACAAAAATTGCCTTTTTTGAATACTATTGAGTTGGAATTATTATCATTTATTATATGTTGCTTTTATATACAGTGAAAACTGTCTTAGGCGGAACCTACATAAAGCGGAAACTTGCTCAACACGGAATTTTTTTGCAATCCCTTCAAAAGTCAATGGTAGTTAACATTAGCTACGGAAACTGTCTAACGCGGAAGCGGAAAGCACTATTTAGTCCCGTCAAAGAGAAAAACCTGCATAAAGCGGAAAATCGCTGGCAGGAAGAAAATTTTCTCAGCAGAAAAAGGAAAGAGGGTTGTAATACAATGCAAATAGCAAAGTGGGGGATGACGAACAAAAGGCATTTTACAGATATAGAATGCCCTTGTCCGCATAGGCGTAGCCAGGGGACGATTTTGGGGGTTGTAACCCCCCATCGCAATGAAATTTTGTATATTTAACATAGGAATATATGGGTTGTATCTCTGTAACCCCTCCCATTAAGTCTATAAAACGCTATTATGAACTTTCTGCCTACGCCTATGCTTGTCCGACCACCATTTTGCACACCATCCGCCCACCATAGGTATACCCAGAAAGTTCATAAGGGGAGGGTTACAGGCTTACAATGGGGGGTTACAGAGCTACAACTCCATTGTATTTACATGTATACTATAAACAATTACACCCCAACAGGGGTTACAATCATAATCGACCCCTCTTACGTATGCCAGTGCCACCCACTTCTTAAATAAAAACGTTCATTATTAACCAGAACGAAAAGTCACTCATATCGACTTTATCAATTCATGGATAAACCCACCGCAGAGGAATGTATTTACAAGGGAATCATCATCTTTACAAGGGAGGTACTTTATCGTTACAATTTAAGCTTACGTAATAGACTCTTTGTATATAATAGGCATGTATAGTTTGCATGAAATTTTGCATCATATTGATCGTAACTACTAAAACCACAAAATAGTGCAAAAATTAAAATTAATAAAAATAAAATGCAGTGATAAAATAAATATTATTATCAAAAGGAAAATAAATATAATCTTAAAGTTCGCAAGATAAGACAAAGAAAAAAAATAGCATATGCAGTCATCTCTTACCACTGAATTTAATTATGTATGTTTTTATTTTGTATGTAACCTCCATAATACGAAAATTTACGTAATACGGAATTTTTCCCGGTCCCATGAGTCAAGCCTCAGACTGGATTCACTTTATATATATATAAAAGTTTTCCTCGCCCATTCTTGGCGGAAACAGGCTTTGGGACGGGCAGAGCGCCATGTTCCCAAGCCTCTTTTTACATCACTTCTTAATGTGCCATGTCTAGAAACTTCCTGACAATGTGACACGTGTTTAGGATTGTGGCTTTTTGTATTTCAATGTAGGTGTTTGGGTCAATGTTGAGTATCTCCAAATTCGTCGCAAGCGTTTTTGGTACTATCCCTGTTGCTGAGATGACTAACGGGATGATGAAGATCTTTTCCATACCCCATATATCTCGTACTTCATGTCTGAGATCTTGGTACTTGGTGATTTTCGTTGTGTAGGTTGTCTGTATGTTATTGGTGTTGGGTACTGCTATGTCGATTAAGTACGTGGTCTTATTCGATTTATCGACGAGGGTTATGTCAGGACGGTTATGTGGGACTGTCTTGTCTGTTATGATTGCTCTATCCCAGTAAAGCTTGTGTGTTTCGTTCTCATGCACGGTCTCTGGCTCATATTTGTAGTACGGGCATTTTTCTGTCAGAAAGCCAGCATTCGCTGCCAATTTCTGGTGGACTATTTTCGCTACTTGATCGTGTCTATGTTTGTAGTCTGACTGCGCAAGGATCTTGCATCCTGCCATCACGTGTTGGATTGTCTCCGATGCCGCATGACAGTGTCTGCATTTGTCGCTTTCTATGTCTTTTCTCTGGATGAATTTCTGATTGTTCCTTGTTGCGATCACTTGGTCTTGGATGGCTAGCATGAATCCTTCTGTCTCTGGCTGGAGAGTGCCTTTGGCCAGCCAAGAATTTGATGCCTTTTTGTCAACGTGTGGTTGTTGCAGGTCATTGTAGTGCCTGCCATGTAATGGTTTTCCGGCCCAAGTTCTCAGTTTCTGTTCGTTGGCTGTTTCGAGGACACGCTCTTCGGTACTACACAGGTTTAGTGGCGTGTAATTTGCATCTGCTTGTATTATGGCTTGGATGAGTGGCGATCGGGGACTCTTCAACTGGAAGTATTGCCTCATGCTCTGGATCTGCTTGTCATGTAAGTCTTTGAGGTCCGCTTGTCCGCGTCCTCCTTCTTCCCGGGGTAGTGTTTGCCGTTCAATTGCCGTTGCAGGGTGTAGTTGTCCGGCTCTTCTCTGGATGGTTCTCATTTTCCGCTGGAGTTGTTCTAGTTCAGTGTTGGACCATTTGATGATCCCGAAGGAGTAGGTGAGCACTGGTACCGCATATGCGTTAATTGCTTGCGTGGTGTTCTTCCCGCTCAGTTTCGTCTTCACAATGCTTCTAAGTCTTTCTTGGAATGCTTGCGTGAGCTGGACTTTGACTTTCTTGTGCTCCTGCTGCCGTTTTTGCATTATCCCTAGGTATTTGTAGGTTTCGCCCTCGTCCAAGGTCTTCAGTAGTCTCCCGTCTTCGAGTTCGATGCCTGGTAAATCTTCTTTGCTATTCTTCTGTATTTTGCACTTATCGAGGCCGAATTCCATTCCTATGTCCTTGGAGAATGTCTCTGTTATACTGATGAGTTGTCGGAGTTGGGTGATTGTTGGCGCGTATAGCTTGATGTCATCTACGTACATGAGGTGGGAGACTTTATGTAGGTTTCTCTTGTCTTTCTTCAGCATGTATCCGTATTTACTTGTGTTCAGCATCCTTGACAAGGGGTTTAACGCCAAGCAGAACCACTGGGGGCTTAGTGCGTCTCCTTGAAAGATTCCGCGGCGGATGGGGATCTCGGCCGTTTCTATTTTACTGTCTGGCGTGTTTAGCTGTAACCGGGTTCTCCATTGTTTCATGCTGCTCTGTAGGAATCGGATGATTGAGGGATGCACTTTGTATATGCTGAGTATTTCAAGGAGCCACGAGTGCGGAACAGAGTCGAAAGCCTTCTTGTAGTCTATGTATGCGGTGTTGAGTTTTCGCTTTTGTTTTCTTGCTTGTTCCAGGATAACTGAGTCGATGGTAAGCTGCTCTTTACATCCCAGAGTCCCTTTCTGGCATCCCTTTTGTTCTTCCGTCATTAAGTTGTTGCTTTCGCTGTGCCGGCTTATTTTTTCAGAGATGCACCCCGTGAGTATCTTGTACAGGGTGTTAAGGCACGTAATGGGTCGGTATTTCGCTGGGTTACTGGTATCCTGGTCCTTCGGTAGGAGGTAAGTTATTCCCTTGCAGAGGAATTCAGGCATTTTGCTGGGGTCTTCAATTATCGCCGTAAGTTCCTTGGCTAATGGGCCATGGGCGCTGGTAAATTTCTTGTACCAGAAGTTGTGTATGCCGTCAATACCGGGTGCTTTCCAGTTGTGCGTACGTTGGATTACCTGCTGGAGTTCCTCTATCGTGATGCCCGTGTACTCCATCTCCTCTATTCCTCTCGTAGCCTCCATTTCTTGCTGAATCCAGGGGGCGCTTTTGTGCTGTACTTCATTGGACCATAGTGTCTTCCAGAAGGTCTCTATTTCTGCTGGCTTTGGGGCTTCGTACTTGTCTTTGTTCGCTGGGGTCTCTCGAAGCTTCCTGTAGACGGCCTTCTGGTTTGCTTGGAATTGCAATATATATATATATATATATATCTATTTTTGTTCTATTGTTTTCTGTTCATGATTAGTGAATGTATTATAAATGATAATGCCCCAGCACACCAGGACAAAATTTGAATGATATATTAATTTCTACTCTTTTTGATATATCGATCTACTGATTTAATCAGTCCAATTGCATTTTCACCTACGTTAAAAATTATAATAGTAAAGTTGAATTTCTTCAATTATGTTATACAGTGTTTCCTCTCAATAAGGGACACCCACAGGATTATATATTTTGCCCCTTAAATAGAGGTGTCCTTTCTTCGGAGGAATGTTAGAGGTGTGTTGATACATAAATACACTTGGAACCAGAGGAATCGTCCCTTGCACAGATGTGTCGTTATTGGAAGGTGTCCCTTACGGAATGTAACACTAGAAAAAAAGCACGACCAGGTCAAAATACATTAAAATTCGTTATAGAATATATATTCTAATGTATACTTTTTATGTGCTTTACAGAAAAATGATCGTAATCAATAGTAAAATGGATTTAAAGAAACTGAAAGAAAATACCGAGGCATTCAAGTTGGAATTAAAAAATCGCTTTTCTGCACTGGAAGGACTTATTGAAGAAGTTGGAAGGATTTATTCTTATATACTGGAAGGACTTATTGAAGACATGGTACAGGAGCTATCAACTAGAAGTAGAGAAGTTAGACTCAAGATGAAACTACACAAAACTAAAATCATGTTCAATAATTTCGTAGGGAAAACAAAAATACAGGTTGACAATATTCAGCTAGAAATTTCTGATTCATACTTTTACATTGACCAGCTGATTTGAATGGATGGCCACATTATGAAAAGCTCAACAGACGAATTAAACTTGGCTGGCGTGCATTTGAAAGAAAGAGTTTTAACCTGAGGGGGAAAATTGCCTTCATGTCTAAAAAGAAAGATCTTCAACCAGCGTGTATTGTCAGTTCTCTCTTATGGATCAGAGACATGGAATATAACAGTTGAAGCAATACGGATGTTACGGACAACCCAAAGGAGTATGGAGAGGTGCATGCTTAGAATAACTAAGAGAGATCGAAAGAGAAACATTTGGATGAGAGAGCAAACTAGAGTAGAGGACATCATTGTTAAAGTAAAAGGACTGAAATGGCGATGGGCTGGGCATATTGCAAGAAGAACTGATCAACGATGGACAACAGAAATTCTGAACTGGATTCCAAGAGACCACCGAAGACCTAGAAAACGTCCTCAAACTAGATGGGTGGATGAAATAAGAAAACAGGTTGGGGTGACGTGGAAGCGAATTGCTCAGGATAGACTTGTGTGGAAAGCATTTGGAGAGACCTTCATCCAATAGTGGGGTTGATAATGATTGAATATGATGATGAAGATATACATACCATTGGCGTCCCCAGAATTATATGCAATGGGGTACATCCAGGAAAAATTCCAATTGAATAATGTTGTTGGACTGTAGTTTCTTGTGGATTCAGTCCTCTTTTCCCCCTTTTTTCATAAGCCAAGAGAGTGCAAGTAAAACCCTTGTACCCCTTTGGGGCGCCCATGATATATACCAATATGATGTATGTCATTTTTTACAACATGAAATAAATAATTGGAAATAATTATATATTATATATAAGGAATTTTTTACAAAATTAAATTAATAATTGGAAGTAATGATAAGTTTTAGAACAGTGATTCTCTCACTTTTTGTCAATGGAATATTTTCCTTAACACACGTTTAGCCATGGACTATTGTACAAATATTTAAAGAAAACCTATAAAGCGATTATTTATCAACACTTGAAGAAAACACAAAATAAACTGCATATATTTCAGTATTAAAGGTAAATAATACTTGCCTATTTTGATGGATATTGTTTATTTATGGTTAGTTAATTCTAAGTGGTTTTCATAGTGGGAGATTAAATAAATTTACAAATTTTCTCGAAATTTTCCGAGATGTTTCTCCAGCTGTTTGCGGAGTCCCTAGGGATTGTCGCGATAACCTGAGGGGGCCACAGAACGGACTTCGGGAAAGGCAGATTTATAGAACTATCTTCAATTTTAATCAAAAGATACTTTGATTCAAATCATCATATTTTTAAATTATAAATCTGATGTATTCAACATTTATTTCGGTTGAGTATTTTTTGATAAGTTTCATCCAAGACACGACATATTTCCGCAAGCGTTCCTCAATTTCCGAATTTCTTAAATAAAATAAAATATATATTCAATATTTGTCTTTGCTGTATGCTGTGTCAAATATGTGCTTTACCGAAGCAAAATATTTGCCAACTTTAATGAAAGTTATATTGACATTCAAAATTAAAATTGAAAATTCTATAACGATACCAATTTTGAATGAAAGTAAAGGAAAATTATAATTTCAAACGTACATTAGCATCAAAATTATTAATAATGCATGTCACCAGAAATAAATTTGGAGAGTCGGCATTTGGAAAGCAAAAATTCAATTTTTGGTCATGAATAACTTAAGAGCAATGCAATGGGGACTAATTTAAAAATTTAGCTGGCTAAAATTTCGATCCGAAAAATTACGATATTTTATTTTCACGTAACGTAGAGATTTATGTTGCCAATAAATTTTATTATTAAATTACTTAAATTATAATTTCCAAATATCGCTACAAACTTATAGTCGTAATTTATATATAGACCCAGTAGTATTTTATGCTTATAAATCAATATCTGAAACTCATAAAATTGTTAGAAATTTGTATATTTAAAACTCACAACATAATAAGAGGTTTACAGTAAGTGAATCTACAGGTAACAATATTAAGCATTTGAATAAATATTAAAAATGTTTCTTATAAAACATTACTTACTAAATATTAAAAATATTTCTTACTAAATATTAATAATATATCGTACTAAATATTAATAATATACCTTACTAAATATTAAAAATATTTCTTACTAAATATTAAAGATATTTCTTAAATACTAGCGTGGATTCTTCATTATTGAAATACATCCCAATATTTTAAATGTGAGAAAAATGCAGTTAAGGATTGAAAGGAGAAAAATAGCCAAGTGCCAATTATTTTAGCCCAATAATGAAATAAAAGGATTATAATTTATATTTTTATAATTTTCACCTTGAGTTAAGTATATAATTTATAGACTGAGAATATTTTTTTTTTCATCCTAATTAGTGAATCTCTGTAAACAGTTTCCATCATGGAATTCCTAATTTAATATCAACAATCACACTGGAATTAAATAAATTATAACAAAAATATGAGCATGATTTATTGCATAATGATTGTCGCACACATATGTATTTTATTCTAAAAGAAATCGATTTAAAACGTAAATAAAAATGATGACATGTAATCCCACATTACATTCTGTGTGATTATACTTCTCTTTTCAAGAATATACGGACTTTCAGTGAATGCTGTAAACCATTTTTGACACCTAACCTTGAAAAATAAAAAATATTAACAGTAGTAAAATAAAATACAATCTATAAATTATGCAGATAAGCATGGGAAATGTTGTTTAGTAAAAAATAAAGGGAAGAACATTGTACAATAAATGCCAGAATGGAGAATCAGACGAATCTTCGTTAATATCAGAAACTACAAAAAAAAAAAAATGATCATTGACTAGTTTCGACGTATAGCTCCCACCTCAATGCCCCTCACTTAACATTTATGTGTAATTTTAGTTTCTAGTGGGGGAGCTAAGCTAGCCCTCCCTCTAGTTAAGCCAGTGAAACTGGCAGAGGAATATTTTGATTTTGAACTGATCAAATTTCTACTGCAATTGAGACTAAATGCAAAAGAAGCACAGAGAGACAGAGAGAGAGGGGGGAAAGAAAAAAGCTCAAATAGATGTAGAATGATAAAATAAGCTGAGAATATCATCTGGAGATATTCACGTAAAGAAAGAATCTATAGAAACGAGATTGAAAGTCCTCAAGATCAACTGAACTTCGGTCTCAAGTCCTCTTACCCGATTATCTATACAAAATCCTTAAATATATCCCATTGCGGAAAACGAAATATAATTTGGACTCGTGTATCCGTTTTATACTGAGAAATAAATTAATTAATACTAATTAATTTAATCAATATACTGAGGGAAATGAAAGCGTAATAATTTTTTAATAGTAATATATATAGCAATTTCTTTTATTTTTGAAACCAGAGTAACTGATGCACTGAATTAGTAAATTTCCAAGAATAGTTACCACTTCCGCGCTCTTGTCTTGCTAAGATCGAAGTATATATATATATGTATATTTAATAATGCGTATTTAAAACCATGGAATGAAACTGGCACTGGAACTGGTCCAGAAAGTCCTTTCTGGGATAGCACTTTATGTTGCATCGCTGATAAGCAATATTATTTCCTTTCTGTCGGAGGTATCACGTGCTACTGATAGAGCGTTGTAGACGTTTAAACTTATTAAAATTATGCATACTGCGCCGATTCGTGGAACTGCTAATGCACATTCTCTCCTTGCAGTGCGTTGTCCAAAATTGAAATAAACAAGTAAAAAAGATGAAAGGTTCA
>QLNU02014176.1:39110645-39135553 GCA_006491805.2 Dysdera silvatica | reverse complement strand
CTTCGCTCCGATCTTAGGGTACAGCTTGATAGGTTCCAGTCCCGCGCCTTAAGGCTCTGCCTTGGGGCCCCGCAGTGCGCCAACACGGCAGCCATGCGAGCGGAAACCGCCAGTCCTCCTATCATCAAGGAAATGGAGAGCCGACTGGAAAAGGTCCTCTGCAAGATGCTGTTCCTGGCTCCTGAGCACCGCATCCACCAACGTCTGCACAGCAGGGCTGATGGTTCAGTGATCGCCCGCCATTATAGGAATTCCATCCTATTACACGTCGCGCCGCAGGTGCAGCGGGACCCTGTTGCTGTTCCATGGCTTCTCGCTCTTCCGACTGTGCACCCCTCCCTCCATGGAGTGCCGAGCAGGGAGTCAGTGGACGCCGGAGTCCTGCGCGACCTGGTACGTGATTCCATCGCCAACCTGGACTTGCCCCACTTCCAAATATTTACGGATGGGTCCTTCTGTGCAGTCTCCAGGAAGGGGGGGCCACCAACTGGGTCCTTCACCACGGTAGCTCCGATGCTACCGTCTTCTATGACTCTCAGGCTGCTTTGCTTGGCCTCCAGGCCGATCCTGCTGTTTGGCCGGTCTGCCCCATTGTCCAGGACATTGTGGTCGCGGCGGCTAGATGTGCGGATGAGGGGAGGTCTGTGACGTACTGTTGGTTTCCTGGCCACACCGGTAATCGTGGTAACGAAATTGCGGACACTTGGGCGCGTCGAGCCCTAGAGGACGTAAACGGTTCCTGCAGTAACAGACCCTCCCCGCACAACCCCTCCCTTTCCTGCCGTATCAGGAGTCTGAAGGACACCTATCGAAGTGACATGGTGAACCTCTTGATAAGAGACATTACGGGGCACTTCCGATCAATGTTCGAGGTGCGAAAGTCGCCATACTTTCTTTCCGATTGTCTCCCAAGGGGGGCACAGACCAGGCTGCATCGTTTCAGAATTGGCTGTGCATTCACCAACAAGTACCTCCACCGCATTAGGCAACTCCCGTCGCCTGTGTGTCTCCAGTGTCAGGAAGGTGCTGACGAAACACTGGAACACATTCTTTTGCGGTGTCCGGCCTACGGCTACCTCAGGGAGGAGCTCCTTCTCGCCCGCCGCCGTTTAGGCCTCGCCTCGCCACCAGGTCTGTCCGACCTCCTGGATCCCACCGGATCCCCCCGCCTTCGCGCTGCCTCCGTGGCTGTGCTAAACACCTTCCTTTCCGGTCTTGGCCGGTTCCTGTAGGTTACTCGGCTGGCCCATGGGGGTGTCTCCGGTCCTGCTGCCTGGGCCGTGGCCGTTCCCCGTGACGGTTCCAACGGCTGCTGGTTTCGGTGTGCGTTGAATGACGACTTTACGTGATCGGCAATCCATCTCCCCCTCAGCCGCCTCGGCGGCTGATTACGCTGTTCAAGCGTCCTGTCTGGGATTACAGCGCCGCCACCTTCGGCGGCCACCATTCCCACTGCCCCCTCCCCCCCTGCAAAAGAACGAACGAACGAACGAAAATTGTGAAGGGAAATGTATCGATTTATTGTCAGTTGTATTTAAGTCATTTGCGCGTGAATTTTAGGGTCGTTTCCATCTCGTTCAACCGGAATTACTTTTTGGGTGCAAAATACATAAGTTCCATGAATCACGTAATATAGTGCGCTAAAAGAGTTTTGCTTCCAACTCCATTTAATGTTGAGGTGCATTTTCAGTTTTGCGAATGTCAGTAGCTTTCATATTTTGTCAAATTGAAGCAAATCAGTTAGCAAGAATATTCTTATCTATGTTATATAGTGGAAGAAACACATTTTGTAGTTGCAGAAATATAAAACAAAACTACAGCATTTAAATTAGCACTTGATTTTTATTTTCTTCTATTGAACAAATGAAATAAAATTCACAATTTTATTCAATCCTAAAAGGTTGGCATAGGAAGAACGCAGATTTTCCAAAATTTAAACAGAACAGTGAGATATCTGATATTAAAAAACTCGGTTTAATATATATGAGTGATATTCAAGCATAATAATATAAATTTTGGTCTCCTAATATCATTAGAAATGGATAAGAAACATCGAACACATTCTATATATAACAAATGCACCCTAGGGTTCAAAATGATAGAGAAATAAAAAAAACATGCGCATTTTTACGGCGACTACAAAAATTGGATATAATTATATTAAAGGTTTCGTCTATCTTCTAAAAAATATTCTAGTGTCCATATTTACAAGCAATCAATTTTCCTTGTTTTGTAGAAGGGTTTCTTCAAGAATATTTCCTCGGGGTGGGGGTGGGGGTGTCAAACTTCGGTTGGGTGTGTGAATTTTACCTTCAAGGTTTTAATATTTCTTATAAAATGTACTTAGAAGAAAAGAAACAAAATAAAATACAGTCGAATGTCGTTAAGACGAATTACCTTTAATGCAAACCGTTTTAAGGAGTCCCGTCAGATTGTATAGCATACTATCCTTTCAGGATAAGATGAATTACTATTGATCCGAACAGATTTTCTGTTTTCTTGGTGTTCGTCTTAACGAAATCCGACTGCATTCAGTAGCAATGAAATAATTCGTCCATATTTACACAAAATGATTCCATTTCCTCATTAGGAGGGAAAACAAAATTCGAGCATTTATTCTTGGACGTTTAATAGTGTTCCGTCTAAAGCGAAATAGAAGGGCGCAACGCCCTGCTGAACCTATTAGCACCCTGCCCCCCAACTTGTCCGCCCTTGTGCCCATATGTCCCACCCAACCCTCGGAAAATAACACACCATCCTTCCCCGATGATAATTCAAATTCCCACGTTAGAATCCAAAACGTTAGAATCCAAAAAAAATTTTTATACTCCAGCATTTCATTTCTGTAATAACACTGGTTGTTTTGGCAAAACGAGATTGCTGACGAATATTTGTAAACAAAGCACTGTTGCCAGGTTTGCAGACTTTCAACCATGGACTACTCCGACAAACGTTAGCGGTTCCACCTATTTTTGAGATCAAATTTTTGTTAAAATCAATTTGTTTGTCTTTAAGCTTTAAACTAAGCATGTTTTACATCCCTATTTTATGAAGCTTACTTGTCATATAGTATAGGACAGTGGTTCTTTAACTTTCCTAGACCGCGGACCCCCTTCAGAGATCACCCTCCCGTGCGGACCCCGAATAAGTTTCCCCTCGAAGCTTAAAACCAGGAATTTTTTGTCATACATATTTATTTCTAGTGTTTCATCACTAATTTTTACCATTTGAGGAAGGAATTTTTCGTTCCCTCGCCATTTATTCTCGTCATTAAATAGTAAATGCTCTTGTTTTACATCAGTATTTTGCACAGTATTTTTCAGTATAACACTGGGAAGGTCTCGCGGACCACATTTGAAGAACCGCTGGTATAGGATATTTGAATAAATGAAATTATTATGGGATATTGTTTAACTAAATTTTATAGTTATATTAATTTAATTATTATTTTGTATGAAGTTGAGATTTTTTAATCTTGCCATCTGGCAACATTGCAGTTAGATTGCAATCACGCACACCTTCCGCTCGCCTTTCGCATATACTTAACTCGGAACAAAAAAAAAAAAAAAATCCAAAAAATGGTTACCTGCAAACAAAAACTAAGCAATTTAAAGAAAGCAACTATAGGAACTAAACAAATTAAGACGTTGTTTAAAGGAATTGGTAGCAATAAAGCTGACGTAATCTCAGATATTCATCTTCAGTATCTGTATATCTAGAGCGCCGAAGAAATGACCTTTTGCCAGGCCATGCGTCCTGCCCTAATTTTTTTCTAGATGAAACACTATGTTTAGCCCATTCACAGACAGTGGATAATTTAGGTTTTCACTTCATATGGTACCTTTCTTCCACCGGGTATCCTAAAAATTTCTACATATATAAAAGATTATTACAATTTAAAAATGCAGAAAACATATAGAAAAATAATTTGCGCAATGTTTTATTTCCTTTCTTGTAATTTGAATATTTAGCGGGTCTACGAACCTTGAATTTTAGAGGGGTTGTGCTAAGAAATTTGGTGGGGTGTAGAGGGTATAGTAGACTCCTTGCCCCAACTGCCCTGTGGACACAATAGCACCCACAGAGGCGACAGAATTTCTGTGGCACATAAGTATTCAGGTGAATCCTGGAGCCAGAAGTGCCTATCCTATATGTACTTGCTATCATACACCTTCCTTTGGTCAGGCGGCTTTGGTAACTGTTTTCGGGCCAGCTATGTGGGAATCAAGGTGAGTATGGTTGTTTCTAAATGCACCGTGGTTCTGCGGTCAGTTTAAGCTATTGATCACCGCCCTAGGTGACCTGTAGCTCAATTTTTGGGTGTCAATAAGTACATTTAGGACATGCACTTATTTTACCGGAGTTGGTTTCCTAGTTTTCAAACACTACAACTCGGTTTTGTGATTAAGAGTTAAATACTTTTAACATTTTAACCACCATACATTTCCGCCCATTTCTTCTAACAGAACTAAAATAGAGAGACTTTCCTTACTATTTTTTGGAAACAGACATTTATAGACCAAGGGAATAAACCCCACTCCCAAATTTAATGTGTAACAGAAATTTGAGTGTTCGGTTGGGTTACAATAAATAGGTTGCTTAGCGCACAAACCAAAATTATTACGGAAAAACTGGATTTTAGGTGATTTAGACAAGACATTAATCAAGTTTAAATCAGTAAAAATTAAGCAATTAAAGATTAGGTTGGTTAGGATAAAAATGCGTGTTTGCTTTCGAAGTTACATTATCTAATAAATTCGCAAATGTGCTGTAAGTGGCTTTAAACTGCGCAGTAAGAGGCGTTTGCGAGTAAAAATGGCATAGTAATTAGTTAGCTACAAAAACAAGTAGTGTAGCAAATCGTACAGGACCTATACATTCTTTGGCAAAAAAAAAAAAAAAGGACAACGAAGAGATTATCTGTTTTTATTGAAATTAAATGTACATCTATCAAATACATCGGTAAGGAAAAGATAAAAATTGCAAGGCCGTAAGATCCATCAATGGGGGGTGGGGGGGGCGGCGTGTTCAGGCATTACGTAGGCACATTTCTGGCCATTTTATACTCCCCTTGTAAAAATAAATAAGCAAATGTCTGATCCCCCCCATGCTTTCGTAAGATTTAGGTTCTCTAATTGGTTAGTAAAAGTTTTAAATAAAACTGCGATGTGCGTGATGCAAATTATAGTACTTACCCCACGTTTTATTGTAATATTAAGTACTTATGTGTATGTTATAATATTAAACGCTTATTTATAAATAGAGAGTAATCACAACAAATTATCGCGTTTAAAAAAAGTTTTAACACGCTATTAATTGCTATTTTGTTGGCACAAGAAAGTATTTTGTTATATTTTTATTGTTAATATTTTTTTATGTTAAAAGGTTCATTTAGCAACGTTTTTTAGCGCAATACAACTTAAAAAATAAAAAATCAACAATCGTTTCGGACGATCAATGGTCGTCCTTCTTCTTCTTGGATTGTAAAATATTGAATAACATCTAGTGCTTGTTGCCAATTTCAGGCTAGTAACTCAACCAACCTGAAATCGGCAACACCCACTATGTGTCATACGACATTTTACAATCGAAGAAGGACGACCACCGATCGTCCGAAACGATCGTCAATTTTTTATTTTTTAATTTGTATTGTGCTAAAAAACGTTGTTAAATGAACCTTTTACTATCTGTGCACAATGAATGTCATTTCTTCGTCTATATTTCTTATGTTGCAAGAAAATAGTGCGTAATATGCAAGAAATGGATTTAATAAAATATATTTATTAAAAATAATACATTTATGATAATTTAAAAATATTAGTTCGTCACGGGGGACATAGAGGGACGCTCGAGCTTAAAAAGGTTGAGAGCCACTGGTTTAAATAATTAAATATTTATATGCGATTACGTTTATTTTATATTTTATATCTTCTACTTGCAGTGTGTCATGCATCAAAGTATTGCAGTTCTGTTAGGGCAGTTGTCAATTTGTGATTATGTGTTAGTACTATTATTTTTTGTGGCTTAGTTCCGACTCCCCACTCCCCGTTCTCAGAAAAAAATACGCAAATGTCAAACCCTCTTCCGCAAAGATGCTCACGCAATACTTGAACTGCCCCTGGCCACAAATTTCGCACTAAACGTTCAAATCAGTAGTTGATGACCCCCCCCCGCAGCGACACTTGCTTCTATACGTCTAGGCAGTAGCTTCGCTAAGGGGCAAGGGGGCGATCGCCCCGGGAGTCACAATCCTTGGGGCGGCAATGAGCCTTTACAAAACAATGACAGTCACTCGCCCCAGGCGGCAAAATATCTAGCTACGCCACTGAGTCTAGGTAAGGAGTGATAAAGGTTCTTAATGTCATCCTGTGACACATTCTGCCCGGCATTGCTCGCTTTTGTGCTCCAGATCTGGTACATTTTGCGGTGCCCGAATCTGGCGGCCTACCATATCCCATACATGTTCGATTGGCGAAATCTGTGGTGACCTTGCTGCCAACGAAGAGAATCAACAGCACGGAGGCAGTTTACAGATATGAGAGCTATATGGGGTCTGGCATTATCTTGTTGGCAAATGGCGGTTGAATGATTGGGATCGCTGGCCCTGGCACCTTCACACACGGATCCGATGGTCATCTGCTCCAAGACTGAAGCGGGATTCATCGTTGAACACCATGCGATGCTAATCTGCTGGCAGCCACGATGACCGGCTACGACACCACTCCAGACGACTCTATCAATGGTGTGGGGTTAAAGGCAAACGTCTTAAAAGCCGCTGTGAACGTAAGCCCATCTCGTAAGCCCAAGCGATGTGAGATGGTGGACGGTGAAATGGAAGAAACTGTAGCACGTTGGATGGCTGACAATGATGCCGCTGAGTCAGCTCGGGTTTGTTGACCAACCAACCGATCTTGCCTCGCATTCGTGAATTTTGGCCTTCCAGAGCCTTCATTCCTGGTGCCAGCACCTTTGCACATCAGTGGCCGTACGGTGCAGGCCCATTGCTCTGGTAGGACCAGCCAGCTTCACCCATCTCGACCATGCGACCGCGTTTGAAGTCGTTCAATTGGCTATAAGGTCTTTGACAACGTCGTGACCGTATGATTGGATTATTTTTTAGAGAGCTTTTTTTTTTGCGCACGAGTGTATACGGCGCCAGTTTTCAAGTGTTTAAAAGTAATAATTAATACAGTAAGTTATGAGTTCAGTGCTTCTTTGAATAGTACATCTTATCACTTCAAAATAATTGTATTACAGAATATGCGTGTAAATATTGCATATTGAAATTATAATCCGTTAAAAATATTCACCAAATTCTATACGATTTGTCAACGAAAGTGATTAGTCGTTTCTTCAAGAAATATGAAAATGAATATTATATTTCTATATAAATTATTTGATCTATAAAAGCAAATATCAGAGCTGTGAAGCAGAAAAGCGGATAAGTTACAGAAATGTGGGAAACTGGATTTAAAATATCGAAGACGTAAAGGAAAAAATATCAGTCAAACACAGCATCGATTGAGAAAGGAAACAATAAATATTTTATATTTCACGGATAAAAAAGAAAATAAGACTATACATATAAAATTCTGAATCAAAATAAAGAGGAATGCATTGGTGCAGAGACAGGGGTAGAAAGAGAAATTTAAAATAAAACAGAAAAATAAAGATTAATATTGAAGAGGATTACAGAGATTAAATATTGCTTTAAAAATGGAAAACTACTAATTCAGCAACACACAAATAGATGAAAATTTGAATGACATTTCTGGTGCATTTATACTTTCTGCCATCACCAGCTAGGTAGTGCAGAAGTTTTCTACATGCATTTTTTATTGTCATGGTAATGTATGCACCTTTTGTGAATTTCCATGCTACCTATAAGTGCATTATGAAATCCATAGTGCAGTGTTGCTAGTACGAATATTCTGGATGAAAAAATGCACAAATAAAGAAAAAAGAAAGGGAATTGAAGCATTGCGAATGTAGCGTTTCTTCAGCTGTCATCCGAAAAGGAATCGCAATCAACATAGGAATGTAGTTAACAATTCTTTTGGAGGGAGCATACGTTCTGCAGTAGAAAGATATTGGAAGAGAGATTCCCTCAGTATAAAACGACGTTTTATGCAACGGCACAGCGTCTGCGCCGCCTCTACTAATGAATTATTCAAAAATTGATCTGAGTAGCGAACCGTGCATTGGAGAGAGAATGAGATAGAGAGAAAAAGAGAGTAGAGGGAGAGAGATGATGGTCCCATACTTCTGTTGCAGGAGGATATGTTTTCCCAAAGAGTTCTTATTTAAACGAAAAGCATAATGTTACAGAGGAGCCAAACTGCGACTTTCAGCTTATAGAGAGTTGCAGAAGGCCAGCAGGGCCTCATGGGGTGTGAACGAGGGAGGCCAATCACTAAATTAACTGCTGAGAGAAGGACAGGGAGAGGACGGGAGGATTCGTTGACGATGCTTGAAGAGAAAAGGCTTTCCATTTTCAGGAGAGTTGTCGATGGTTCGCTGTTCCGAAGGTCCTCTTAGAAACGCTCACTTCGGAGAAGATTTAAGCCCTTGCAAAAGGGATGGCCATTGAGAGCTTAATTTACCACGAACATCCTTGCAGAATTTCAAAGTCGCTTCTTTGTACAGACTGGATTCTTAGTGCGTTCTAATCTCTTTCGTCGACGGTTTCTCTCTTTAAAAGTAGGTTTCCTTTGAGGTCAAGAAGTGCCAATGGGGGGGCTTGTGAAAGATAGATATACTTTTCAAACGATATTGTCTTTTAAAACTATTTTACCATATCTTTGATTTAGTAGAACCGATAGAGGAATCTGATTCATTTTCCATCATTTTCGCAGCGGTTTCAATGCATCATGTTTTAATTATTACTCTTTCTAAATGTGGTATCTCAAATGACAAATAAATTTTAAAGGACTTAAAGGTTTTGTCATGCGTAAACTGCAGGGGAAGTTTACTGCTTTTTCCTCCTTCGATTTAACGTTGCCACGGAATGGAGTTCATAGACTCAAGGATGCTATTTTCATATTCGTTCGACTAACTGTAAATTGAAACATATCTTAAATGTTTAGTCAAAGCTGGAGTAAACCAAAACACAATTCTGATAATATATTTTTTTATGTAACCATGATTCAGAAATCCAATTGGTTCTTGATTTAACTTCAGCATCTTAGATCTTATAAAGTAAAATAATTTTGAAAAAATAAACATTTGCTATCCTGGAAATGTACATGTATGCGCGCGCATTTATATTCGAAAGTTGCGCTTCATTTGTACCGAGAGCAGAAAACATGGCATTCTTCGGCATACTCCATTAAGCATTTCACTCACTACGTTTACCCATATTGTCTCTAATTGCTATGCAAATCCTTAACACACAATTAACATCGACTTCGATTTATACTCACGGAATATTTTGATACGAACTTTGCTGTCCTTGCGCCATAAAAACCAACCAACCAACCATAATCATACAAAGAGTTCTGCACTAAAACGAACACAATACCCATGGTACTATTGACTCCACAGAAACTCATATTCCAAGAAAAAGCACAATGCAGTTGTGGGGAGTTATTTATAGGGAGTTTTGAGCGTCGATTGGAAAATGATTACTTCATTCATTCCTTCTTCGCCTTCGTTAAGAAATGACATGGCTTCTTGTTGGAGTATGAAAACAAGTGTTTCCAATTCAAATTGCAACGCATCTAAGACCAGAAGGCTGCGCCGAAAACCGAATTGCCCAAGGGAGAATGAAGGATATGAATATTAATTTTGCAAACTCTACCTCGAGTGATTTGTTGCCCTATCCTCCTCTGCTTGTCACTACGCCGTCTGGTGTTATAATTAACAAGTTAATTGAGCACAAGTAATCAGGATGTTTTTTCATTCGCCCTCTTCAATTTGCAGTTGGTTAATGAAGCACGCTGAAAGCAGCACGAGTCGCTCATTAGTGCACGATGTGAGCAGGCGTCTCAAGCTTTTGTCCGTGGTCACAATTATTATTTTTGAAATGACAGTTTGGATGCTTAGAAACCCATTTTCCAAACCGAAGGGGAAGTTTTAAGAGATTTTTTGCGAAATTGAGGAAATGTGGTTTTACAGTTCGTTTACGGTGGTAATGATAGAGTACGAGCAGCAAAGCAAAGCCTGGATAAAAGGAAATGCGTTAATGGATGAGATGGAATGGAATATTTGGATATCATGCTTTCGTTTAATACATATTTATATTAGCATAGTTTTAATTTCATTAAATTTTAGTGTTGCTTGATTATACATCACACCCTGCTATCATTTTATTTTAATTCTTTCAGTATTTCTTTTGCTTTTGAACGGTTATCCTTTGTCCTATATTGTCTCTGGTTGTTGTTAATTACAATGCCTATTGCAATATTCACACCTTACCAGTAATTTCCATTAATTACCATCTCATTTGTTAGTTTCTTCCCTGCGTTTTAAAGTTCTTAACTGTAAAATCAGGCTTAACCGAACTTCAGTTAACCTAATTCAGAGTCAACCGAAATAAACTGCTGGTTTTTTTTTGCCTACTATTATTTTTTAAAACAGGCAGCCGTTCAAAACTTGGCAAAAATGACCATATTCCTTTTCTAGTGCACTCCGATCTTACGAAAGAAACCAACACGAATACTATTCAAGAACACAATAATAGAAACAAAATGTGCAAGAGAGGAATTGGATGGCGTTAGTTTATATTTCCTCACCCACTGTGCAGGCCATGACCACACGTGACGTCGTGGTGGGAAAGCGAAAATTCGGGATCAGGATGTAATGGCGTGTATTGACAGACATACCACTTCTACATAATTCTGGAAAGGTTCCTCTGTATGCCCACTGGTGTGTCGTATGTCACAGTTAAGACATAAGTCTGCAGTTTTAATCATCTTTCCTCCAACTTCCCTTCTCCAAACCGAAATGTCCCCTCAGTGATTTGGTGGCAGAATATTAGCATTTGCCCCTGAAATGGCTAAACCCAAGACATCTAGTCCCGGTGTAGGGAAGAGAAAATTGCAAATTACCATACAAGAGAAAACTCATGACATCATAACCACAGAGTGTTTTTGGATAAATATATTTTCTTTGCACCTTTGCACGGAAAATTGGATTTCTGGACTACCCGAAAGTCGGCTCATCCAAACTTGGATCCATCCTATTTAGATTAATCGGAATTTACTGCATTGGTGTCCTGTTTTCATGTACTTTTCCAGTTTATGCTAAATATAATCCATGCATATATCCAGCCGAAGTTACTTCATAGTTGACTGTGGATTTAGTATTATTTTTATGTCCATTACTTGTATCAGCAACTAATTGCATTGTTTAATTTTCTTCCTTTTTCAGGTTATTCGGGGCAAAGTGTGCTCGATGCAGTCTGAATTTTAGTAAAAACGATTTTGTGATGAGAGCCAGGAGCAACATTTATCACATCGATTGTTTTCGATGTGTCTCCTGCACCCGGCAACTCATACCAGGAGACGAATTCGCCCTTAGGGACGATGGTCTTTTTTGCAAGGCAGACAACGAGAGTCTACCTGTCGACAAAAAGAATATATTGGGAAGCACACCCAACGGGCATACTACAAATGGCGGATCCACTTCTCCTGGTAGTGGTGTGGGCCCAACGACCAACGGCACGACGCCCAATGGGACGCTGCAGATGGCAGGTAAGCTAGTTGGTGTTAGATGATACGATCCTCTTGGTATAAAAAAAAGTATTGGATATAGGATTTTTTCTATTATTTTGCGTCCATTGCTGCAGTCAAGTAATATTATCTTCATAATCGCCTTGTTTTCTTGCCCCTTTTGGAAGTCGTTTCCAGAAAAGGAGGTCGTTAAGGGAGGTGTTCGCTAAATAGAGGTGGTTGTTAAGAGGGGTTTTATTGTATTTAGGTTTTCCTTAACTATTTATAGAGGGATTTCTTAGCTAGGCATGTCGTAAGAAAAGGGTTCCGCGCACTGGCGTACATACAGGGGGGTTGATGGAGTTGTAACCCCCGTATTGCGACGAAATTTTGTATATATACGTATGAATATATAGAGTTATAGCTCTGTATCACACATTGAGCATATAACCCTTATATAAACTTTCTGCATACTCCTATGATTTCATGGTATAACACGTTTGAGATCCATTGCTCTAAAACAAGATGTTTGGTACACGCGGTGCTATTAAAAGAAGCACCTGCTATCTCATTGGAACCATTTATGTTCGCCTCAAGAAACGTGCGTTGACCACTGATTCTCGGTCAAATGAACTTCGATAGCACAGAAATTTCTTTTGTATGGTTTCAACTTGGAAGCAGAATTCTGTTTCATGTATGCAATATACTATACCCATCTAAGTTTAAGCATTTATAGTTTTTTTTTTTATATTTTGGAACACTCAAGGCTTATCCCTAAGCATTTCTCACCATTGGTTTAATCACCTCCCAGATGCTCAATGTGAACATCTCATATGTGAATTTTTCCATCCATTCTTAGCAACCGAGTGCTCCTATTTTGTCTTTAAATGACCTTTAATCTCTTGGCAACGACTTTCACAGTTGACAATTTTCATAAAGGAATCCGGAATCGGGAAACCTAAAAGCTTTTTTATGAATCATTTGCTGTCAGATACTCATACGTCGGTTTCTTTGAGTCCATGGTATTACAATGCAATATTTTATAGCACAGACTTGCAAGGCATTGAAAATCTCCGAGACATTTGTCATAAGGAGGTCTCCATTCCCGAATTGAATCCGAGTAACTATTTTCTTCAGTTCTCCAAATTCACTGCGAATAGCGTCACAGTATCAGTCAGGCGTCATTATTGAAGTGGCCGCGTTGATGTGGGACTAACGAGCCATGGAAGTGCCATACGGTACGAAGTGGCACTGTACCTTTTAAAAGGATCTGGTACAGTATTCTTCTTTCCATTTTGCCACGAGCTTCCATTATCTTCATGAGTAGATAGGTAGTCAGAAAAAGGTTTCAGAAAGAGAGAATGTTCGGTGCGCAATTTCACGCTTGCAAGTAATTTACTCCCGAGCCTTTTTATCCCTTTTAAGAAGTAAGATTCTAAGGAGGGTATTTGGGAATCTCGACTCAATAGCAAATGGTTATACATTTGAGACATCTAAGAAAGGCCGGTACAACTTATACAAGCATGAGAAATATCCAATTATACAAACACTGACGGCATATACTCGTAGATATACTCCTTCAACGTACGTTCTTATACGCATGTGAATATCTCTTACGTATATGTTTCCTCTCTTTCTGAAAATTAATGTAAGTTCCAGAAACATTATCCTAACTTTCTATTGCTAATTTATATAAGCTCAAATTTTTTTTCCATAGGTGTCGGAGATAAGAAACTTTCTTATCTCTGACATCTATGAAAGGGATGAGAGAGATTAATATAGCTCAATTTTAAAGACGGACTTTAACTTTATTTAAGGCAGTTCTTTTTAAAAATTTAAAAATATTTATTTTCTTTTAAAGATTTCATCTTTCCTAAAACAAATGTTCTTTCTTATTACTGTATATATACACAGGGTGTCTCCTAGCTGTGAAAATAAAACTACATAGCGTTATTCCCTGAACAGTTCTAATATTACCAAGTGATATTGTAGATTGTAAGAAATGAATACTTTCGCGCTAATCGAAATTAAAATTTAATCCATCACAGTAAAATTTGGCCACACAATTTTTGGCAAAATTAATTATGAAAGTAAGCTTTAAGATTCTTCTCATGTAGTGATATTTAATAAAGCTGTAATTTCTTGATTGGATTCTAGAAAATTTTGCCTTGTTTAATGCAACCTATATTGAGTGAGAAAATTCAAATTACAACGTCACGCACACTACTCTCCTTCTTTCTTTTACGTAACCCAAAACTTAGTTACAAGATTATAGGAAGATTTTTCCGCTATAACTACACTAAATAAGTTTTGAAAACCTTTTGAAATCATCATTCCAAAACATATAATTTTGTTCCCATGTTTGTATCTTCTCAAACATTTTACTATCCTAGAAATTAAAATCTAAATCTATTAATTTGGAAATCACGTCGCCCACTTGTAAAAATTAAAAAAAGGAAGTATGAGACTGATACCAAATACTATGAACGAAATAAATACTGTGATGAGTGTGTGATTTTTAGGAATGCTGCATAAAGCAGATACTGTTTAATTTTGAATATATGCTTATAGTCTAGAAGCTATAAACACATAGCTGTATCCACAATAATAGCATAATGGCTCTTGGAAGGAAAGATTTAGTTTCTTGACAAAATTTTAAATTTTTACTCCTATAAATAATCATTTGACTGGAAACGTTGGGGAACATCCAAGATGTTGTTTTTGAATAGAATATATTAACAACTAACTAACTGAACATAACTTCTTCTACCATGACTTCAAAGATCGACGGTGTCCGTGTTCTCAATCATTTAAAAAATTGAAGATTAACTCAAATTCATTGTAAGAAACAGAAGGTTCTCTTCTCCCCCCCCCCCCTGCACTTGATAATTTGTAGTTACTACTACAGACTTTGAGTCCACTGAATTAGGTTTGATTCCAAATAAATGTGATCGGATGTGAAAGTGGGGTTGCTCGGAGGTCGCATAACATATTTAGTCTCATAGTAATTAATTTAGTCTCATTGCAATTGATTTAGTCTCATCGAAATTGATTTAGTCTCATCGAAATTGATTCTATGGCTATCATAGACCACATGGAATACAAGCAAAAAAAATAGAATAAACGGCAGTTAAACTCCTTATTAGCGGTCGCTCAATGGATAGAAAATTCTGTCCTTAAAAGAAAAATGACCATATCTGCCAGGTATCCGTTAAAAGGGATTTTACAGCATAAGGTTTTGATGCGCCAGTTGACGCTGAATGATAAAATTCATTATTTTTTTTAAAATTTAGTACGCCAAAAACATTTTCAATGAGTAAATTTATATCAAAATAAATGTTAATTAGTTAAATTTTAATAACGCTAAAAAAATGCAAGCTGAAAAAAACATGCATATATTAAAATAAAGGAAAAAAAATAAACTACAGATAATTCATTTAATAATAATTTATTTTATTTGCTTCAAACAGGGATTTGAGGATGCATCTTTACATGTACATTTCAATTTGTTTATCCATATGTTTATAGCACAGGCGTAAGCAGAAGGTTCATAAAGAGGGTTATAGCCTTACAATAGGGAGTTATAGAGCTGAAGCTTCATATATTCATATGTATATATATATACAAAATTTCATTGCAACGGGGGTGTTAGAACACCCTGCATACGTCAGCTGTTTAGAGTATCATTTATGAATTAACCTATAATATTTTCATATTCCATTTATACATATATGCTACTTGGACTTGCCTACATACTTAATGGCGTAAATATAACATTTTTAAACCTTTAACATTCGTGCATATAACCCCATTACATCTATTATCAATTCAACATATTGTAAATCAGCGCGATAATAAATAAAGTTAATTTAATATCGTGTAGCATAAAGTTAATACAACGATAATATCCAATAGCATTTTAAAATATCTAGTATTTTTAAATGTATAAAAGCTTTATTTAAAGCGTATTTGATTATAAAAATTAGTAGAGCTATATATGTACCTCTTTTCTTCTTTTTAATTATATGATTAATATGAATTATAATCATTTCACATGCTTACAATCACAATGAGTGTCAAAGCGGGTTATGAGACAAATATTGAACTTGGGGCAATCAATTTCATCATAAACGAGTCGATCGAAAGAAAATTAAGTGTAAATTCTATTTCTCAACTTCTTGGTTAATGCGAAAGAGGTATCAACATGAAATTTAAAAAAGTAATGGCATCATGTTGAATAGTCATTTGTAAATCTAAGTCCCACATCGAATGATAAATGATATCAGTACTATCAAACATATAAACTATGATTATAAAATGGCATTATTCGTTTTGGTATAAATAGAATCATTCCTGTCCACACAAAGTTACATTTTACCAAGATAATTATTGATTAAAGTGCGGAAATAATGAATAAGAATAAATATCGTTCCAAAGAAGCGTTACGCATATAACACAAGTTCACACTACTGCTGACTCCCACACGAAACTTGTGACAGGTCACACGATAGGGTGTGAGCCATTCACGGTTCCTAAACCCTAATCAACCCGCCCCCGATTCCCCATCAATGGACGACCTGTGGTCCCCTTTCAAAACAGAAAATAATTGTCCGGCTCTAATCATAGGGGGGTCCGGGACCCTGTCTCCCGCAAACCCCTTATCTTCTGAAAGAAGGGAACAATGTAACTTTTCCCACACCATGAGGAATTCCATGTTCTACATCTACTGACGTCTGTCTGTAACTAATGGGCCACGTTTGGCGATCAAAAAATAATAGAGCGTCATTTGGGTTTATGAAATTGCGGTGAGCGATTGGCGAGCGAACGCAGGTCAGGACCTATCTCACGTTGTTACAACAATACTGATATAAAATTAAACTTTATGTGGCCGAGTTCTCCTTTCTTCTACTACAGTCGCCATTTGGCTGGGAACCTGTCGAACGCATTTGTTTTTTTTTCTCGCCAACTTTTAGTAAACAGTAAGTCCAGGTTACTCCAGTTTACTTTGAATAATTTCCTTATTGGGAAAAGGTAATTTGTATATTTGTAAAGCACTTTCTCCTCTATTTGTGTTACAGTAAACCAGTTTCTCGTCAAGCGTGCGGTGGTCCGTGTCTTTTGTTCCACTGAAAGAATTGTATTCACACCTTGACAACATTACAATTCTGAAGTTATAACACATCATAGGCTGGCTTGTAATAGATCAAAATTATTTTTATTGCTTCGTATTAAAATAACTATTATTGTAGACGTTATTTTTAAAGGCATTGTTAGTGTTATGACAGATTGACCACAATAAAGACGAAAATAAATACATTATATACCCATTCAATTTGCAGCGGTTTAACCGTGACTTCGTGGTCACTGCCTTAGGTTTATGCTCCGGTATACGCAGAGTCGGATTAAGACCTTTGGAGGCCCCAGGCACGTGAGAGAGAATATAGTACCCCCGTATATTAAAAAACATCCACCCTGTCCAAATAGGTAGTTCGATCTTATGTAATTTTTTCATCTACTATGGGATCACCTATTTGTGAAAACTGGTTCATCAACACTATATAAAGTTTTTCCCCATATTATATATATTTATCAGCAATAGAAAGTTTCTGTGGTGCTTCTTCCCCTTGATGCCCCAACTACGTGCATATCTTGCTTAATGGTAAGTTCAGTGCTGTCATTGACGTACGCAGGGGGTGTGGATGGAGGTTGTATATGCCCCATTGCAATAAAATTTTGTATATTTAACATAGGAATATGCGAGTTGTAGCTCTGTAACACCCCCCTTATGAACTTTCTGCTTATGCTTATGAATACCGCGTAAGTATATCCTGCCTATAGCAATAACGAATCTTTGGGGTCACGTCAAGCCCTTTATATCGCCTAAAGCTATACTTATGCAACGTAGTGAACATAAATGATATTTATTAAATACATTCTAAAGAGTACTCTGAAGTAAAGTATACGATTATATATAATGTGGGGAACATTTTACGTGGTATATAAACCGGAATAATCTTTAAAATTGTTACGCATGTTTCGTAGGGACGTTTTTGAAAGTATCAGAAGCATAATAACAGAATTTTCAAATATATGTGAAAGAAAAAAATGATGAAATTTCGATATCTATCTGTTTGATTTATCAAAGTGATATATATATATATATAGATTATGCATGTCATTTATATGGTACTTCTTAACCTCAAAACTAGTTTCCAGCATTACGCGGAAGGGCAGAAAAGAAAATATTAGATATTTTGAGAGCACATGCTTGTGAAAAAATGTTCTTGAAAACTGGATTATTTAGAGAAGGAGAGAATCAAGTAAACGTACCGATTCTCAAAATTAAGAAACGGGTATATTTTGAAAATTACCACTTTGGCGTTTGCGCTTTTTTTTTAACCTGTGTTAAAGTGCACTGAATATCATCACATAATGACTGATTGCGTTTACTGAACATAATCACTGGCGTAAGCATGGGGTGTTGTCGGTGGCTGTAACTCCCCCATTGCAATGAAATTTTGTATATTTAATATAGAAATATGTAAGCTGTAACCCTGTAATCCCCATTAAGCTTTTAATGAACTTTCTGCATATGCCCACGAACGTTATATCTTGTATTCTGAAACAGAAATTTTATTTTTCACTTTTAAGTTAGTAAAAAAATGAACACTGTAAAATATTTTTTTTTTGAATTTAACTTTGTTAATTCAACGATTCATAATTTGTAAAAACAATTTGGTAAAAGTTAATCTGACGGGTCTAAATTTCTTACTTCCCCAATAGGGGCCGGAATTACATGTAGATTTAGGTAAAATATAATTTTAACATATCCACTATAAATAAAATATGAAGTTAAATATATTTTTAAAATATGAAAGTCACCCAAAAAAAATTGAATTTCATAAATTCGTTAAAGGTTACATTTAGGACAAAGAATCATGTTTTATATTGAAGTTAAAGTTTAAATTAAGGTGTTTGTAAGAATTGGAAAACTTTATTCATTGTTGTAGACAATGCCGCGTTTTTCTTAATGAAAGACTAAAAATTTTTTAACAGGTGACAACATTAGGCAAGGTAAAAGAAACACACACACCAATTCGTCGAAAGGAGGTATATATAAAAAGCATGTTTCTTTCTAAGTTTTTTCTGTGTTTCTTCAAGTAACTGTTTCAAGCAGGCAGTTAAAATTTTCGTAGTTTGTTTGAAACCATTTTTTAAATATGTATTCAAAGTGTGTGTGTGTAATATGCAAAAATTGTTTACCATTACGTATTCATATGTAAAAGTATGTATATTAATTTTATACTAATTCCTCAGGAATTTTTACAATTTAGATTACATATTTGAGATTAGTATTGAGGAAGGGGATAGAAATTGATTCCTTTACATAGCAGAGATTATAATTATACATGATATTATATAGATCATGAACTAATGTAATTTATTACATATAATTTGAAGTAATGTATTTTATACACATAAATTGATGCATTTTGTTACACAGATCTTGGATTAATGCATTTTTACACAAATCTCGAATTGGTGTAATTTATTACGTAGTAGTACTTAAAATAATATACTCTATTACATCGAGCTTGCTTTTATATATTTTCCCTACTGATGGAATCTTCCAAACCATCTGCTTTAAATGTCATACTTTCGTAAAGTTCAGCTGTTTTATACATTCATAGTACAAGATAAATATTATTTTGGGTAAGAAAATTTAGCCACTGGGTCATTCTACGTCAAGCTGTCCAACTTTGAAAACCACCCATGCTGGACCCTCTCCGAATTTCCTGAAATTTTAAAAAGTTGTAGACAAGTCCAAGAAGTGAACATGTGCAAATTCTAGCCCGCAATATTAAATAGCAAGGGACATATGGCCACGTGTTTGAAGAACCCCTCCAAAAGCAGAGCCGAGCATCAAGTAACTGTTTAAAGTTTCGGTGCCAATAACTTGACAGCCAAAGTCGCTGTTGATCAGAAAATAAGCATTCCACTTTAGCTTCATGCCATGAATCAGAAAATGTAAATCTGAAAACGTGAAAAATATTTCCCTCTTCGTAATATGGGCTGAAAGTTGTCAAAAAAAGCTCCATTTTCAAATTGACGTCAAATTTCGAGGCTCATTATTTTTAGAAATGACAATTGGAGAAACATGCCATTTGGTATACTTAAGCCGAATATGTAACTTAGTGGATTATGAAATTAACAGCCTCATTATTTAATTAAATATGGAGATATTGCGCTACAAATATGTTGTAAGACACAAAATCCTCAAAAGTGACTTAGGTTCAGCCTCAAATATCGAAAAATGAGCCTTCTCAAATTCTAATTTTTTTAGCATCATTAGAAAGAGCAGATTTTGAACTACTTGAAAGAGCTTTTCCATTCTAGAGACTGTTTTAGTGAGACATCGAAAATAAGGTTGAATATTCTTATGAAACATGCACTGTCGGAGTTCGCGCATATGGTTGCTTAATTCCAAACAGCGCTAAGTAACAATATTATTAATAAAAATCAATGTTATCAATAAGTAATAAAATATCATTAATAATAATCATTACTTCATCAAGTGGAGCTTTTCTTCAACGCTGAGCAAAACAATTTCTGTCAAGCCATATTGCCCTGCTGTTGAAGTAATGGAGCTGAAATCTTCACATTAATGTGCTCTTCATGAATCCAGCAAGTATCACTCTTTTTTAGCCACCGAAATGATCGCACACGACAAAACGAATGCACAAAGATTATAAATGCATCATCCTTTTTATTGGAGATGTCACATACGCTACCAATGCACCGGTGATTGTCTTAAATACCAGTTACATGTAGATCGGGGTAAGGTTCAGAATCGATGTAAAAGGAATATGCCTTTCAACACGTTGGTCGATCAAGGCAATATATAATAATAGTGAAGATTTCAGCTCCATTACTTCAACAGCAGGGCAATACGGCTTGACAGAAATCGGTTTGCTCAACATTGAAGAAAAATTCCGCTTGATGAAGTTATAATAATTATTAATGATAAATAATTATTATTAATGATCATTAATAATTAATAATATTTATTAATGATATTATTGCTTATTGATAATATTGATTTTTATTAATAATATTGTTACTTAGTGCTGTTTGGAATTAAGCAACCATGTGCACGAATTCTGACAGTGCATGTTTCATAAGAATATTCAACTCTATTTTCGATGTCTCACTAAAACAGTCTCTAGAATGGAAAAAGCTCTTTCAAGTAGTTCAAAATCTTCTCTTTCTAATGATGTTAAAAAATTGGAATTTGAGATGGCCTATTTTCCGATATTTGGGGCTGAATTCAAGTCATTTTTCAGGATTTTGTGTCTTACAGCATGTTTGTAGCGTAATATCTTCACATGTAATTGAGTAATCAGGCTATCAATTTTATAATACACTAACTAATCTATATATTCGGCTTAAGTATACCAAATGGCATGTTTCTCCAATTGTCATTTCTAAAAATAATGAGCCTCGAAATTTGACGTCAATTTGAAAATGGAGCTTGTTTTGACAACTTTCAGATCATATTTCGAAGACGAAAATATTTTTCACGTTTTCAGAATGACATTTTCTGATTCATGGGATGAAGCTAAACTGAAATGCTTATTTTCTGATCAATAGCGACTTTGATTGTCACGTTATGAGCATCGAAACTTTAAATATTCACTTGGTGTTCGGCTCGTTTTTGGAGGGGTCCTTCAAATACGGGACCATATATCCCTTTTTATTTATTATTGCGGGCTAGAAATTTGAACATGTTTATTTCTTGGGCTTGTCTATTACCTGTTAAAATTTTAGCAAAATCAAAAAGGGTAAAGCGTGGACCCCTGGACCACCTGGCATGGAATAACCCACCTGATTTAATATATATTATTTACCCATATGTTATTTACCCATTCTACAGAAGACGATTTGAGCGTTTGTGCATTTCTTATCACTTTAGCATTTAATTGGTAAATATTTTGATCAATATCGTTATTAATATTATAACATTTTAAATAGTTATTATCAATAAAAACAAATTATGGATGTTGTGGTATAGACCTGCTTTATTATTTAGTTTCAATATTTTGACTTCCCTCTTTTGTTCCTTTTCTCCTCCTTCTATTCACGAGATCTTTTTAATTGACAATGACAACATTTAAACCGTATGAGAAATTGAATTCAAAGGCCAACATAAAAAAAAATCTTTTCGTGTTCATTGACGTATGTAAATTGATTCTTCCGTCAAGTTACACACATGGATGCACCCCTGACTTGGTGTGGAAAAGGGGAAATGAGGTGTTTTGCACATGTGTCGATTCCCAAGTTTCCCCTGCAAATGAGGGGAAAATGAAACGAAAAAAATAAGCTTGATTTAATGATTGAAAAAATAGGTTTGGCTGTATACACACCGAAGTCCTTTTTTTATTTTTTTATTTATCAACTCATTGAATATATTGTTGTGCGTAATGGTATTTTTCTATATTTATATATAATGTCTACCAAAATTAACCAATTATATATTAATTGAAATTGTTGCATCTATAAGGAAGAATTCGATCTTTTATATAAGAGTTTTTTCTTTACAAATGGTGTTTTATTACCATATTTTATATTGTACAAATTATATTTTTAGGACCAGCTCTTGTGTATACTATGCAAACCTTCCGTAGTAGCCTTCTATACACTGGCTTACACAGGGGGTGTTGATGGGGATTGTAACCCTCCCCTATTGCAATGAAATTTTGTATATTTAACATAGGAATATATGAGTTGTAGCTCTGTAACCCCTATTTGAGCCTATAACCCCCTTATGAACTTTACTTTGCGTACGCTTGTGCTTCTGCGACTGATTAAATCGAATTATTGAACCTTAGGAATCCCTGTTAGAATATTTGGGCTAGTTAATTAAATGATTAATTTTTGAAGTTAACGTAAATGAACGGAAACTTTGGAATCATAATGACGAGTTGGATTATGTTAATATCAATACTCAAAATATTATTGACCAAACAAATGAAAATTTTTCCAGTACTTAAAAGAGAGAGAGTAATGACTTTATATATATATGTATGTATATGTGTGTGTGTGTGTGTTTATTTATTTATACATACATATATACATATTAGGTATAGTGTCAAAAACAAAGGGGAATGTTTTACATTTTCACAATTGGACTTCTATAAATAAGTGTTATATTTAAACAGCAAAGCCTAATATAAAAACTTGCTTTTAACTTTGATAAAGTGGAATCTATAAAATATTTATAACGATATTACTTTAAAGAAAACTGATGCCGAGTGTTATTTAATATCTAAATTAAAAGAAAATTTTCTTTTTCAATTGCTCTGCGCGAAAAAGGAGTAAAACCATACAAAAATATCCAGCCCATTAGTGTAAACAGACTTCATTTGCTTTCAAGGCCTGCAATGTTGCATTGCTAACGCATTTACAAAGCATGTCGTTGACCCAGGTTCCATTTTCCATGGTGCCAGAAAAGAATACTTACCAAATAACTGCTAGTCCAGAATCTGGTTCCCTAGGAATTAACATAGTGTTTCTCTTAAAGTTCAGTAGCCCTTGGGACACTTTCAGCATCTTTTCGTTAATGGCAGACCACCGGAGGACGTTCTCTGTGAGAAATTCGAAACATATAGTGTCCGAAAATAGGACTGACAACTCCATCAATATTAGTAGATCCTACCACCCACGATCAGTTGCAAACTAAATAAATTAAATTTCATGCATCATTAAAGCATTAAAACCATTTAATATTAAGTTTTCACATCCTAATATAAATATCTTAAATTATTTAGACGCCTACGAGGCGGTCACTTACAGAAGTGTTATTATCGGTACGTAGGCATAGAGTTAAATGGGCCTACAGGGCCCCAAGCCATATCCACTCCATATATTTATATACATATATTCAAAATTTTATCCTAATGGATCTTGCAACCTCCATCAAAAACCCCTTGCGTATACCAGTGGGTTCGATTCTCCATGCAACAAAGGTTCAGGCCCCTTGAATGACGATAGTGTCCTGAGAAGACGTATTGATAAGACGCTCAGCTGTCGTGACCAGTGTTCATCCTAGGCTTAGAAAAGGACAGGGCGCTCTGAATTGAAAAAAAAAAGAGCACTTCATAATTTGTAGGGCACTTTATCAAAAAATCTTTACATGCCTTAATTAATACTAATTAACATTAACAATTCAGATTACTAATAAAACAATTTAACAAACCATTTTATTTATTTTTTGTGGACGGAAAACGAGGCTTGATTAAGCACTACATTTAAACTACAGTCGATACCCGCTACAGCGAATCTCAAGGGACCGAACTTTGATTTCGCTTTATCCGGGGGTTCGTTGTATCCGATGACATTATAAGTATGGGAAATTGGACGGGACTAAAAAGATCGTTAGTTATATACGGGGCTTCGTTATAAGCAAATGAAGCGAATATAGAACCAAATATATATTTTTAGTGGTGTGTTTCAGAATAAAGGGCGTATTTCCAGTAGGGCGCATATGTTAATTACTAGGCGCATGTCAGAGCGCATATTTTTTTAAGAGGGTAGGCAGGGCGCCTTCTATTCTCATAACTGGCAGGGCGCTCCGCCCTGCGAAATAAGTCTAGAACGAACACTGATCGTGCCTATAGTCCGAGTTAGATTTCAGTAGGTGCACAGCACACACAGGTCTCTTCTCACAGATCTCAAGTTCAGGTCCCTAGGTAAAGCAGATTCGGGTTCCTAGGAAAGTGATAAGTGATGGCGCATCATGAAGTGACCTTAGCTATCCTTGCGCCATAAATTATACACAAATGTAGATTTTTGCGGCACTCTATGTGTCCTTATTCTAATAAATATCAAGCTTTCTTGTTTGTAATCGACATCTTATTTATTCATGTGTTTGTTGTTTTCCAGCGAACGCGGAACCTATGCAATCGAACAGGCATCGAGATTCAGTGAGGCCTCATGTACATAAACAGCAAGGCAACTCAGAACAACATAAACCCACGAGGGTACGGACGGTTTTAAACGAAAAACAGTTACATACGCTTCGTACTTGTTACGCAGCAAACCCCCGCCCAGATGCCCTCATGAAAGAACAGCTCGTTGAAATGACAGGACTAAGTCCCCGTGTCATTAGGGTATGGTTCCAGAACAAACGGTGCAAAGACAAAAAAAAGTCCATCATGATGAAGCAGCTACAACAACAAGAGAAAGTGAGTACTGGTC
>QLNU02014176.1:39080387-39110545 GCA_006491805.2 Dysdera silvatica | reverse complement strand
TATGAGTATTACGTGTGTAGTATTGATATATCAGTAAATGTATTATACTGATATGATTGCTACATGGTATTATGGTGTTCAGTGTTGCGTATTAAGAATGTAATGATATAAGTAATGCGTATTATCATGATGTTATTTATTACATGTAGCTAGTAACATAGTAGCCAGAACCAGAATTTATGTCTACTCTGATAAAACACATATTTCCCAAAAAAAAAAAAATGTTTATTCAATATATTTACGATAATATAATTAATTATTTGGACCTTCCTTTTAGTCATGTTTTCTACTGCAAATAAATCTGCGATCTATGTTCAAATATAGTCAAATCACGAGATTTTGTAAGACCCTATCTTTTGGGATGACATTAATAAATGATCCATTAATGATGATGAATGATGATAATAAATGATGATATTTATGTATGGTCCCTTGAAATTCCGAAACCTTAAAAACAACGACATTTTTGAATTTTTGTATTTCTAAAAAGAAACGAAGAACATTGAAATATTTACGAGCAAAATCAAATTTGATTTCACAATTTGCGTAAATCTTTGCAAAAAAATTCTTCACAGTTATCAATATATATTTATAAAACCATAAATATATGCACGAAAAATAAATATAAGCTCCTTCTATCCCAAAAAAAAGTAAATATAATAAATATTTAATTAAAGGTAACCGGTGGTTTAAATTTGGAAATGGAATTTCGAAAAACAAAAAGCAAAAACATCTACATATAAAATATAAAATTTACTATACCACGTATGAAATAAAAATATTCCAGAAATGTATGACCCGAAAAAAAAAGCAAATGGAGGAAAAGCGAATTAAGTGAACTTTTAAGTTAATAAATAAATTTACATTAAGTAAATTTTAGATGTATTTATGTGCCAGATATAATTTGCTACATTTTAACTAAGATTTACAATCGTAACGTAAATAAGGTTAGACATGTAGAATATACAGTGAAACTTCTCTTAACGGACACCCGAATAGTGGACGTTTCTTAATAACGGACACTTTTAAATTCCCCGGCAAATTTACATTGAATCATATAGACGTTTTACTTCTAAATAGCGGACATTCTAAATAACGGACGCAGACACTAAAAAATTTAAGTTAACGGACAATGCAAAGAATGCATTTTTGTATTCTAAATTGTAAACAGATATTGTAGATCGTTAAAACACGACGAATGAGCTGCCGCCGCGTGGGTGGGGGCGTAGAACATTTCGAAGCACCCTTTTCATTTTTCCAATTTACAAAAGGAGGCGGGTGGGTTCCGTTTTAAAAGAAATGCTTTCCATGAAGTCGAACAACTGCAAGAAATTTGTGATTCACAGATAACCATTTTCCTGAGCAATAGGCACTTTCAATAATGCTGTCTTTCAATAGATAAGAGCACTCCCCTCCCCCTCTCATTTAAAACATCAAGACTGAAGAAGCGAGAATCTAGTCTAAGTGACGCCGACGTCCGTATGCAGCTTTCTGCAGAAGTCCTTTAGAATTTGCATATGCTGGTTGCAGTAGGGTTCGCTGTTTTCGGCGTTTGGGAAAAAAAATGTCATAAAAAGAAAAATGTCTTAAAGAGAGAAAGTCGATGTTATAAATTTAAAAGAAGCTGAAAAATTAAGTGCGCGTGATTTAGCGGAAATGTTGGGCATTGGGAAAACTCAAGTATGTGGAATTTTAAAACGGAATGATGAACTTTTAAAATGTTGGGCCGAAAATGGTAACCAAGAGACCAAAAGAGCTTTCCCTAAAACAGAAGGATTAGCTGTGGATACCTTAACATTTGAATGGTTTAGCCGTGCTAGGTTGAAGAGCATTCCTTTGTCTGGAACTTTAATTCTAGAGAAAGCACTAGAAACTGCTCAAAGAAAGGGACTTTCTGATTTCAAGGCTTCGGGTGGCTGGCTGGATAAATTTCGAGCCCGACACATTATTTCTTATAAAAATGTATGCGGTGAAAACTCGTCTGTTGACAACGAAATTGTTTTTGATTGGAAAATGAAAGTTAAGGATGGTTGCAAAGGTTATGATGATAAGAACATTTTCAACTGTGATGAATCTGGCCTCTTCTTTCGAGCTCTTCCGGATAAAAGTATGAGTCTCAAAAACAGAAAATGCACTGGAGGAAAGATTTCCAGGAAAAGGCTAACTGTTATGTTATGTGTGACTATGATAGGCGAATTTGAAAGACCTCTGATCATAGGTAAAGCTATGAAACCACGATGTTTTAAAGGGTTAATGTTAATGCATTGGACGTACAATGTCGGGCAAATAAAAAATCGCGGATGAACAAAGATTTAATGATTGAGTGGTTGTTAGGCTTTGATAGAAAAATGCAGCGAGAAAAAAGAAAAGTGATTTTAATTTTAGATAATGCTTCTTCTCATCCTGACATTGCTTTGGAAAATGTCAAATTAATTTTTCTTCCTCCAAACACGACTTCTGTTGGCCAGCTCTTGGACCAAGGCATAATTAAATGCTCCGAAACTTACTACCGTCAGTGCATTGTAAGACACCTTTTAGCAAAAATGTAAGACACTAAATCACCAAGATCTCTTTCAATCAGTGTAAGTATCTTAGACGCAATATTGTGGATTTCTTCTTCATTACAAACATAATTACAGCCGTAAGTAACTGTAGGCGCTTGTTTTATAAAAGCAGGAATTTCCATCACCAACAAAGCCACTACAGAAACTGTTGATGATGACATTATGAAAATCTTCCTTGAATCTTATGAAGATTACACGTTAATAGGTGAACAATTATCAACTAAAAATCAATCCACTAATGTTGATGACCTAATTGATGATGTCAGAAACTACAATACAGAACTGGATAAGGAGCTAGAAATTGCTGAAAGCGAAGAAAATATTATGAAAATAGTGTCTAAGAAAGAAGCCATTTAATGCATTAGTAAATTAAAAAGGTATTTTTTACAAGAGAATGATCCAGATAGTCTAAAAAACGCATCTGAATTAGGAATTCATGTGGAAGGGAAAATTGTAAAAATGTATAAAAAGCAAACCAAAATTTCAGACTTTTTTCCAAAATAAATTTGTAATGCTGTACAATTAAATGAAATGGATAATTAAACAGAGAGATCGTTGTAAAAGGTGTTATTTATAAACTTAATATGTACTGCTAGCGTATATATTTACGATAGTTAATTAAATCAAGCTTCATAAGTGTTAAATTTCAAATGAAATTTTTACGTATTTTTGTTTTTTTCCCCAATAATGGACACTTTTTAAAAACGTACACTTTTCCGTTCCCCGTCAGTGTCCACTATTGAGAAGTTTCACTGTATAAACTCTATTCTGAACCTAAGAACGACAAATTTATACGGTGCAGAATTGGTTTTATTGGATTTTGTTACACATCCGTCAAGTCAGATTAAAACGCGGCATTACGTTGCAAATTCCTATTATGTCCTTTTTTTTTTACGTTAATATTTTCGCCCCCTCTCTATTCCAGCGTACAAGACAACAACAGAACAGCCGGACGTTATTTCAAACGCCGAATCGCATCTGTAACCGTTCAGTATTTAAACTTTAAACTAGTGACAAAAACAGAAACCGGTGCTGTAAAAAACCAGGAAATTGAAAATATAAAGAAAAAAAATTAAATCAGGCAATATACGGAAAAAGACCGCCTATTGGTCACCGACGATCTTCCCCTTGAACATACGGCGGAAACACCGACCGTCGGCGGTTATCTGGTCTTTCCGATTTTACGTCAAGTTCTCTTCTGAGTGAACGGGAAACGATGGCTTCTCTTTCCCGGCACGCGTGCTGGGGAAGAGCCGACGACGAACGCCCTGACTGGCGTCGGAAGAAGGAGGCGGGTTTAGTCGACGGTCGATCGACGCCCACTTCGGCCGGGAGGAGTCTATCGACTTTCCGCGACGATTGGCACGCGACCGTCGCTGAATAGCAACCATTGTTCGCCCTCTACTCATTATTGTCCTTTGTTGAGAACACAATACCACCACATTGTCTTTTAATATTTGTTTCTGTTTTTTTAAATTCTTCAAAGATTTATTTTGCATATACATCGTCAGAACCGACTATGAAAAAAAAATTCTATAAATGGCTTTTGTATTGGATATCACATCGAAAAGTTATAAGCCCAGTAGTAATCTAATTCTTAGATTTACTTTACTGAAAATGTACTTAATTTACGTAAAACTACTTATAGCTAAACCTAACTGACAATTTCTATAAGGGCATTTTTTTATCTAAACCAAGATTTCCGAAACAGTCGAAAGTGCTCAAAAATTGAAGCGTGACTCGTATATAATGTGAGCTCATGATTGATAGCTGATCGTATCTCGTAGCTGTTTCTTGGTTAACAATACGTGTAAATATTGCAGTAAGAACTGGAAATATTCACACATACTAACTAGCAATAGACTGCCGCTAGAGTTATAACAACCGGTTTTCATTTGATAAAAGGAAAACTTAGTTTTCTATGACGTCGTGGTTTTTGAAACTTTGCACCAGTGTCAAAATAACAGCTATATATATATATGCTGCAGCAATATAGTTCAAAAAGTTCAGTGTGTAGGGGCATATTGTTTACATTACTAACTCAATTTGAAATAGAGCTGGGAGCAATTTTGTTTTTTACGATAGGCGGGCTCTGCATTTACCTATCTTTATGAAACTGATTCTTTGGAAAAACTTCTTTTGCAATCGTCGAATTTGTAATTCATATTAAAACCATAATCAAGAGGAAATACTAAAATGTGAAAATGGAGCAATTGACATAATTTGTTCTTAAAATTTTCATTTTTGTTCAAATACAGTGTAATCTCTTTATAATGATACTAAAGGTCACTGGCGTACGCAGGAGGTTGTTGATGCTTTGCAATGAAATGATGTATGTTTCACATAGGAATATATGAGCTATAGCTCTGTAACGCCCATTGAGCCTATAACTCTCTCTTATGAACTTTCTGCGTACGCCCATACTCAAGGGACTATAAAAGGACTCCATTATAGACAAGATTGAACATGATATACTCTACCATAGCTGCCGGGCCCATAGGAAAATATTGTTATAGAAGATTATATTAATATGAGCATTACGTGCGTAGTATTAAGTTATATTGATATGATTAATATGTAGTATTGTATTAAAGATATAGTCGTGATAGTGTGTTATACATTGCATTTTAATAAAAATGATTTAATTATGTTTTTTATTATATTTTAACTTTCTATTTAGCCCTCAACTGCCATAACCAATTTTTCATAACTATATTCTAAGGTTTACTACTACGGAGATAATGGATGATGGTTTCACACAATGTGCTTTTTTTTTCTTTTTTTTTTTTCCAAAAAATTTTTCCAAAAAATTGTTTCTGCTTGTCAATAAAACATACTATATAATAATATATCTTAGCCAATAAGTTCCGCCGAAGCGTATTTCTACTAAGTAGTAGTTAAAACATATACTGAATGTCTGGACAATGTTGTTATTATTTTAAGTGTGTGTCTAGAGAAATGCTCCAAAATATAGCTAAAATCATCTCTTTTTTTTTTTTGGTGACCGAGAAGCTTACCAAGGAGAAACTCCACATTTTACTAATATATTTATACTGAAGCATATATAAATGAAGATTTTCCAAAGAAAACTAAATCGAACAAAAATAATTATGGAGGTGTTAGGACCAAAATAAAATTAAAAAAAAAAAAAAAGGCTCAGGTAAAATTCAAGAAATTGGTAAACGTTTTTCGATAGTTTAAGCTGGCTATCTTTTTCAGCAAGTACGAATCACGCTCTGGGCTTTTTGAAAACTATGTAATTTGCTATGTATTCTAGCTATGCAGCTAATAATTAGCTAAAAGTCCATTTTTGGTAGCTAGATGGAGTCACAGTTAGCCAGGTAGAGCTATGTCTCGTTAGACCTAGCTAACTCTGACTCATTTCGGAGAATTAACTCTTTTGAGTAACTCCCTAGCTCTTTGCACAATTCTAGTTAGAACGATCTTCCCAGAGTCACTTTGAAGTGGGTTTTGATGCACCCCCACCGTGGGAATCCACCCGGACAAGTGGAGACTGCGGGAGACCCGGTCATCGGGAAGAGCCCTTTAGTTTTTCGAGGGTGTAGGGCCCTTCCCATGGGGACTTGGAAAGGCTAGCGGCGTTTTGGATAAGGCTTTTTTCACTATCTACCATCGATTGAAGAAGTTTTCACATGCTTTGACGCGCATATTTCGTTCTTGGTAAGGGGCGTTAGCCTCTTCTTGTGTTGAAGTGTTTGGGTTGCTTTATCACGCTGTGAGTTTTCAGAAAGCAATTGCCTGTACAAAAGCTAATTTCGTACACGCACCAATAATAATCGGGCGGCATTTACGTGACTGGGCGCTGATATATGGCATTTATTAGTTACAAGACTTAATCGAAAACAAAAGTGTTTTATTACAGAATTTAAGAATGATCTTTATCGTTAGATATCGGTTTAACATTAGTACATTTCAATTTTTTTTCTTCCGTTATACAGGAGCAGTTGCTTGTTTGTTTGTTTGGATTTTTATGGCGCAAGAGCATCCGGGCTATACTGCGCCATAGGAGCAGTGGCGCAGCAGTTTAAAAATTATGGGGAAGGGGTTCACGTTTGCTTTAAAGACGATCATATTGTTTGTTTGTTTGGTTTTTTTTATGGCGCAAGAGCATCTGGGCTATACTGCGCCAAAAAGACGATCATATGATGCAGCCTTAGAGAAAGTAATGTGTTTTGATAGTTACGATGGTACTGGCTTAACACCGCCCCTACCAATTTGGGAAGGTTAAGCTTGTAAGCTTTCCTTTCTTTTGCCACCTTATACGAGGCGACAAAAAGTTTTTAGAAAGTAATTAATTAAAAGGCAATAAGAGGCAATGATTTTTTATTTGGTAAATGTTGTCTCAAAGCTCTTATTGAATTTAAATTTATTTGTTGGCCAGGTGTGCTCCAGCATCATCATCTAACAACAAAATTACATATTCATATTTAGGCACGGTCATGCATTTATATTTTAGTTACATTAATTTGTACGTATTTAGTTACATACATGTTTTACGTATTTGTTACATAATTTTACCTATTTAGTTACATACATGCTTTTGTAAATTTAATTACGCATACATTATTTAGCTACGTTTATTAAATTCTAAGTTCGTTGCTTATTGCAAAAATTATGTAATAAATTTAAAACGACTTCTTTTGTAAACTTTCGTAATTTTAACATTGCATTAAAAATATCATGGAATTTTAATATTCTCGAAATCATGAAAGAAAGTAATGAAATCATGAGTATTTAAATATTGTGAGGCGCAAAAGTACGTGTGTAATATATATTTAGTTAATTGGAAAATAGCATAGAGTTTTCTTATTTTAAAATTTTTGATATTTGATTTTAAACCTTCTTAAAAATAACCCAACTTTTAAAAAAATCAAATACTTAACGAAACAAAGGTAAAAATAGAGTGACAGTAGTTTTTAAAAATGCGTTCTAGTAAACCCTGCATAAGTAGAGAATAACCATAACTCAAACGGTGTAGTTCTAGTTGTGAGTATATTCATTGTATACCCCGAAACCTAAAAATTAAATTTCTTTTATATTTGTTATAATATATGGAATTTATAGCAAAGTTTACGTGAGGGAATAGAGAAAAGCACTTCGAATCCATAGACAATAGATAATCTATTAATTAGTGCTATAGCAAAAATTGCAAACATAGTTGTGAAATACTACTGTATGTTAGTCATTCATGCAAATATTGAGTGAATAATGTTCCCCAAGTTTGATAAAAGTTGAAAGTTGTTTGAAAATACTAAAACTCTCTCTCTCTCTCTCACACACACACACACACACACACGCATTTTGTACATATGTGCACTGGCGTACACAGGGGGGTTTTGATGGGGGTTGTAACATCCCCCCTCCATTGCAATGAAATTTTGGTATTTAACATAAATATATGTGTGAGTTGAAGCTCTGTAACCCCTATTGAGCCCATAACCCCCCCTTATGGACTTTCTGCGTACGGTACGCTTACGCTTATTTGTATATGTGGATATATATATATATAGGCCTATTATTTGCACTCTCCTTCAATGTGTAAACAAGTTGCTAAATGAGAAACATATGATAGTTAATAGTGCATGTTGAATAAATACTTTTTTCCTCCGGAAAAACGCATACGCAAATCCTGCAATGGCGCAGCGATAACGCAAATTGTCACGTTGTAATCACTCAGAGTCCAATTCGCATAAGTGCTTAACGCTTGCTTGCTCTTCTACAGATCCGTAACCCAAGGTTTGATTCTTCAGATAGAGAAATATATTCGGATTCCTCAAAACTTGTAAATCCCGGCGCAGCACTAGCTTAAGTATCCTTACTCCATAAAGACATACTGAAAATGAACGACCAAAGTCGGTTAGAGGTAGAATCAAAGCTATGAATCAATAAGCGGTAGGATCAAAGATTCGGTAGAATCAAGGCGGATGAACCAATCAGCGGCTGCAAATCAGGGACGCCAAATGGAAGAAAACATTGAGAAGGGGATTTGAATGAAAATACCCGTATGCACAGTGAAGTGAGTCAACCAGAGATAGAAAAAACATTAATATAAACAATTCATATTATGATATGGGTAAATTCCTTTTACCTCCGATATTATTTACATTTCTTTATTTATTGTCCAATGAATTTGTGACCTCAAGGAACGGTGGGCCATTAAAGTCGTTGCCCTCCCCCTGGAAATATCTATTAGAACATCGATGTTTTAAGCTGCATGGGAGGACAATCAGATGCCTGAGGGTGACTTCAGAGAAACTGAGCTCTTTGCGTACTGTTGTTAAAAGCCACTGTGGTGGCTTAGAAGTGAGGCATTCTTTTTCTGACGTTCTGCAAGGCATTGGACACTTTAGCTAGATTCCTGGTGTTCTTATGATGAAATAAGCTTTCTTAATTTGGAATTTTTCCTTAAACTGCAGATTCAATGTATTGGGGCTAACATCATCATCCATCATAATTTTTAAAACATGTTAAAACAGTCAAATAATAATTAGATTTGAAGTTGTGAAATGATCTGAATTATTCGTATACATTTAGGCAATATGCTTTGAATGGATCTATTTTTATTAATACGTATTTTTGAAATTATATATATATATCTGGTTGCACAATTCTTCAAATAATACCAGCGCTTTCTCACAAACCTGTATTGCCCGACAAAATACCTCTGTTTATTAAAATATATGCGAAAATTTAATTTAAATCGCAGGTATCAATGCAAGAATGTTAGATAAAAGTTGAAGATTCAGTCAGTGGTTTTCAAAGCGTGCATTGCAGTTTTTGGGTGGAGATGCTATGAACATTTATTAATAATTTACTATATTTAAAAAACTATTCCAAATTAAAAATTAAAATCTTTATAATTTTTTCACTTTTCTTGTCTATAATGTTTCATTAAGGCCCTCATTTCATTTCTTTTATTTTAAGAAGAAATAAGTGTCATCTTAAAAAAACTTGTATTTTAGATAAGGGAATTTTGGAAATTTATCTTGAGGTAAATAAAGCCGTTGGCTCGGAAGATTATAAATCCTTCGAATAGATATTGGAAACACTTTTATTCGCTTCTAAATATATTGCATTATATATTTATATGCTTCTAAAGCCTTTATATAATAGTCGTGATTCATCGTTATCTGTCGAGATAGTGAGTTTAGAGTTTTAAAAAACTAAATTCTTGTTATTTTCCTTGCTTCTGTGTTAGTTTCATTTCTAACATAATCATGTCAATATTCTTTAAATATAAAAAATGTTTATTGTAACTTTTGAACAGTATCGAAACAGATTTGTCAACAATGACTTCATACAGGTTGAATAACTTGTTTTCTTGTCTTAGTAAGAACAAGATGAAGAATTTAATAGTGAGCCTGATGTTAATGCGACATCATGGTGGTGAAAGCAACTTTTTGAAATTATTATTTATTGAAATATTCCATGGAACTTAATTCTCGATAATTGTCTCTATTCAGGGCTTTGAAAATCATCTTTCTCAGTTTCAGGAGCAGCAAAAGTTCTAAAAAAAGTTAGAAGGGGATGCTTGGCAAACTTTATTCTTATTAGAAACTTTATTTACCGTCTTATTTTAGGTACTTCAATTATATTTTTACACTTAGAATATAGTATATTTTTACTATAATAAAAATATTAATGACTAACTCACATATAGTGTATGCATATGTTTTAATTTAGGTTCAGTGGATCTCATTAGATCAATCCAAACCCTCTTATATGATAACCAGTGGTATAGGAAATGGTGGGGTTTAGAGGACTCAAGGCCCCCCCTTTGGATATCCCAGCATATTACTTTTCTAAGGCCACATACCATGATCTCTTTTAAAACCTCTTGAACCTCCCAATTAACTACTTGAGCCCCCCCCATGAATTTTGAATTGATACGTTACTGTTAGGAACGGATGTTTGCATAAACAAACAACTAAAAGAAACATGTGCTTATTCAATTTGGAGAAATACAGTTAGTATTCCATTTAACATACAGTTAGTATTCCATTTAACATACAGTTAGTATTCCATTTAACATACAGTTAGTATTCCATTTAACATACAGTCAGTATTCCATTTAACATACAGTTAGTATTTATTTCATTTAACATACAGTTAGTATTTATTTCATTTAACATACAATTAGTATTTATTTCATTTAACATACAGTTAGTATTTATTTCATTTAACATACTGTTAGTATTTATTTCATTTAATATACAATCAGTATTTCATTTAACATACAGTTAGTATTTCATTTAACATACAGTTAGTATTTCATTTAACATACAGTTAGTATTTCATTTAACATACAGTTAGTATTTTTATTAAAGGAAACGTTATCATAATGTGCCACTTAGCAGTAAAATACAAACCCACGCAAAGTATTGGATTTATTTGACGATAAATTTTGGATATGCCGATATCCGAGTTCAAGCCCACGAAACAAAGAGACGAAAAATATGAACCTTCCAAAATCGGGAAAGGTGGGGAAAGGGGGAAAGAGAAAGCAAAGGTCCTGAGAAAATCAATCGCAACCATTATTTGTCCACATAATAATCATAACTACTCACCCCCCTCCGCCCTCACCTAGAACGAATTAAAAAAAAAAAATGGACCGAGCAATCTCTGTAATGTCCAAAGTCGTGTGCGCACGCGTTCCATTTGGACAATGGGCGGCAGACAATGCGGCGAACGGGGTTCACTCCCTTGAACGCAGGGGCTAAAATTATGGGAGCTTTGTTTCCCACGAATCCGCTTTCACTTTGCTTTCTGTGTGTTTATTGATCTGTTGAAAGCGAGTTGATATACCTGCGATGCGTTCAGTTTCTGTATGTTGAAGTCCATTTGGTTGGGATGCACGTGTCATGTGATTGTCCTCCGTATCCCGTGGTCTATGTGTCTCGCCGTGTAGAGTATATTTCTCTCATATTGCGGTCCATACATGAAATGTCTTTCAACGCATGATTTACATTTCAATTATTTTGCACCCCGATTAGATCTTTCGATAGCACATTTCCTAAAAAATTCAAATCTTTCTTCTTCCATTTTGGACTTTGCTTGATTCGAAATATTCGTTGAACACTCGTTTTTATAAGGATAAGTATATTTGTGCACAAATAAGCCACCTTATATTACTCTCAAATGCTAACTGTTGTAAAAATATGCAAAAATAATATAATAATAATTCAAGCCATGATTTTGATATAAATAATGATTAAATAAATGAATTTTCTATCTTTCAGTGCAATCACGTATATCATCTAAAAATAAACTACATGGTAATGGTAGAAATAACGTTTGTTTAAACCAGTGTTTCCAAAGTGTGGTCCGCAGGATTGTTACCTAAAAACAAACAAACAAACTAGAAATCGCCAGCGTAGTTAGAAGTTAAGTTTGGGCTGAATTTCAGGAACTTCCCATAAATATTACTCATTATAAACCTCACCTTTCGTCGTTTCATGAAAGGTTTGGATCCTTTTAATGCATCTATGCTGTCTACATTGCTTATTATTATTTAATTAAATTAATGATGTCATTTTCATTGTAAATTTGACAAAATAAGATCGTAACTGACACTCTTTTCATCAAATAGCGTTACTCTAAAAATTATTTTGTTTCAGGTGAGTTTGGCAACCAACCCATATTTTAAGAACATGGTCGGAGATTTTAGAGATTTTCTGCCAAAAGCTAGTGTTTTTTTAAAGTAAAAAACTAAAAATGTTTAAATTTACCCCAGAAAGTGTTGAAATTGACTACAGATTATATATTTCAAGGAGTGAATAAACCTCTCCTGTTGGATCCATCATATACGTATATAAACCTGCCAATAAATCATATAAATCGAGGGTTACTTTGGTTATGTCTTTTCTTGGGGGAGGTGGGGGGAACAGTATGGCTTAATTTTATTAACCATAATTGGCAACCTTAATTTTAGGCAATATATTTTTTAATGGGAAAAGAATTCCCCCCCGGTGGTCCGTGATAAATAAAGCAATGCTTAAAGAGGTCCGTGCGCGACCGAAGTTTGAGAAACACTGATTTAAACGAACAAACAGCAGTATAGTACAAATTATGTACAAAATCATTTACACATAAATGATTAAATATAATTTTAATAAACATTCATATGTTATTTTACAGCCGTCATCAGGAGCCTTCTCTGAAAATTTCAAGATAAATAAAAATAAAACTTTCACCTGTATATACAGGGCACCCGTCGGATAATAAGTACACAGCGGTATTCCTGGGACAATTTTGAGACATAAAAGTGGCCTTCATTTTGGTGACAGGTCAATACTTTTTGTGATATTCGCCAAAGACGTCCAACCAATGAGGAAGCTGTCTGCATCTGTTAACACCTTCGAGGGTTAGTTTAAGACGAATTACAGAAAACTTGTTTCTGTATGGGTGGGGTGTAAAGCATCAGGCATCTTAATTGGTAATTTAATTTCAAAAGCGAAAGCCACGCCCAGGTTTTTTTTCAGCCAATTGGATAGATTTCGCGTCAGGATTAGTGATTTTAGTATTGTAACCGGCCAATCAAGCCATTGCCTACTTCTGAGTAAAATCTATCTATTCTATGCAAAAGTGTTAACAGATGCAGACAGCTTCCTCATTGGTTGGACTATTTTGGCTAATATCACAAAAAGTATTGACCTGTCATCAAAATGAAAACCACATTTATATCTCAAAATTATATCAGAAACACCGCTGTGTGGTTACCATCTAAGTGTTGCCGAACGCCTTATTATATCATCTACACGTAAGAATATATATAATCACACTAAAATATATATTATAATGAAGAATTAATTTCCATTATATTATGTTTTAATTAAACTGTATATTTAATGTTTATCGATGACGCATATATATATCAAATAATTATTTTATAATTTTAGTTTTTATTTTATTTAAAGTGTTTTTTAAGCGTTAAGTGTGCTGCTTAATTCATATTTTATAACACAGTGTATATGTTTAATTTTATATATCGAAGAAAAAAAGTGGCAAGTCATGTGATTTTAAAGAATTTTGAAATTTCGTGCGTATGTTTATTAAAATTAAATTTGATTCTCTTTGTAAAAACAGTTTTATGCATATTTTTTAATGCATTACCGTTATTGGTCAATTGTTATTAATTATTACTGTTTATTTTGCCTTTTGGATGTTTGTGAAGAAATGAGCCGAAATGTGACTGAATTCCCTGGATAAGTAAACACATAATGATGCTAAATACCGCCATGCTTGGGTCGATCTTAACTACTGGGCCGTGAAACATAGAACATTTGAAAGAAATGGGAATGAAAAACCATATAAGCGAAAGGAGTTATGAATATTTTTATTTTACTCACATTTAAAAAAAAAAAAAATTCATGTTTTCTTGTGAAAGAAGAAATGCAAACTTTGTTGGAAAAAATTTGGGGAGACACATGCCAGAATGAAATAAGTTGTCTTGAATAATAAACTTTGTTTTATATATCTCGGCAATTTATTTTGCATACATCCCCTTTTCTTACATTATCTCTTAATGCCGAAATGGACGAAACTGGTTCACCCGAAATAAACAAAGTAATCGCCGTAGTTTTACCGGGTCAAGTAAAACTGGGAACAGCAGTAGACAAAAGATACGAGAGAAAGAACGGCAGGTAGATAGCAAGAACGCAAATAATAATAAATCATTTTAATTACATCTTTCTACCCCCATTAACGCACTTTCTCCGGATGCTCCCTTGGTTGCTCTCGGCAGTTGTCAGGGAAGTAACGACGGGGAAGGAAGCGGCGGAGGAACCGGAGAGCAACCGGACAAATGGACCAGTTGCGTGACCGGTTGAAAGTGACGGAACCATCACATCGTGCGACAGGTCACGCAATGTCGCGTCGCATACATCTCCGTTTGCAGTCGCTTGTTTAAGTCACCGATAGTCGTTCTTTACTTGCTGATTTTCTCTCATCTTTTAACGGATAAGTTGACGTGCATTATAGTCCGAAAATTAGTTTCCTGTATTGTATAGTTCCCGTCAATACTTAGCATTTGCATGTCTATTTTAAAGTCGGTATTCAGATAGATATCAATGGGCCCTGCATTGCTCTTAACCACCACAGGACCCACAGATATCAATGGGCCCTGTGGTGGCTAAGGGGTAATGCATTTACATAGAGTTAGCTGTTTATCTCGATTCAACTCCGAAAGTTGCCAAAAAAAAAATTACTCACCACCTAACTTCTCTTGCGGGGTTGGTTCTATAGGCCGTTAGTGATTACGATTCTTCGGATAACTATAGGTCCATTTCCTTGCAGTGGCGTAGTTGTAATCACTACGTGATCATTATGTATAAAATGCATTAATCTGGGTTCAGAATTGAAGAATTAAAGATTTTAGAACCAATAAAGCCAGCAAAACAAACGAGTAGTATTTCTATTGTGGAAGCCCACAATTGCAGGCTATAGCTAGAAGGTTGTTCCTATAGAATTTAAGAGATTCCAATTCTCGGAAAATTCTGGGTCCATTGCCTTACAGTGGCATAGGGCTAAACACTGCTTTTCTACCATGTATAAAATGCATTAATTCGAGTTCAGAGTTGAAGAATGAAAGATTTTAGAAACTATAATTATTCAGGTTGCGTTCCTTGGTATTCCAAGTGGCAACAACCAATGAAGCCAGTAAAACAAATAAGTAGTATTTTTATTGTGGAAGCCTGCACTTTAGGGCTATAGTTCGAAGTTTGTTTCTATAGGCCTTAAGAGATTCGGGTTCCTCCGAAAACTGTGGGTTCCTTGTCTTACAATGGCATAATGTGGTGACTACACGAGATGAGCCGGGCTCACAAGACGGATGCAACAGAAGCCGAAAACTGATTTTCTATATTGAAATTTCGGGCTCGGGCGCAAATTTCCACAAAGTATTTCGGGCTCGAGCAAGCTCGGGTTCCAAATCCCATCGAACCCATTTCTAGTGACCACTACATTACCACTATGCGTAAAATGCCATTAATCTGTATTCAACTCCTAGTGATAATATGCATGGATATGATGCTAAAACAGGCATCGTCTTTCTGCATGTCGTAGTCCGGGGTTTGGTTCCATTGACAGCAGAGATTCGAAATTTCTCTGAAAACTGCAGTTTCCGCTGCTGCATTATCTTTGCTTTTTTTGACTCCCGAAACGCACAAGCAGATCATTGTCAATGCATTATTGGCTTATTATGCTTCAAAGCAGTATTTTAGTCTTTATTTAAAGTCGTAGAATTTAAAATAAAGATTAATGACTGAGATGATCACTGAATATGAAAATATACATATACGCCCATACAAAGGGGGAGGGAAGAGAGTTTTTATTCTTTTAACCATTAATTAAAAAACCATAGTTGAAATACTAATTACTATATTATTGTTTTAATGTAACTAAAGAACAACATCCGATAAAAATGAAAAGCAATCTATTTAGACAAATTTATTTTTAAGCCATAAAAATGGATACATAAAGTATCGATCAATGGTTTGCAGACGATTGGGATATTTTTTCATAGATTAATATTGAATCCTCATATTGTTGAAACTTAATTTTAAAGAAAAGATTGTTGCATATTCTCTAACATAAAAACACAAATAGCAAATTATGAATAATCTTTATGCGTCATTGCTTTTGATTTTCATTAATTTTACGGCGAATTAAGAGCACTCTTATAATATCAAAAATTGTAGATTGAGCATAATAAATAATCCCGAGAAACAACAGTGCGTGAAATATTTTAGGAATGGATACTCGGGTATGAAGCATTAAAGGATACTGAAATCAACTATAATTACTAAATAAGCTATTAGTTAACTAAGTGCAGTGAAACCTGTCTATGGCGACACCCCTAGTATCGGAAAAGGATACCGTTATAAGTTACACAGACGAGTTGCAAGTTATAAAACCGCTAATATAAGTTTTACACACAATGTTAAATCCATGGGACTTATATCTATTATGCGATTATTTCGTGACCGCGAAAAATATCGCTATAAATAGATTTCGCTGAAATTTAGGTTATTTGAATCACATTTAGCATAAATAAATATTTAGGTTACGATTATTGATATACAGTATGCCTATTAAAACATTGCAGCGGTACGCATTTATTAATATACCGATTAGATTAGCAACTGCAAAATATTAGAGTAGCACCTATAATTTTATTGTATTACACTATTACTTTTATATATATCCCATATACCATCCAATATTACACTATATGCGTCACCAAAGAAATAATGTATAAGAAGTAATTTGTTTAATTATATATTTCGGAGAACTCATGGGGAAAAAATTATATTTTAAAAAATTAAAATTACTTTTCCCCCTTCTCAACCTAAAATTCTCTTCCCAGTATTATTACGGAATAAATTTAATTATTTTCATTTTCCTTTAATTAAATAATATTGCCCAGTTTCATTCATTATTTGCTGTCTGATTATCATTATCATTTTTTCTTTCCAACCTTATTATTACTATTTATATAATTATAATTTTGCCGTAATGTTCGTAAATTTCTCTTGCGCTATAACAATTTTTGCCAGTTAGGTTCGTTATGTTTCGATGAAAATAAATATGTATATAAATGATCCACAACTTATTTTCACCTTTATTTAGGAATGAAATATTGATAACTCAATATAGTAATCCATAAAGCAATAATCAAACTCAATATAGTAATAGAACTCATTGAGATCAGGAAGTTACGTAATTTGATTCAAAATTGAGATCATTGAGTTGCGTAATAATCGGTTTTGCTAATGAAATAATATTGATATTTATCTGATTTATTATACACTATAACACACGTCATTGATACTATTACTCGTGTGTTATCTCTGCGTGTAGTAGCTAGAAACTAGAACACATATAAGAGCAAAGTAATAATTCTTATGCTCCCTGTGATGTATCGTTGCATCCCATGTAGCGAGGTTTGAAGTTGAGTTTCCACTGCAGATGCCAATTAGATTTGCCAAACGGTATTCACATCAATAGAAAAAGGAAGAACTTTTAGTTGATTATTATTATTATTCTTGAATGTTTTTTTTTAATTTTACGATATATTTCAACTCATGCAAATATTTGTGGGTAACACACCAGCGACGAAAGCAGAGGATTATGTGTGTGTGCTTCACGATATCACATCATTTTCAATAGCAAATTGCTTACAAGTCACTAAGTCTTACACGTCACAAGTCCTACAAATATTACAAGTCACAAGCCTTACAGATCAAAAGTCTTACGAATCACAAGTCTTATAAGTCACAAATTTTACAAATCTTACAAGTCACAAATTTTACAAATCTTACAAGTCACAAATTTTACAAGTCTTACAAGTCACAAATTTTACAAGTCTTACAAGTCACAAATTTTACAAATCTTACAAGTCACAAATTTTACAAATCTTACAAGTCATAAAATTTACGTCTTACGTCTTATGTCACAAATAATAAGCTTTGCAAGTCTTCTAAGTGACTAAACATTTCTATTATTAGTCTAGCTGCATCATCAAATGTTGACTGTAATATAACAGCTGGCGGAGTTAACAGTTAAGAGTTGGGCGACCTTAAATTTCTATAGAAACTAGCCTCGTGTTTTCTGTTTCGCTTTCGTTTTTACATTTTTGAATGCAAACACGCAACAGGAGGAGGCTAATTCGCCACTGGAAACATAAACTGAAAGAAACTATAAGAAACTTTAAGTAATATCTCACCATTATATACTTTAGGAAATAAAGTACACTAACGAGAAGTTTCCTTCTGCGTGTAGCGACTGTATTTGTGATTACAAAAATTGTTCAACGTAAAAATAGAAATGCTTTGTATATGAAATTCGTTTGTTTTATCTGAACTGGAAACTTACAGAAAATGAGTAAATATTGTTTTAGAGGAGCAACTGAATTCTGCGTTATATATATGAGAGTTATTATAATTTGTGTAGCTTAATAGAGTTTGGAAGTCTGCCATAATGTTTCGACCAAAACGAGTGGTTTTGGTAAGAAAATCTAATTGTTTTTTAAAGCAGACGAATAATAATAATATCAATAAAAGTAGATTATTCAACCCAAAATACTTTCAGCATATTAATATAATATACAGATAATATATACATATCTTGTAAAGTTGTTGCACACATCGAATTTGTTAATTTAATGCAGAAATATTCCAATTGGGATATGTAGGTTATAAATGGAAGAGAAAATCTCTTGTCTAGCGTAGGTTTGCAGAGTACAGTCGTATAAGAAAGCAGAATTGTATAAGAAAGCAGAATTGTATTAGAAAGCAGAATTGTATTAGAAAGCAGAATTGTATAAGAAATTAGATGTTGTAGCTCCGTTGTGACACTCTTTCAGAGTTATAAAAATGAAAAAGAGGAAGAAGAGGCTCTTAATTATAAGAAAACAAATTTGATTTATCCAGATTCAATGTCCTATTATATATTTCAACAATTTCCATACTAATAGATGCCTTAATTTTGATTTAGTTGTATACTGTCGACAATGTTGTTGGTTTGAGAAAACTGGATAAAAGTATGGAATACAGAAATAAAGGTTGTTTTTATAGTCAGAAGTGCTTAGGCTCGATCACGGTTAATATTACCTGTGCTTAAACGCAGTTTGCTATAAAGTGGGGCTGCTGTGAAATAAGCAAACGATCTCTGTACTGAACAGTATCGCGCGTGTGTTAGGAAAATATTATGTTTTTATATTTCCCCCTGAATTTAGGTTTGAATATTTTTTCGTGCATGACAATTTCAGTTATTTAACTAAGTGTTGCCAAATTTAAAGCAACTGACGATTCTTTGTTTTTTATTTATCCCCAACAGTTTATGATCGTCTCCATGTCAGAGTCTGATTCATCGTCGCAGCATTCCCCGGTAGGGCAACCTTTTTTTTAAACAATTATTATTTTTATACTTTGCAATTCTTTATTTTGATTTTAAAGATGTCATATTAGATATCGTAAAATAGTGCACAGGCATGCCTAAAACGAAAGATGAACTGGGGATTATACATGCGAATTGTAGGCCTTAGAAAATTTTTGAGAAAATTTACTTAGGTCCTTGATAAAAAGACCTTAGGGGGTTTCAAGTATTACGTAAGCAATATTTTGGCCATTTCAACCCCCTAGTAAGCAAAAATAAGACCAACGGCAACCCCATTCCCCCCAAGGTGCTTACGTTATACTTGAAAGCTACCTTACTGTTAGTATCGCTAACAAAATATGCAAAAAATAGTAAATTTAGTAGCAAAAATATGCAAAAAAGTATATGAAAAAATATGCAAATCTCATTTTATTATTGATTACGATCGTTTTTCTTTAAAGCACATAAAAATATACACTAGAATATATATTCTATAACGAATTTTAATGTATTTTGACCTGGTCGTGCTTTTTTTCTAGTGTTACATTCCGTAAGGGACACCTTCCAATAACGACACATCTGTGCAAGGGACGATTCCTCTGGTTCCAAGTGTATTTATGTATCAACACACCTCTAACATTCCTCCGAAGAAAGGACACCTCTATTTAAGGGGCAAAATATATAATCCTGTGGGTGTCCCTTATTGAGAGGAAACACTGTATAACATAATTGAAGAAATTCAACTTTACTATTATAATTTTTAACGTAGGTGAAAATGCAATTGGACTGATTAAATCAGTAGATCGATATATCAAAAAGAGTAGAAATTAATATATCATTCAAATTTTGTCCTGGTGTGCTGGGGCATTATCATTTATAATATATTCACTAATCGTGAACAGAAAACACCAGAACAAAATATATAGATATATATATATATTTTATCATTATAATTTGAAATGACATTGCCGAACATTCTGTAAACATGCACTCTTCGAAGAACTGTATGATTCCTTTTACATCTTCATCCATAAATTTGTTAACAAATATTTCTGATTATCAGTAATTTAAGGCCAGGTGGGAGATAGAGAGATAGAGATAGATTAAGAGAGAGAGAGAGAGAGAGAGATTCCTACTTTTTTGTCAACGCGCGCATATTTTTACGAAATATAATATATGAAAGCATAAACCGCTTTGCTGTTATAATAAACAATTTTTCGTTCATTTCCCGTTTTATGGTGGCGTAGAGATAGCCCTTCCGTTCACTGTACTGTTAACCAAGGACTCGATTTCAAAGACATCGTAGTACGCGTGGCGTGTTTCTGCCCACCGTAGTCCTGAGTTTTATTCCCTAGCTAAGAAGTTCGGATTTTTCGAAAAAATCTAGACTTCGGGGCCGCTGTTCTGGCGCGGTAGAGCACGAAAAAGAGAACTTTGCAGGCTTATACCACGTATTCTGGATAATGGTTTTGACACACCCGCGTTTTAGCTCAAATTAGAGCCTTTTTCGCAAAGAAGAAAAAGAGACAGCCTTGGTCCGGAGTCAAACCGGGGACCCTTCGACCGGACTCTTTAAACCGCAGTGGCCTACCAAACTCGGCCACCAGGACACGAGAATTATGCCCCTTTTCTTTGCATATAAGATTTGTAAGATATTATTACCCGTCCCAAAATTAACACAGTAGTTCTTTAGCAATTTGATTCACACGGAGGGTCCCTGGTTCGATTCCGGAAGGAAAACGTGTCATTTTTTTTTTGTAAAAAAAAAAAATTCTAGTTCGAGCTTAAACATGACTGTCACAACTATTATCCACCATAATACCTCACGAAAAAAAATACGAAACATGCTCAGGTAGCTTCATGTGTTGACTAATCAACAATCGTGGTAACCCAGAGACAGGTAATAATAGCTTAGAAACATAATTTCTTCTAAATTCTAATTAAACAGGTGAGAGCTGTAAATATAAGCTTAACTAGGACGGCGGCTAAATATGGGTCAAATCCTACTTGAAAAAATTAATATATATATATATAGCAAAATTGTAGTATGATTGTGACATGTACCTTCTAATGTAATATACATAAATACACTACACTTAAATGTATATTAATTTAGACAAAGTTAAAGTAGAAAAGTAATATAACACTAGGTAGTCAAACCAAGTAAATTAAAATAGTAGAAACAGATTAAAATAAAAAATGCAATTGGAGTAGTAAAACGTGAAGGGGAGTAAAAGATTAAACAAAACCAAGAATTTTGTTCTTCATCAGGGACTGCACAAAATCCCTAAGCTGATTTTACTACTTTAATTTACTTGGTTTACTACCTTGTGTTAGGCGGTCTATATTACTTTACTACTTTAACTTGGTCTAATTTAATATACAATTAAGTGTAGTATATTTATGTATATTACATTAGAAAGTACTACATGTCACAATCATACTACAATTTTGCTATTGATAATAATGGTTTCTTTAAGCTGCATTAATTAGCTCTGGAGGACCAATTATTGTTTGTTTTGACTATTAAGTACCTCTTTTCTCTTAATTCCTTTCTATAAGTAATAGCTCGCTAACTATTCATTTTAATATATATATGTATCCCCCAGTCCTCAAACATAGAAAAATGGAAATTACAAATGACTACTCTCTGTGGAACATGGTATGGGACGATATTTCTCTAGATCTGCAGTCTAATGGTTTTAAAATGCGACTGGTTATAGATAAAAAATTTTAGATGAGCTTAAGGGGCTGTTCAGTTATTACGTAAGCATATTTTGGGACATTTTATCCTCCCCCTTGTAAGGAAAAAAAAAACAAGCAAATACAGCCCCCTCCTTCATGCTTACGTATGATTATTTTGGTTCTCTAATTCTTTGGTTGCTATTTTATTATGAATTATATACATCATACATGTCTTATTAAACCTTATATATTACATATATTCAAGGTCTGATCACCACCGCAAAGGCGTGTTAACGCCTGGAGCTTTGGGACTTGATTCTATTCTGCGCATGCGCGTGGACCATGCACATGCGCAGGATTCACCGTGCAGTTCCCACTCCTGCTAGAGTCTAGTCCCAAAGCCCGGGCTTTGGACTCCTTTGCGATTCGACATATAATATTAAACTATTTATATATCATACTTACGTTATTAAACCACAAGGGACAATAATAAAATAATATTTCATTATAGAGTATTACATTTTTATTACGTATTCATATTTCTTATGCTGTAAACAAACAGCGGATAAATAAGAAGTGCATTTGATAAAATGTATTTACTACAAATAATATAATTTAAAATATCATAGGGGCCATGAAGAGTCTAGAAGGTGCCCCCCCCCGAGCGAAAACAAGTTAACAGCCTGCCACTATTTTAAACTTACATTTAACTGTGATTACGTGTATTTTATATCCTTTAACCGCAGCGCATCGTACATCCCAGTATTGTAGTTCTGTCAGGGAGGTTATCGTTTCCTGAATATGTGCTGGTTTTATTATTTTGTGTGTTATACGTAAGCATGGTTCAGACTCCCCCCTTCCCCGCTGTCATCAAAAAAAAAGTAAATCTTAAAGCCCTCTCCACCAAAGATGCTTACGTAATACTTGGAAGGCCCCTAACTAGAAACGATAAAAAATATTGTCTGTTTTCCATGGCGTATATTCGATCGCATTTATTTTACTTCAAGCACGCTTATATGCTTAAGCATATAAGCGTGCTTGATAATGAATCCGTGCTTGTTAATAAATCAGTGGATTCTAAACATTTCTTGGCGCAGTATAGCCCAGATGCTCTTGCGCCATAAAAAAGCCAAACAATCAATCAATCAATCTAAACATTTCAGGTTCACGGTACTCCTAGTGTATCAGAATTTTCCATGGCACCTAAAGTCAGATCATAGGTCTACCTAATAGTTACAGCGCGTAATTATCAGTTAGATCTTCTTCCTATCAAACGCATTAGTATATTAGTGATTAGATTTTGAAACCACGTTGATACAAGTCTAAAACTACATTCTGTGAATAAGTGTCGTTTCAATGAAGATAGTTCTTTGGCATCCCAAAATATTTTCACGGAGACTTGGGGAGGCATCGCGGTGCAAATGGGGGAATCTTCAGAGATCAACGTAGAGTTTTCAAATTATTGGGAGGAGGAAGGCATATATTGTGAATATATTTACAATAAACTATATCTAAAATTGAAATTTATTTCAAATCATTGGGGAAGAGGATCATCACATAACTGCATGCCTACGCCATAGGAATAATAGATTAAGAAATAAGTAAGACATATTCAATCAAGTTTATAATCACCTTGAATTAAAAATTTTACATTGTATCACCAATCGTGGTATATATGAATATGGTATCTTAGAAACATCAAAATTGTTTTGGTAACTTTCAAATAGCTTTCTAGCTGCGAAATTAAGGATATTGTTGGTTAATTATTTATTATTGGTCATAATGCAATTTGACAGAGCATATTAGAATTCAGACATGCAAAGAATTAATAAAATTGTATTTCGTTTCTTAGTAGCATCTACGATAAAAATGTATCTCTTTCAAAAATTAGAAATTAGCCGATTTCTTTAAAAAAAATTTTTGCGATGTAAAATAGTTATATGGTTTTTATGTACCATTCATTAACTTTTTAGTGCCGTGTTAACATTTGAAAAGATGCGCAAATAATCTTTTTGAAAGCGAATTTTGAAAATTTTAAGTGCTCATATTTTGCATTTTATAAATTATAAGTTTTTTAAAGTGAGCACACAACATGTGTGTTTTTAAAAAGCCAGCATCTTTTTGAATAAAACTCACGATAATAGTTTTTATAGCAAAAAACTGCAGAAGACTTCGATGATGATTTAGCAATTAAAAGATTAAAATATTTTAAAGATCTTCATTTCCGTAAAAAGTAATTTCTACTTGAAATAAACAATTTTGTCTCTTTCAGAAAATTAGGCAATCTATTTCAGTCCCATTCGTTTTGAATGGTTTTCGTAAGAAAAGAAGAGTGGAAATTGCCATTACACTGTGACGTTATTATTCATGGGTGGATGGCAAATTTTTAATAACTATAAATTTTAAAATTAATTTTTAAAAGAAATTAAACCCAAACCCACCATTTATAAAAACTTATGTGGTCTCTCCAAAAAAACATTAGACAATTACGAAAAAAATTGTGCCTAACACATCCATTATTTGACAACGATGCAAAAAAACGCTCAGAAGATTGATTACATTTGAACCGCTTCCTTTTTTCATGTAATTCCATTAAATGCGCATTGCAAATTTTAAATTTTGTGAAAAAATTAAAATTACTTTAATATTTCTTTAAAAATATAATATCTTAGGAGCTTTTCGAAATAAAAATAAATTTGAACTAATTTTCTTGAATTCTTAGTTCTCAGATATAAGCACTACTTAAGGAATTTCAAATTTTAAATTAAATTTAAGTTTCTTTTCTACTATTCATCCTTTACTATAGTTTAAAATTTCAGAATTTTCGTGAAAAAACTGCACATTGTAATAAATTATATTTATGCATTATTTCTATATGACTAGAGCGATGTGTAAAGAGAAAATCAATCATAAAGGCTCCAGTTTGAGAGAAGGGAATAAGTACATGTGCATGTATAATACAAAGAGATTTCAGAAATATACACTATCATGAATATCATTAAAAATAAATTCTCATTTATCATTAAAATAAATTCTCATTTATCATTAAAATAAATTCTCATTTATCATTAAAATAAATTCTCATTTATCATTAAAATAAATTCTCATTTATCATTAAAATAAATTCTCATTTATCATTAAAATATATTCTCATTTATCATTAAAATAAATTCTCATTTATCATTAAAATAAATTCTCATTTATCATTAAAATAAATTCTCATTTATCATTAAAATAAATTCTCATGTATCATTAAAATAAATTCTCATGTATATTAAAATAAATTCTCATTTATCATTAAAATAAATTCTCATTTATCATTAAAATAAATTCTCATGTATCATTAAAATAAATTCTCATGTATCATTAAAATAAATTCTCATTTATCATTAAAATAAATTCTCATTTATCGTTAAAATAAATTCTCATTTATCATTAAAATAAATTCTCATTTATCATTAAAATAAATTCTCATTTATCATTAAAATAAATTTTTCTATATTTTAAAAATAATTGTATGTATTTACAAAAGCCCAGAGGATGTGAACTACTTATCACTTTTGTCCATGTATCACATTGTCATTGATAGAGTATGATACATTATCCTCAAATTGTATCATCACACACTATGATACTTTCATCACGTTGTGTCATATTGTCACACCATTCTATCACACTGTCACTCTATTCTATCACATTTTCATTATATTATATCATATTTTCATTACATTGTATCGGATTTTCATGATATTATATTTCTATTATATTGTATCATATTGTATTATATTTTATCATATTTTGTTTCATTATATCACTGTGCATTTACTTGTAACCTTATAACACATTGTCATCACATTGTATTGTGAATTAAAGATAAAGGACTTGTGGATTAAAAAGGGAGTTGAATTTTGATTACGCGGAACTTAACGTAAAAAATAATATCCATAGATTCGCAGAGGAAGTTCCACAGTAAGGAAAATGAAAGTAAATCGGGATAAACACATTGAAAAAAATTTCTATGACAATGCTAAATTCTAGTTTAATATTTGTATTCTTTTTATTCATTGTACATATATGTATAATTCATAGCATTCTTTCTGGAATTTCCATTATCCAACTTGATGAGTTTTCTAGTTATCCAATATGTCGTTACGTAAATATTTCCTATTCCATTTCTTCCCTTATATTGCAATCACAAATATGATGACTCTCTATACTCTTTAGCGTGTACCAAACGTTCATGCAGAAGTGGGGTTACAGAACTCCAACTTTATATACTCAGATGTATACATACAATATTGCAACGCAATGTGGAGAGTAATGACCCCATGATCTTCCCTATGTATGCCATTTTTTTTTTGTTGCTAATAAGTATTTTTCTTATTTTTTAAACAAATATGTGGAAATACGCAGCATAATTTTTTCTGTGTTGGAATATGCATTTTCATATCTTTGTTTGTTAGAAGAAGAAAAAGAAAGGGAGAGAGAGAGAGAAGAGAAGAGATATGTATTTAATTTGGAATTTTTCAATTCATTTTTTTAATTAAGGCAAAAAATTTCAGTCTGCACAAAATAACAATTGTGTATAGATACATAAATAATATTTAACAAAAATATGTATTGAAGAAACAAAACAAATTTTTAGTAAAAATAGATAAGGAAGGACAAAAAAAAAAAAAGTTGAGATAATAAAAAAAATGCAATTTGGGAAATGTTTTACCAATTTTGTCTATCTCCAACTAATTGCTAATAAAAATTTTTAGTTGCAACAATATTTTCTAATTTTTAGATTTATTCTAATGCATTTCTAAGTTAACACTAATTATTTAAAAACCTTTTATTCGTAAGAAAATTTCTTATACGATATCCGATCTCAACATCAAAATTTTTATGCCAAACAGACCAAATCCTCAATGCAGAGATGTATATCTTAAATCATATAGGTCAGAGTATCTTTGAAAAAAATGTTCTCTTTAACGTACTTCAGCGATGGAAAATGCCTTTGAAATGAACGTATACGTAATATCTATGTGACTTCATTTCTCGAAAAATTGAAAGCTGCATTTTTGGTATCGATGTACTTTCGTAGGGTTTTAAAAAATGTATTTCATGGTCTTTTCATAAAAGCGAAGACCTATATTTGATATTTGAAGATCTACTTTATGATTTTCCTTCTTTAAAAAAAAAATCGATCAAATTAATCTCCTTGTTGGGAACGAAACTGATGGTTAATTTTTTAATCATTCTGCTTATGATTAACAAGTTAAACAACCAGCACTGTAAAATAGGGAATAATTACGAGGTAAAATTCCCGTTTCAAGAAAACGCCGGCAACACCGGCGTGATAAACCTCGTGTGTAAAATGAGTCCAGAAAATCCCTAACAGAAGTGGTAAAAGGGATTTTCCCAGTCCAGGTAATGGAAGTTTGATGGGGAGAGAGAGAAACAAGAGGGGAAAAAGAAGGTGGTAGCAGGGCCCATTAAGCCTAGGATTTTATTGATCGCTAATAGTACTATAAGCTTATTTAGTGGTGGCTTTTGGGCTGGAGCTTAGTACTTCCCTCCGCTCTGCCAATATTCCAGCCAAAGCCGAAAGGATAACGCTAGCCCAGTGTTGTGAATTCCTTCTTTTTGGGTTCCCCTATTCTTTTCTTTCTTACATTTAGTTTTTAAGGCTTAGAGAAGAGGAAAATATCGGAAAGTTTGCAAAATTAAAACATCAATGAGCCTACGTGAGTACATCCAAATGCATTCAATAATAGGGATAATGGTTTTAATTAATGTCAGGTTACAATGCTGCTCTGTGCAGATTCCATCCTTTTGAGTAATATATCCGAAGACTTTGTGTAGTTCCCTTCAGAAAATCCCTTGTTTAGGGATTTTTTGTGTTAATAATTAGTCAACGGGTTTTGTTTGCTTAATAAAAGGGCTTAATCTTATAAAAATTAATTGGCGAAAGTCAAGAATTTAACTTGATTAATGTTAAGAGACTTTTTAACGAGACTCATTAATTTCATTAAAAAAAGAACTTAAAGTACTCTGGAAAAAACAGCCTTTGATAATGTGATACCTTTGTTTTTTTATCCCTCTAAAAAAGCAAAAAGTATAGATTTTTTGCACTAACCTTTTGAATACCAATTCATTAATTTTCTTATGTAATTGGATGAATGCTTTCTTTGCTTGATAAGGTTACTCTGAGGTTAGGTGAATGGAGAATATTGCGTCACTCAGTGCGACTATAATAATTAAATTAGTGAAAATTAATAATCCAATTAACGTAAATAATAACGAAACTTGACGATTAAATTAACGGAAGAACATATTTTCAAATATCTCATGGCTTCAGGCAAAACTCAGTCTGTAATTTGCCTCATGTAAACATAATTGATTTTTTTAGTTTTTAACTTTCTTTCCGACCGTTAAAATATTTACATAGATAGAATGCATAAAGTTAATTTTATATATATATATATATATATATATATATATATATGTATATATATATATATGGCCTGCAAAAGGGTTGCTGGTATCTAACTGGAAGGAGACCCACACGCTGAACGTATGTGACGATGTGTGGAACCGGCCGGGCCAGTAACCTAGTGTCCTACCCCGCCTTCAAGTGGTGCAGGCTGGGCTTTCTATCCAAGAGGCAAATTAATATTTGCTGCACGGATGGAAAGGCGGAAGGGGAGGGCTAATTCACCAACCCGTCTAGCCAGCGTGGTGAAATGATGGCTAATTCCTCCAATATGCTAATACACCAAAAACCATGGCCCCTAGTCTCCAGGTGCTGGAGTGCTCCTGATCAAGGCAGCGGTCAGCGTGGCATGAAAGCAGGGGGTGCTAAGAATCACTGGAATGGCCCAGGCTGCCGTTTGTTATTGACCTTGGCTACGTTTAATGGACGATCCCTTGCTTCTGAAGCAAAACTTCAGGAATTGGAAGAGGAACTAGACAAGATCAAATGGGACATTGTAGGACTCAGTGAAATTAGAAGAAAAGGTGAAGAGTTGGTGGAACTGAAAAGCGGACATTTGTTTTACTATAGAGGAACGGAAACTGGAAGAACAAGTGGTGTTGGCTTCTTAATCAACAAAAGAATTAAAGACTGTCTTCTGGAAGTTGAAAGTACATCAGATCGAGCAGCGAGGCTTGTTGTTCAACTAACCCAGCGATACCAACTTCAAATAGTACAGGTATATGCACCAACATCAAGCCATACCGACGAAGAGGTTGAAGAATTTTATGAAGAAATCAAAGAGTTACACACCAAAGGGAAACAACATATCAAGCTCATCATGGGGGATTTCAATGCAAGAATTGGACAACAGGAACAAGGAGAGACATCGGTTGGTAAATACGGATACGGGGAAAGGAATGAACGTGGCGATCAACTCATAGAATTTGCCGAAGCTGAAAATCTTAGCATCATGAATTCATTTTTTAAGAAGAAACTACAAAGAAAATGGACATGGAAACACCCCAATGGAGGAACCAGCGAAATTGACTATATACTGGCAAACAAGAAATCAATTATTGAAGATTGCAGCGTACTGAACAGATTTAATACTGGAAGTGATCATCGAATGGTGAGATGTAAAATGCACTTAAATACTAAACTAGAAAGGCAGAAGCTCATTAGGAAACAAGTATGTAAGAGGGTGGATTTAAAGAAATTAAAAGAAAATACCGAGGCATTCAAGTTGGAATTAAAAAATCGCTTTTCTGCACTGGAAGGACTTATTGAAGAAGTTGACATCTCAGAAGCAAATGAAAACATTGTTAAGACAATAATTGAAACTGCTGGGGAAATTGGTGGTGTAATATGTAAAAAGCAGAATAGCAAATTATCTGAGAAGACGAAACAACTCATGAAAAGGCGAAGACTTATGAAGGTGGACAATCAAAATACCAGTCGCAAGATCGAGTATGTAGAACTTTGCAAAACTTTGCGCAAAAACATGAAAGAAGATATAAGAAAATTCAATTGTGAGTTAGTAAGGAAGGCCA
>QLNU02014176.1:39060823-39075190 GCA_006491805.2 Dysdera silvatica | reverse complement strand
ACACAAAATACAACAAAAATATAACACCAAAACACAACAGCGCAAAAAAAGGGAGGGACTTAAATCCATTCACCTGTACTACGCCAATGCTATATCGCTGCCTTTGGAAATAGAAATTTACAATGCATAATATAACACTGGGTATTTTAAAACTAATGCTGTTTTGTCAGAGCCTAACTAAAATTTGTATGAATTTTTATAAATACGGGAACGGTATGAGTGTGAATGATTACTTTTGATTATAGCAGATTCCCGATTATCCGAGCTTCGCTTATCCGAAGTGGTCTGCTACACTTATTATTTTTATTATAGTTACGAGTATTTATTTAACAGATACTCGCTCAGTGTTTTCGGTACAAAGGTTCATATTTATTGTTTAGTGCACTCCGGCTGTAAGAGAGAGAGAAACTAATACACACAACGAATATCGGATATCTATATAATTAAAGGGTTATTCTCAAACCAATCGATATCTTAATTAACGCATACATACAATTTGTGCAACGTTTTTCACTATGAATATTGTAGTTGAAGGATATATAATTAAATATAGTTTTGGCATAAATGCAGTTTTTTACACCTTTACATTAAAAATTGAAGTCCGAATAATTCGTAATTTTGCTAATCCGAAATCGGGTCTAACACTTATTCCGAATAAACCGGGTTACAAATTTTAGCTCTGGATTTTATCTTCTTGACACAAACACGTATAAAAACGAAATGAATTCCTTTTAGGACACAACACGTACACTAGTATTAATGTGACAGTCGAAACATATTATAATTGTTAGTATTATACTCCAAGTAAATGGCATCTTTCAAGTAATTTTGTTTGTTGAAATAAGAGCAATTAAATAGTACAAAAGAAAAGAAGAGCTTGTGGCGTATATCTAAACCATATTGATAATTTCAAACTGACATAATTCGGACTATAAAGTGGGTTTCGATTTAATTTGTGAAACTCATTTTGACGTTCCTTTATTGTAAATTTAATCCACAAGAAACATTAAAGGGGTGCGGACACAGATGGACAGAAAAATATCAAAATAGGCTTTCAGATATTTAAATATGAGAAATAACTTCGAGGTACCACACCTTTTAATAGAAAATTAATTTTTAATCGCTGCTGTTTTAATGGCGAGTTTCAAATATGGTCGATTTAATTTTTAAGGTACAAAAGGTGTAAAATGACTAAAAAAGCTGAAATAGTGATTTTGAATATTTGGTCGCAAAATTTTTCAATCAGCAAAATTAGGCATAGAAAACAGCTTATAAAGAAGGTATCACCCTGTAAATGTAGTGCCTTCATCAAATCAGTATATATAAAAGTGTACAAATATAATAATTTCAATTTTTCATTTCTTCAACTTTTAAAGACTGTTTTCTCTGCGATGCGTTTTTGAAAGTTTTCATGCAGTCAAACTAAAAATTTTTTAACTATTTACGTTATGTACATGAAATTTTATTAGTACATTGATAAATATATTATTTTAAAGTATACCAAGGGAATTTTGCGTATTTTTCTAATTTTTGAAAGTATACTTCTTTCCCTTTTACTTTTTTTAAATATTATTGTGTTAATAATTATCTGATATGGAAGTTTAACATTGTTTTAATGAAAAATGTGTACACAATTTTAAAAATCCTCAATGTAGAATGCAACATTACATACTTTCTTCATAAAATAATTTTTTTGGGGATATAAATTAAAACTTTTATAAAGAGTTACAAAAATAATGAAACCATATTTATAGTCATATTGACACTTTTCCACCATTAATTTTTTTTATTTTCTTTTCTTTTTCAGTCATGTATTTACACAGATATGATTATTTAGCAAAAAAATCAAGTGTTCATCTTAAAAACTAAACAAAAAAAAATAGATTTGATACCTGTACCCCCCCCCTTAAGTAATATTTTGCACAACAATTAACTTTTTAGAGATATTTGGCGAATTGTTTTTAACCTTTCTTGGCCAGAGGCGTAGCCAGGGGAAGGTTTTGGGGGTTATGACCCTCCCCATCGCAATGGAATTTTGTATAACAAACAGTTATTTCGACACTGGCGTAAGGTTTAAAAACACGACGTTTCGGGAGACAAATGCTTTTTTTTTTTTGGAAAAACTTTTTTGTTTGCCAACTGGAATTTTGTATATTTAACATAGGGATATATGAGTTAATGCTCTATAACCCATCCCATTAAACCTCCAACTCTCCCCTCATGAACTTTCTGCTTACGCCACTGTTCTTAGCTACTGAAACGGTACGTTTCTTTGCCCAAATAGCTTGCAGATTATGTTTCTCCTATCGCTGACCAGATAAAGAAAAAGGTAGGTTTCTGGAAAGCTCCCCTTCCCGGCCATGCCAGATTTTATCTGGTACCGCCTAAAGGTGTAACTTGCCAAGGTGGTCTTAGTTTATAGGCGCTAGGCGCCCCACTGTTTTATTGAGTCGTCATTATGTACGGCGCCTCTGTCTAACGAGAGACCGTGACGACCAGACTCTTTCAGGTGACTAAATACCAGGACTACCTGTAGGTTCATGTGGGCTTTTCTCAAAACAGACTGTTAGTACTCCAATCTTCCTCGAAATCAGAGATCGGAGGTAAGTTAACCTGCATGAGGAAGAGAGGTTGTCCGAGCAACGATAGCTGTATCTAGGTTTCGGGGTCTGCGTGTTAAGAACGAGAAGAAATAGATTTCATAGCCACAGCAAATCTTAAATATTGCGGAGCGTAGATCCTCCCCTAGATTAAAAAAAAATTTTTTTTTGAAGTTACACACTATTTGCAACAATTTACAATAAACAAAATAAAAATTAAATGAACTAATTTTGCAAAATTCTGTTAATTTTGTTCTGAATTGAATTCTCATAAACAGAGTATTAAAACAATAAACCAATATATCAATACGTCAAAAATATTAATTATTTAGATATGATAATCATACTCAAAGAGATATTCATTTCTGGCTAATTAAGAACAATAAAATGAAAATTTATTTCAATGATATAAAACCAATCAATAAATTGTGAAAACATTTAAAACACTGCAGACACCGCATTGCCTTATGTACTCTGAAACTGACAACCCAACTGTTTTTTTTTTGCTTATGATGTATATTAAGTGCTGTATTTAATTAAATTTGTTCTCTGTTTTGTTTTAAACTGAACCTTTAATTGCCAGCTGAGATTCTAACCCAAATTCTTGGTGCTTTAAAGCACAATGTAGCCCTACAATGGTGCAGTGATAACGCGTTCGCTTATTGTGCGGTTATCTCAGGTTTGATTCCAATATCACATAAAATTTTTACAGCCCTTCTGTTCGCCGTAATCCGAGGGTTACTTCCCTGGAAATCAAAAATTGGGACGGCTCAAAAAACTGCGTAATTTACGGCTCATCATGAGCACAGTTGCCCTCGTAAAACACAAACAAGCACACAATTTATCTATTATATCTATAATATATATATATATATAGAAAAATTGTAGTATGATTGTGACATGTAGTACCTTCTAATACAATATACATGAATACACATATCTAAATGTATATTAACTTGGACAAAGTTAAAGTTGTAAAGTAATATCACACAAGGTAGTAAACCCAAGTAAATTTAAGTAGTAGAAACATCTCAGAATAAAAATTGACATGTAGTAGTAAAAGGTGAAGATATATATATGTATATTATAATCTATTTATAATAATCTAAATATAAGATTCAGCGTTAATCTTGAAAACACTTCATTTCCACGTTAAAAAAGTGTATCTTAAATATAAAACAAATTACAGTAAAGAAAAAAATTATAAAAAATATATTGATTTCAGAAATAAGAAAAAAAATATCCCAACTTTTACTAATTTTGCAAAATAATGATAATTTTTCGAAGAAGAAAACGGGGTTAATTTCGTAATTAACGCTGCATGAGTACATTTGGAAAATGTTGCTTGAATTTTTTAAATGTATTTATAGAACTTTGCACATTTATCTAAAGCTTCTACCTTTGTGCTTTGCCTCAATCTCTTACACTTCAGACGCTGCAGAAAATGTTTAAAAGTGATGTCCGCGAAATTACCAAAATTCATTTCAGTTAAACAAAAGAATACATTGTCTCGCAGTAGGAATGACCATGTGATATGTGCTGTTTGCTTATCCCCGCTGTTTAGAATGACTTACGTTGCATAAACATTCAGTCTTTCAGCGCTCGTACCCGTCGAATGATGTAAGAGGATTTGGAGGAGGAAGGGAAACAGAGTTTAAGTAGGCGGCTTCTCTCGTCCGTTTCCGAAATCTGAGTCAGAATTTCAGAATTTGACAACATCATTGCGTAAGAATCAGAAGAGATATGGAATGCCCTGGTTTTTAATCGTGACTCGAACACAAGTCAATTAAAAGTGCCACAGGGAGCTTCCCAACAACTTACAAGATTAATATGGTGCTATGATTAGATTCACCAGACAAAATTTTGTATGCAGCAGAAATGTTAAAATTGGGGACGACATGGCATTCAGAGGCGTAGGCGAGGGAGGCATAAAATCGGCTGAAATAATTCATAGTGGATGGTATGTCAGTGACTTGGGGCGCCATCTAGACTATTTTGCCACGGGCGTAAGATCATCTTGCTACGGTTTTGCATGTGTGGGAGGGGACATTGGCGTGAGCAGGAGGGGTGCTGATTGGGGTAGTACCCCCCCCTTGCAATGAAATTTTGTATATTTAACATAGGAATATATGTTGGCTCTGCCCCACTGACCTCATAACCCCCTTATGAACTTTCTGCTTATGTCTATGGTGGAGAGAGGTCTAATCAAACAGGGGAGATGTATTGGCTGATCATGAACTATTTTAGGAGCGCATTTGTTAATAATATAATTGCGTTTAATGACAATGGCTGGCACAACAATAACCTAGAATAATGTAAGACACAGCAATAGGAACCTATTATTAATTGTGAGAACTGTGAAGGCCATCATTAAATTCAATCGGTCGTTTTGAAAATGGATCAACTCCATAGGGAAACAATAAAACATAACCACTTTTCAAAATTCATTCTGTGCTTGAAACTGACACTGTGTGGAAACTGGGCGTATTGTTAAGAGTGAAACTAAAGCACTTGGAAAACGAATTCCTTGTCGGTTTCCACCCATTGGTTTCTCACACCACTCGAAGAGAATCTGCTTAAATTATAAATGCACCACATGCCAATGTATTGCGTGTTTTTCCACATTTCTGTGTCTAATTCCTCGCTTTAACTTTCTATCTTTAATGCAGAAAGTAGAAAAGTCGCCAATCAGAATTTATTAACTAAGAAAGTTATAGCTTAAAAATATACCCACACATTCCTGTCTTACTTTCCCGAGTTGATGTAAGTCGCATCTTCCTAGCATGTTAAGCTAATCTAGCAATGCTTGAGTGTATGGCTTAACACAGAGCGACATAATGTCATATCTTGTAAAATATTGCATTGCGCACAATTATGATGCACTACACTATTTTGTAATTGACATGCAATGCCATACATTGTAAAGTATGGTATTGCATCATAACTGTGTCCTGCTAGTCGAGAAATTGCATGCAAAAGCAAATAAGCAATTGCAGTAATTTGATCGAAACAGCCGACCAAATGCATCAGTCTTGTGTCCAGAGACGACGCTCATTATTTTCTTACATTGACACGTGCAGCGAGAAAACAAAAAGTCTGCGTGATCGTAAAATATATGTTGCTAGGCTGTAGTTAACGGGAGCATTCTACCGTGAACTGAGCTAACAGAAAACCCTATACGCATTAATGCGTATGCTTTGTCCCGCCCGTCGAGATGTTTGCCCAGCGTGACGTCACACAAAATAATAACCACCATGCCGTCTGACGACCTTTTTCGCGGTTGCGAAGCATAGATTGCTCTGTGTGTCTACAACTGCGCGGTTTCTTTAAAGTCAACGTCAAGCTTTAAATATATTTATCGATATGCACGCTTTCGGTATCGATTTTCGAGAAATATCGCATCGAAACTTTTTAAAATGCTTGATAAATGTACTATATTTATAAAGTCTAATATGTATAGGTGAACACTGGTATAGCTGTACAACTGCATAAGTGCATAAGCGTTAGGCCTGAGAAATTTTTCAATCTTTTTAATGTCATCTATACTCGACAAACTGCATATCTATAATTGTTCGCATCTATAATCGCTCTCGAATGTGTGTTTCACCATGGAATCTCAACCAGGGAAATGCACAAAGAAATGTCCAACAAACTACGTTCGCGTTTTCATAAACGTGCAGTGGCGCACCCATACAGCAGAAGTGACACCTCCTTCCCACCCATCCCGAAACTCCATGTATCGCAGTGTGTGGGGATTACGTAATTCCTTTGCGTACCTCATATTTTCTTACAATTCCATTCATTTGGAAGGAGTTATTGACAAGAAAACATCCTTACTCTTTGAGCACTTTTTCGTTTATGCCCATGGCGATTTTATTTTAATTATGGCTGACGAAAAAAGAAAACTGACTTGTTCAAACAGTTCGATGAATATTTGGAGATTTTAAATTTTCAAAATCAAAGAAAGTACTACTGCACTACTTATCCATATGAATAAAGTAACGGCACTGTACAATTATTGAAATAAATGCATGATTTATAAATATTAAACTGTAATTTAATAACACAGGCAAAGTATTCTCTATAAAAATCTAGCGGAAAAATACTTTATTCGTAGCACTTTGAAGAAGTCCATTTAATTTCATAAACCACTTATTTGCAATGAATTAAGTTGCCGATGTGCATGTATGTGTTTCGTGTACAAACAAACTACAGTGCAGCGCGGTTATAACGAATTTACGGCTATACTGATTTCGATTAGTCTGATGTCTAATACCTATGTGTGTGTGTATGCATCTATACCAAATAGAAAAATTGTATAAATATCAAATAATCCTTTGCAAATTATGCATGTTATATGTAACCCATAGCCGTTACAAGTAAATAAAAAGCTGTTATTATTATATTATGCATTTGCACAGTCTATCTTGGATTTGATGAATGAGTACATTCTTCAATATTGGGCCCTTCCCCAGGGCCTGAGGTATCAAAGCTGTTTTCGTAGGGTGTAGGCAGTCCAAGCAAAGCAGCCTTTTGGAGCTGATGAAATACAATTTTGTCAATTCCTATTGTATTTAGATGATTTTCAAGATTTGATGGGATTGTTTCCAATGCTCTTATTGCAATAAGGATGACAACTGCTTCTTTTCATAACCTTTCCACTACGATTTGCATATCTTTGTACTTGGTGATTTTTGTCAAATTCTTTACTCCGAATCCTTGAGCCACTAGTAACAGTTACATTTACTATCTAAACTTGCTTTGCTTTCTACAGTCGTCAAGTCAGGTATATTATCCTCAAGCATGTTAGATATGGAAGCCTTACAGATGGAACTTAACTTAGTCATTTTCAATCATCTTATCAGCTTTGTGCTTTCACCAAATTTTGATGACTTTTACGTCATATTTTTGGCACATGTGCCAGTAAATCATCGAAACCACTTTATTTGTCGTTCCAAATAGTCCGTTTGCGCGATATTTTTGCATCCGCATAGCAGTTGATCCACTGTTTCGTCTGCTTCTTTGCACCAACGGTATTTGCTATCGTGGGACTATTTTCGATTTGATTTCGCTTGTCTTTAACTCCTGTTCCTATGCAGCCATTAACAAGCATTCCGTTTCATTCTTCAATGCTTTTTCGAAACCACTGCCAAGTTTACTTTTCATTGGCTTTTCCTTTGGTGTTCCTAAAGTGTTGCCTGTGGAGACTTTTATCGTGTCATTGCTGTCTTCGTCTCAATAAAGTGTCATTTTTAAATTCTCCCTTGGATTCTTTGAATTTTAATAGTTTTTCTTTGCATGCTTCCATCAGCATTCTTTTAGAACTTTGGTTGATGTGTGCGATTAGTCTTCTATCCCCCCCACACCTTTCTTTTACCTGCTTAACATATCAATCCTCAACCACCGATGCTCTTCGGTGGGTAAAGTTTAGCCACGTCACTACAAGTGTGTAAGGCACGATTTAATGTTATAAGCTTATGAGTTTTTCTGAGAAAAGCGTCCAGCTCTAACTGTGCCCGGTCAATAATTCCTGCGGTATACATAATAAAAGAGGTTGCCTAAGTATTCATGGATTTGATGATATTGTCAAAACCACCATTATTATTATTATTATCGAAATTTCAAGCATTTTCTAAACTAAAATATTCCAAAAAACGAACCTTTTAGAGTAACATGGGAAAGGATAAGCAGGTCAAATGCTTCTAAAGACATTTTGCACACGTGGAAGCGGAACGTCAAGTATTATCATAAAAAAGCTATTCAACAGCATATCAGATATTTTCACGCATTGCAGTTCTGAAAAATAATTCTCCTGGTGTTCAATAAAAAAACAAGTTGGTTTTAGGATGACGGAGCTAATGAAGTTCCGCTTTTGTTCAACTTCTGAAATATATTTCACAAGACCACTAAGAATATGAAAATCAATTAAGAAAAGTAGTTGGCCTAAATTACAATCTTTGGGAAAACAAACAACAAGAAATTCCTCTATTATACCAATCTGAAATTTCAGATCATATAAAACACCACAAGATCATAAACTATATCACAACATCATTTGGTTATTTTTTATGAAACAAAACAAATTAAATAATTCTACTTCTGTCTACGAGATACAAAACAAGCGTATTTAAATACATTTTTTTATCCTGTTTACTGTATATATTTTAAAAATGAAATGTGAAAAAAGAGCTAATGACCACATTTCGTGGAAAACAGGGAAGCCTCAGATAATTAGGAATATAATTTCGCATTCATTAACAAAATATGTAGTGGCCTTATTAAATTTTACTTCGAGTACATTTTTTTCTGTTTGTTTCTAGTTATATTTCTTTGTTTTTTACCTTTTTTTCCTATCCCACTCTGTACTTCCTTTTTTTTAAAGATTTCTTGCATTTCTTTAATGTTTGTATGTATGTGTGTGTGTGTGTGTGTGTGTATATATCTTTGCTGAACATCATCTTTTCCTTCGGTCTTGGGGATTTTCTGTTGATGGCGGAAGGGGTTTTTTTTTGTTGTTTTTTTTTTCTCTCTGAGACTTTTAATATTTTTTTTAGTCCGTATTTTATATGTTGAACAAGAGTCACTTTAACTTCTATAAATTTTATGAAAAATCGTATAATTTTCTAACAAATTTATCGTTTTCCGCACGAGGAAAATACTAAATTACTTCTAAAATTTTACTAAAAATGGAATTTCTCATCACTATATTTTTTCTTCTCATTATCAGTAAGAAGCATGATTTTTATAATGTTAAATTTCGAAAAATGGTCTTAAAATTTCTGAGAGGTGAAATGCAATTTCGACCATTTTTTTAATTACACGAAAGTGAAAATAAATTAGTAAAATCTGAATAAATTAGCAACACTTGCATAAGATAATTAACTTATTTTATAATTTGAAAAAATTAATAGACATTTTTTAGTTAAAATTACTTAAACTAATTATACAATTTGTTGGCTAAACAGCGATCTTTAATTCGCGAGTTTTATTTTCTTTGGTTCTTATGAACCATAAATGGGTTCTAATATGAAAATAGTTGCATTAAAAAAAATTAAAATGCCATATTTTATTAAATACTTAAAATTTATTGCGATCAGATTCAATACTTTTCAACACATCTTTTCTTCCAAGTTTTCTAAATATTAAAATAGTTAGTTCACAAATATGTAGAAATGGTTATTATGTATAGGACAGTTCTCGTTGACCACGTATTGCAAACCAACTCGTGGATTATCGTCCACGGGATAGAGATTATAACAGAAAATTCAAAATTCGGAAAAAAAGCTTTTTCTTTAAAAGCTTTTTCGGAATTCGGACGTTAATCTACGGTTTGATATTTCAAGCTGGAATCAAAGGCACGATAAGGAAGCTGGAATATTGCCTACCGCATAGGCAGAAATTTCATAAGGGAGGGAGGTTCATAGGCTTATAAGTGGTGGGGTTGCACAGAACATTTCTATACAGGGTGTCCCAAAAACATTGACCGCAGCTCTAATTCCTTAAATATTGATCCTCGACCTAGGCATTAAATTAAAAAGTGGCGTAAAAAAAAGGTGCAGAATTTTATGAAATTGATTAAAATTGCAGAGGATTATTTTTTGAAGGAATACAAAATTTAAATTTTTATACAGTCCCCGTACACAAAAATTTCCAATGAGTGAAATGTGCCCCATACTCCAATAGGTCAATATACAAAATTTCAGCATTCTAGTGGATAAAAGAACCAGAGATATCAAGACCCAAAATCACATGACTTAGCAGCATGGATTCCCCTCTTCCCCGCATTGCTCTTTTCAAACAGTAGTGTAGGTCAATTATTTTAGGTTTTCGTATCTCCGGTTTTTTTTCCCACTAGAATGCTGAAATTTTGTATATTGAGCTACTAGAGTATGGGGAACATTTTACTAAATGGACAATTTTGTGTACAGGGACCGTACAAAAATTTAAATTTTGTATTTCTTTGAAAAATAATCCTCTGCAATTTTAATCGATTTCATAAAATTCTGCACCTTCTTTTATGCGACTTTTTAATTCAATACATATGTCTAGGATCAATATTTAAGAAATTAGAACTACGGTCAATGTTTTTGGGACACCCTGTATATTCATATGTAGATATATGGAATTGCATGGCAATGGACGTTGACCCCCCCATCGATCTCCCTCGCCTACGTCAGTAGCTCATGATCATACGATGACAATGTTATCTGGGTTAAATTGAATGCAACTATTTTGAAGTAAATGTGTTGTAATATGAAATGACCAAAATAACTACTATGACTAAATTTTTAAGTATCAAAATTTAATGATAATTAATAACTCACAAACATTCTTTTTTAATTCTGAAGTTGTTACTATTTGGTTGATATGGCTATATGGCTTTAACACCGAACTTCAGAGAGCAATTGCCTGTGAATAGATGAACAACGCCCTGCAAGTGAAATTAGGACTGAATTTATAAATGAATATCAAAAGCTAAACGCGACCTTAGGAAGGATAGGTGTATGAGGTAAGGGAACAAGTTGAGATAACGAGGAGACAGGGCCTGAAATAAAAAATCTGGGGCCCCGGGGCAAACATTCATGAAGGGGGGGCCCACCCCTCCTGTACCCACGACAGATTTCTGATTGCTATGTTTATTATAGGTATGAGCGAATGACTTTTATTTATAAGACCAAGGTAAGTATATAATGTAATACATTGCATAGCCAGGTAAGTTTTTCTGGTGTTAAGGAAAAGAGCCAGTAAAGAATTTTTTAAAATTCTGAATTGTCTGGACTCCCCCCGCAAAACAAATATTAGAATACAAAAATTCAGAAACGACATCAATAGATTAACCAAAAAAATTTCATCACTTCCGTGGTGTACTTTTTACGAGTATCTTGAACTAAATTTAGAATTTAGGGGCCCCTCTGAATCGGAGGCCCGGGGCAGCTGCCCCATGTGCCCCTGCGTAAATCAGGCACTGCAAGGAGACGAATTTCTCAGAACAGACAGAAAAGACCACTTAGAGAGAGCAGCGGATAGATGACGGTGGAGTATGTCAGTACCTGTGTGATAAATTCAAAACTATTGCAAATCGATTATGCCCCATTCACTCTTTTATTGCAAATTCTATGTCCACTATTTTGAAAAGAACTGTACTGTGTTTCTTGTTGGAACGACTGAGATCAATCAATACCGTTTTGTATACTCTCTTCTCTTAGTCTTAGTTATCTATAAGCTCCCATAAAATCTGGTCTTCATCGAAACCGCCTTCATTTTTTCTTGTCTTCATTGGAAAAATCAGCTCACCGAGTCACGGCCTCTTGAAAGCAACATCCTTGCTACCAAGTTCAGAACTGGGCAAACCGCCAGAGCGCGTTTTTTGATGATGTACCGAGTTTGCTGACGACAGAAACGGTGATGGGAGTTGCCGATAGAGATGGAGGGGTCTTTTTAAAACAACTGCAGGAAGGTGAATTTATGGTCTTTTCCAACACGGCCCATAAACTCGGCTTTCAAAAGGCCTTGTAGCCCTGGAAACAGCAAACTCTCCTCTTTTGTTTTGCGAATCTATTGATTTTTCTTCTCGTCTATTTCGTCCATTTATTTTTCAGCTATTGCCCAATTTGATAATGGTTAGCTTCTGGAGGTTAGTGGTTGTTTCTCGAAAGACATTCTTATTTTCATTAAATTTGTGTGGAAACAATCTTAGGCAATATCTTTAAACCATGACGATGTGAATATTTTCATACTCATACCCGCATGCGCGTATCCAGTGGGGGGGGGATCTTAGGGACCGGTTCCCCCCGAAACTAAATTTTTAATGGGACTTGGCTACGGCCTTGCATGCTGTGATTGTATCGATACATGCTGTAAAAAACTTTGACCCCCGATATTAAATTCTGACTACGGCCTTGCGTAACCTCTTCTATTCTCATATCCATATAGAATATAACTTTATTATTGTAATGCAACTCTATTTACTGCTGTTAGGGATGATGTTATGATGAAGTATGATTAAGATGATAAACGATTTCATAATTTATAGGTGCTTGAAGAGTTTTTTTAATTAATTTAATATATTAAGTTTTGCATTTGCGCATGGACAAGCGAGGATATATCACTGAAGTAACTTCCAACGATCTTTTATATAAAAAGTCAAATTCAAGATCATCATATGAGAGCAGTGTCAAAAAAAAAAAAGAGCCATGTGCCAATGTTTTTTATGTGATGTATGATGTTATCCAATTTCAATCAGCCGAGTTTTTGGTAATTAGAAAGAATTGATTACTTCGAAAATCAAGGTTAAAAGTTAGATATTCCGTATCCTTCATAAATTAGATTTAACCGATTATAATGGAATATAAAATGATGGTTATAATTTTTTAAGGTAAGGAATTCGTTTTTAATATTGAAATAAAGGTCGTAAACTCAGTGCTAATAGAAGCACAACAGGTGATACTTTGGGTCCACGGTTCGACACCGTGTCAGGGAGAGATCTCTTTTTCTTTTATATATATAGTATCACAGTCGAAGGAACAGCTCCTAAAATCTTAAAAGAAGAAGTAGCATTTGCAATAAAAAGTATGAAGAAAGGAAGATCCCCTGGCGATGATGGCATTACATTAGATATCTTAAAAGAAGCTGGAGAACATGTAGAAGACATACTCGCAAAATTCTTTACCAAATGCCTCAACAGTGGTAACATACCAAACCAATGGGATTCTGCAACAGTAATTCTTTTGCATAAAAAAGGTGATAAAGAGGATTTAAAAAATTACCGACCAATTAGCTTGTTACCTGCTATTTATAAAATCTTCACAAAAGTGCTAACACATCGCCTGCAGAAAAAATTAGATGCAGCTCAACCAAGAGAACAAGCTGGATTTCGAAGTGGATTCAGTACAGTGGACCATATTCAAGTATTAAGAGAATTAATTGAAAGAACACATGAATATGAACTTCCATTGTGTGTGGCATTTATTGACTATGAGAAGGCCTTTGACTCTATTAAAACATCAGCAGTCATCAACTCTTTAAGATCAACAGACATCGAGGATGTGTACATTGACAAGTGAAACGTGTACAAATGCGTAAAATTTCGGTTACATAAAGATACCGAAGCTATCAAAATTGGTAAAGGTGTGAGGCAGGGAGATACCATTTCTCCAAAACTTTTTACTTCAGCTTTACAGATGATTTTTCAGCAGATAAATTGGAATAACAGGGGAATAAAAATAAATGGTGAATATTTAAATCATTTGCGGTTTGCTGATGACATTGTTATTTTTTCAACGAACCCATCAGAACTCCAAGACATGGTACAGGAGCTCTCAACTAGAAGTAAAGAAGTTGGACTGAAGATGAACCTACAAAAAACTAAGATCATGTTCAATAATTTCGTAGAGGAAACAAAAATACAAGTTGACAACATTGAGCTAGAAATTGCTGATTCATATATTTACCTTGGCCAGCTGATTTCAATGGATGGCAACATTATGAAAGAACTCAACAGACGTATTAAACTTGGCTGGAGTGCATTTGGAAGAAACAGTTTTATCCTGAAGGGGAAATTGCCTTTGTGTCTAAAAAGAAAGGTCTTCAACCAGTGTGTATTGCCAGTCCTCTCTTATGGATCAGAGACATGGAGTCTAACAGTTGGAGCAATACGAAAGTTACAGACAACGCAAAGGAGCATGGAGAGGTGCATGCTTGGAATAACTAGGAGAGATCGAAAAAGAAACACTTGGGTGAGAGAGCAAACTAGAGTAGAGGACATCAT
>QLNU02014176.1:39050615-39060723 GCA_006491805.2 Dysdera silvatica | reverse complement strand
GATCATCTTGAGCTCCTTTCTTATGCAAAAGAATAACATCGCCATTTTTTCATGCATTAGGAATTTTTTGTTCCTTAAGACATTTTGAGAAGAGATTTGCCAATATTTTGTGAAGCGTTTTACACCCAGCTTTTAACATTTCAGCAGAAATGCCATCTTTTCCTGTGGATTTCCCATTTTTCATTGATCGTATGGCATCTGTTACCTCTGATACTAAAACATCCGGCATTTCTTCTGTAACTACAATTGTTGGCAGATTTTGCTGATCGTTACTTTTATAGAGGTCTGTGTAGAATTCTTTTACCCTCTTAAGCATTTCCTGGCGTGTTCTGCATACTGATATGTTATATATATATATATATATATATATATAAGTAAATACCGAGGCATTCAAGTTGGAATTAAAAAATCGCTTTTCTGCACTGGAAGGACTTATTGAAGAAATTGATATCTCAGAAGCAAATGAAAACATTGTTAAGACAATAGTTGAAACTGCTGGGGAAATTGGTGGTGTAACCTGTAAAAAGCACAATAGCAAATTATCTGAGAAGACGAAACAGCTCATGAAAAGGCGAAGAGATATGAAGGTGGACAATCGAAATACCAGTTCCAGGATTGAGTACATAGAACTTTGTAAAACTCTGCGCAAAAGCATGAAAGAAGACATAAGAAAATTCAACTGTGAGTTAGTAAGGAAGGCCATTGAAAGCAACAAGAGCCTTAGGGTTGTTAAAGGGAGTTTGTCTATTGGGAAGAAACACATCATTGCATTAAAAGGAGAGGATGGCACTGTAACAAGAAATAGGGAAGAAATACTTAGAAGAGTTGAAGAATTCTACAAAAAACTATATGAAAGTAACAGTGGATTAAACGAAGACTCTGAGATAGTCGAAGGAACAGCTCCTAAAATCTTAAAAGAAGAAGTTTCATTTGCAATAAAAAATATGAAGAAAGGAAGAGCCCCTGGTGATGATGGTATTACATTAGATATCCTAAAAGAAGCTGGAGAATATGTAGAAGACATACTTGCAAAATTCTTTACCAAATGTCTTAACAGCGGTAACATACCAAACCAATGGGATTCTGCAACAGTAATTCTTTTGCATAAAAAAGGTGATAAAGAGGATTTGAAAAATTACCGACCAATTAGCTTGTTACCTGCTATTTATAAAATCTTCACAAAAGTGCTAACACATCGCCTGCAGAAAAAATTAGATGCAGCTCAACCAAGAGAACAAGCTGGATTTCGAAGTGGATTCAGTACAGTGGACCATATTCAAGTATTAAGAGAATTAATTGAAAGAACACATGAATATGAACTTCCATTGTGTGTTGCATTTATTGACTATGAGAAGGCCTTTGACTCTATTAAAACATCAGCAGTCATCAACTCTTTAAGATCAACAGACATTGAGGATGTGTACATTGACATGGTGAAACGTGTGTATAAAAATGCAAGTGCAAAATTTCGGTTACATAAAGATACCAAAACTATCAAACTTGGCAAAGGGGTGAGGCAGGGAGATACCATTTCTCCAAAACTTTTTACTTCAGCTTTACAGATGATTTTTCAGCTGATAAATTGGAATAACAAGGGAATAAAAATAAATGGTGAATATTTAAATCATCTGCGGTTTGCTGATGACATTGTTATTTTTTCAACGGACCCATTAGAACTCCAAGACATGGTACAAGAGCTCTCAACTAGAAGTGAAGAAGTTGGACTCAAGATGAACCTACAAAAAACTAAGATCATGTTCAATAATTTTGTAGAGGAAACAAAAATACAAGTTGACAACACTGAGCTAGAAATTGCTGATTCATATATTTACCTTGGCCAGCTGATTTCAATGGATGGCAACATTATGAAAGAACTCAACAGACGTATTAAACTTGGCTGGAGTGCATTTGGAAGAAACAGTTTTATCCTGAAGGGGAAATTGCCTTTATGTCTAAAAAGAAAAGTCTTCAACCAGTGTGTATTGCCAGTCCTCTCTTATGGATCAGAGACATGGAGTCTAACAGTTGGAGCAATACGAAAGTTACAGACAACGCAAAGGAGCATGGAGAGGTGCATGCTTGGAATAACTAGGAGAGATCGAAAAAGAAACACTTGGGTGAGAGAGCAAACTAGAGTAGAGGACATCATTGTTAAAGTAAAAGGACTGAAATGGCGATGGGCTGGGCATATTGCAAGAAGAACTGATCAACGATGGACAACAGAAATTCTGAACTGGATTCCAAGAGACCACCGAAGACCTAGAAAACGTCCTCAAACTAGATGGGTGGATGAAATAAGAAAAGAGGTTGGGGTGACGTGGAAACGAATGGCCCAGGATAGACTTGTGTGGAAAGCATTTGGAGAGACCTTCATCCAGCAGTGGATAGATAATGGTTGAATATGATGATGATGATGATATATATATATATTCGTATCCTGTATATAGCTCTAGTTTGAACTGAAGTGTGGGTGGCAAAAATTAATATCCAACTAAATTCCGTTGTTAACATTACAAAGTGAAATTTTTAAAAGTTTTCCATTGGTTCAAAAAAATTCACTGATCTGACAACAAAATGAAATTTACATAAAAGATGAATTATCACTCGCATTACTTGTCACAAATTAATTGTAAGCTCATTGTAGTAGAATAATGAATTATCTTATATTCATTATAAGTTACAAAAAAATTTTTTTTGATTCCTTTTTTACACGGGTGGGTGGAAAAATTGCCCCAGGTCTGGTAAATTCGTTGTGACCAAAACTTAAACAGAGAGTTAATATTCATTTTAACCAGCAATAATGCAGTATATAATATTAGATTTTATTTTTCGGTGTAAATTAATTTGTGCAAGCGTTCTGAATATATGCGGAACATCTTTTATTTTAAAATTAAATATGCAATTATAATTATTAAAAACCTAAAGACAATTTTAACTGAAGTTAATCCTATTTGAGCTGAACTATTGAAATCAGATATTGACATACAAATTTTAGCTTTTTTGTTTGAGAAAATTTGAATCTATGATGATGAGCACGAAATTTTACGTTATAGTCAATGGAAACCAAAGACGTGTTCTGTACTCCCAAATATTAACGATTATTTAATACAGAAATATTCATGAGCATATAAATGTCCAAATATTAATAAGCAATAATATGATAACATTTCATTCAAAGCTCTGAACTAACATAAACATAATAAAAGAACTTGACTTGACCTGTGAGAGAGGCAGTTGGGAAAAGCGGCTGCCGAAAGTGGTCCTGTAATCCCGGATGGGGAATAAAAGGAACTTACAAAGCATATTTTGTACTTTTTACAACCACCCAGCAATGATGAGGCAATGAATGGCTGCAACATTTTGAGATGTAGAATCATTCAACTTGCGATTGAGATCTACAGTCGTTCAATATGTGTTTGAGATGTGTAGTCATTCAACTTGTGATTGAGATGTGTAGTCATTCAACTTGTGATTGAGATGTGTAGTCATTCAACTTGTGATTGAGATGTGTAGTCATTCAACTTGTGATTGAGATGTCCAGTCTTACTTCTACCATTACCTGTGCTAGTTTTATTCATTACTTCATTCACTTGCATTCACTATGAAAATGCTTGATGATTTCATTGGTAATGGTATTTTATTGTTTTCACTGCTACACTCCATCCTACATTAGAAACTGAGTTTCGTAACATTGTTATTAACCATTCAGAATTATAATTTTTGGCATACTGATGTTTGAAAATTAAAAAACAAAGTAAAACTTTGAAATAAGATAAAAAAGAGTATTGCAATAGTGAAAATAAACATTTCGAACTTTATTTTGACATGTAAGACTCTTCCTAATTTTGTTTTGCTAGTAGTGCTCGGGCGATTCAAAAATTTGAATTTTGTGAAATGGACATTTGAAAAAGTCACTGTTTACCTTTCAATCTCCTATTCTAATCAGCGCTGTGTTTTCGGCTCCCACAAATGTTGCATTCTAGAACGATATCTATCCATCATACATTCGTGAAGGACCCGACCTTGTTCCCTAAACGCGTTTATGCAAGAAAGTGCCTAAAATTTATTTTTCAATACGATGGTGGGAAGCAAGCCTTTGATAATGTTACCAACACTGAAGAGTTCGGGTTCGAAAAGGGTATCTCTAAAACAGTGAATTATATGGTCTCCAGTCCGTAACTATTTATTTTTATTTTTTTGTCGCCCTTCCTCAGACCTGACTTTTATCTCTCCCGCCGGATATCGGGTGGCCGTTGTCGCCTGATTTATGGTTTTGCCCGCTTTTTCGAGAGACAGACGGCTTTAGCATTCACTTTCTTTTTCTTAGGCTTCCCATCCTTTGCGTGCGAGTCTCCCACACCCGTTCCCTCCAGGGTGGCACGAGCGCAAAGATAACCAGTCGGAAAACGCCCACAATCTTGTCTATCTGTTGGCTTGTTTGCCGTACGTAATTCTTCTACGGGTTATGACATTGAAATATATTAATGACCAGACATCTTATGACAGAATTTTTCAGTTTTGTTACTGATTTTTTCTCTCGCTTTTTTGGTTCTTCTGTGCCGTACAACTCAATTATTCTACAGAGTGATTAATTTTCGACATGGCAGTGGTAGTTCGAGAAATCTATAAAATCGTTTGGAGTGATCGCAAGCAAGTACTCTTCAAATGTATATTCAGTGCCAGATTCAGGTTTAATAAGATCGGGGCTGAAAGATTAGAATGGACTTTTGGACTTTTTATGAAGGTGCTAAATGCGAATGTCTAAACGCGGTAGTTCTGCGAGAATATAAAAGAAACGTATATAACCTTTGCCTTTTCGATGAGATTTCAAGCTTGAAGTGGAGTCGTCTGATTTATGTTGTCAGCCCTTTAAAGGGAAAAATCGAGTAGTCAATAGAAACCTTTTTAATTGTTACGCCCGTGAATGTCCGTAGGTTCCCAAAAGGCGTACGTGGGACTCTATCTGTAGGTGTATGGGCTAAATATTAAGGTAAGCGCTTAAATGTTGGAATTGTATATTTATGTTTTTGTTTCGGAGCAGAGAAGGTAGTATGGTAAATGCTAATCCGACTATGGATATGTAAATATAGAAATATATAAAAGTTTCACACCCAAAATTAAGATTAAGGTAGCCTTAACACTTAAATAACACCAGGTCCATGTGATCCTAGGTCAAAGTGTATTTAGCATATACTTAAATCCAGAATTGTGTCAATTATATGCTCTATAGAAAAGTACGCTGACATACGTAAACAAACGCGTTTGAAAAAGGAAAAGTTTTCTATGAGGCCATGCATTAATAACGAAATGATACATGAAAGACTGAGAAGTATAAAAAACGTCGAATGATTATTTTGGTGCGGTTTCCTTAATTAACAAATGACTCTCTTTTTGTTTGGCTTCGGAAAAATTTCCTTTCAAAAATTTTCTAGAATCACATTTAATTACAAATGCGTTTTATTAAACCACACATGTACATTGATTGTGATTACTTCTTCACTGTGAGGAGGTGATTTGGAGATTAAGAATACGCAATGTACAATTCACCATACATTGTTTAGTGTAGAGGTGTAGAGTTGTATGGGCCCGTGGGGACCGACCACCCCCATAATAATTTGGAATAATTTGCAATTTTACATATATTGCAATGTATCCATAATATGTGCTTGGCAACCCCCCCGGCCCTACGATCCCAAAGAATTTTGAAAACTCTACGTTGCTGGTATGATACCATATTCTTCCCTTAGGCTGCCATATTCTTCCCTTTCAAAACATCGTACATTATGATTAGCAATAAGAAAACACGACTAACGCAGTTAAATTTAATGTAAAAATGTTGTCGACAGTTGTTTCGGAGGTGATGGCCTTCCTTTCTCAAAACTCACAAAGGTCTGAGTGAAGTACCGCATGAGCAACCCGTGCTGCCATCTATTGTCACCCGGCGGAAAGCCTTTTATAAATGTTAGGAACGAAACCGTTGTCACATGGGAAGTTAACAACGTTAGCACTGTTCATAAAGATACGCAAGGCGTCAAAAAAGTCCAAATCTGGGGTAGAATTAACTTCAGTGACGCGTTTGGCCTCCGAGAATTCAAGCTTCTGTCCGAAATCCCAAAGGTGTTTAACTATGTCCGGCCTTTGAAGTTCTTGGTTGTGAACATAGGTTTGGTGCTCTTTAAGGCGAAACCAAAGAGCCCTAAGTGTCTGTCCAATATAAAGCATTCCCCATTGCAATTGGACATTATAAACACCTCAGTTGGCGATGTCTGGTATTGGGTTCATGAGTTGTAAAGTACCAGTCTTGTTTATGGGTTGGAATACGACACGAAAATTGAATATCCGAAGAATTGCGGCATTTTGGTGGAAACAAGAGATATAAACGGAATACATTTGCAATTTTTGAGAGGTGGTGAGTCCGGTGAGAGTGTGGATAGAGGTTGGCGTCTAAAAAGTTTCTGAACTGCACGGTCCATAATTGTTGGGTTATACCCACGGCACCTTGCGATGTAGTTCGATGTTTGCAGTATTTCATACATTTTCATGCATGTTCTATATTATATATTGGAAATGACGACCGCAAACCAGCAGATGTTTCTTTCCGAGTAAGAAAGCCTAGAATTTGCTGAACCTACTGAAAATTCATTTGAATTCAGGTTGACTGAAGCACAGGAGAAAACGTACGCGGGAAGTTCATAAATTAGGGGAAAGGGTTGTAATGGGTTCCAGAGTTACACCTCTATATATTCACATGTATATATAAAAAATTACATGATAATGGGGTGTTCTGATGCCATTAAACCCCCTTGCATATGCCAGTGTAAAAGAATCCCTTTGTGGAATCCTAATAATGAAACTAGTTCGCTGAAGAGAAGTGAGAAACGGCCGGTTCAACAGAAGAAGACAATCAGTTGCATATGTTCGAATCATTAGTCTTCGCAGTCTTCATACCGAGGGCGTAGATGTACTGTCTGTTTACTAAAAGAAGACCAATGGTACAGTAAGACTTAACGGGAGGTGACATCACAAACCAGCTATCCGCTTACAGCACAGTAGGTCTCCAATCTCAAAACTTGTTTTCGGCGGTCGCCAAAAACTTGGAGTTCTACATTGTTGTAAGCGGCTGGCTGGTTTGTGACGTCACCTCCAGATATTTCTAACTGTACCATCGGACTTCTTTTCGTGAACAGACAGTATGGATATTGCTATATATATACTAGTACATCTTTATTGTGTGCCTCGGGATCTTCAATCACGTGATTGTGCACGCAGCCCTGGAGCTTTGAATCTGAAGGAACTGACTTGAAGGAAAGTACTTGACGACGCAAGTATAGCAAAAGTCACGCTGCCCGGAACTTACAGTTTTCCGAGAAATCCAAACATTTTAAAACCTAAAGAACCAACCTCCAAACTTCAGTGAGACTTTTGTCAATAAGCTTCTTTTCTCTTTTCCTTCGCCTTCGCACCGTTGGGAGTCGAACCCGGGTCAACGGCACATCAGGTGCATGCCACACCACTGCACAACCGCAGGATAAACTGATTTAATATGACTAATGGAAATAACACAGTGTTTCATATTAAAACACATAGGAAGACACACTGAAAAAAGAGAGACAGAGAGACTACATTTGGAAAAATAAATAAATTTTAAATCTTGTACACATTAATTTAAAATTGTGTAACAGATACAGTTATTGTGTGAGTGTAAACACTTTTAAATTGAGTAAAATTCAACAATTATGAGATAGAAATTAAGTATGCTCGAAGGTGATCAACGAGTCATTATAAACGACATACCAAAGACGGAATCAGCATTAGAAAATAGCTGAAATTGATCTGTATTCGTACCGAGGTGCCATATTTGCGGCGATCACTAATGTTGACTGAGACACGGAAATTAGTGCTTAAAAATATTTTCTGTGAATATCAATTTTGATTAATTTTTTGTCACGAAAAATTATATTTCTTTAAAAGTGTTTTTCCAAAAATTTAAAAATAGAAAAAGAAATCACAGTTCAAAATTTAAATATTATAGTTTTCTTAAATTAGTTTCCGAAAATATTTCAGAAACAATAATGATGTAAGATATTATTACCCTTCACAGGGATAACACAATTGCCAAATAATGGTCAACACAGAAAAGCCTCCGGGGCGAGATTTTTGTGAGTTTTCGTGGGGGAATTTATTATACAATAATTTCTGCCACCCACGTATAGCTTATAGCTCAAGCTGAAACTTTCGTTCAGAAAAAAAAAGATGCTTTCCATCACAGCCACTCGAACCAGGGTCCCTCCGTTTAGCCCTGTGTGTCTTGGACCGCTAGACGAATGAGGACAGGTCCGAACGCTCTCTTTCTCCGTATGTAAAGGTGTTAAGGTATTATTACCCTCCGCAGGGATAACATAGTGCCAAATGGTCAACACAGAAAAAGCCTCTTGGGCGGGATTTTTTGTGAGAGTTTCGTGAAGGAATTTAATGTCTGGCATTTCTACCACCCATATAAATTATACCTCAACTAGAGCTTTTTCGTTTGGAGAAACAGACGCAGGTGTGTTTATCCTGCGAGGCAATAATGCATCTTTACATACGGAGAAAGAGAGCGTTGTTTCCTGTCCTCATTCGTCTAGCGGTCCAAGACACTCCGGGCTAAACGGAGGGACCCTGGTTCGAATCCAGGATGGGGAAAGCGTCTCTTTTTCTCCAAAACGAATAAAGCTCTAGTTTGAGCTGTAATTAATACGTGGGTGGCAGAAATTATTGTATAAGAAACAATAAAAGAACAAAGAATAAAAAAAGGTCGCAAATAAGGTTACGATTTAGTCACATATTGGCAAGTAGAACTTTTGAAGGAAGTTGAATTTGATTTCTAAATCCATAGTTAGTTATTTCTATTATAACAATATAAATTTTTATTATTTCGACTAATACACACTGATGCAGTCAAGGGCGTGCACATGGGGGTATTGATGGAGTTGTAACGCCAATGAGATGAAATTTTGTATGCCTTTATAAGAATATATAGAGTTGGCAAACCGTAACTGTAGGTGGTTCACATTAAATGGAATATTAAAGCTTTAATCTTTATTTGAAGTTATTGATTCAGTTCCAATTTCATCCAGAGGTTTCAGAGGACTGTGCATATATCTTCTTAAAATGCATGATGTTCCCAGCAATGGCAACTTTTGCAGACTTGCTGTTGCGATATCTGTAATGCCCAATTCCTCATAGTATTTTATGAGGTTTGCTGTAATGATCTCAGGTGTAATGACTACAATTAGGACCACTATTATTTGCTCTTTTAAAAGTCGATTAAGTTCTATTGCGAAATCTCTGATACATCATATTTTTGATCGCCAAGGTCTCAGCTATTTTCGTCTTCAATTGTTGCTATGTCTGGTATGTTGCGTTTCAGATGTCTGTAAGTCTGCTATTGGAAGTTTCAAATATATTTTTTACTTTATTATTTCCAAGATTTCTTTTAGATTTTGTGATTTACTGAAATATGGTACTTTTTGAAAAAATTACAGTGAATTAGGGAGGCTGGTGTGGCTGATAGTGTGGGCGACTGTGGAAGAGCGCATTGGCTTACTCAGAGGGGTGTTGGAAGGGGCATATCCTCCTTACTGCGATGAAATTTTGTATATTTAAATAGGAATATATGAGTTGTAGCTCTGTAACCCTCTCCCCTTATGAACTTTCTGCTTACACCTATCTATAGAAGAGGGGTAAGATTGTGAAGGAAGTTCCCGGCCAGAGATTTTTATCTGTCCGTATATGAGGGGGTTACAGGTATGACATAGACGTAATAAGACACTAGGGGCGGTTGACAGTCTTTGAGCCGATCTGTCAATGTACATTTGTTGTAATTGTTTTGGGTAATTGACGGGAGTCAAGTTTTACTAAGGTATTACATTGTCAGAAATTTTCTAGGGGGTAATATTTTTCTAGTAGGGGATACACCTCCGTAGTTACGTAAATGGTTGTAAGGTAAATACGGATAGGAAAGACTGCAAGAGTAATATTTAGAAGGAGGGGGGGGCCCTCAAAATTAGATTGCGCCTGGGGCCTCCTAAGTGCCAAAGCCGACACTGTTTCTATCCCTATTACCATC
>QLNU02014176.1:39027533-39049710 GCA_006491805.2 Dysdera silvatica | reverse complement strand
TTATAAGATATAATAACGATACTTTTATAAGATATAATGACGATATTTTTATAAATTTATTTTATTTGACGAGGAATTTTTCTTTGTGTTTAATGGAGGGAAAGCGGTAAGCTTGACCTTTCTATTTTCAGAATTTCAAATGAAGATGAAGGGTGTGAAGGGACGCTTTCACAAGGAGTGCAGATCGATGCAATTTTACTGTAGATATATTGTAATTACAAGAAAGGCAAAGTTCTCCACTTTTCGAGTCCCTGAAAATTTAGCATCCCATCCATTTGGTATTTTTCTATGAATAAATTAATTTTATTTGACGACGATTGTTGGGATTTTTTTGGATATTGGGGAAAGGGGGGAAAAGACAGGATGCAGAACAAAATTTCAGTGAGGGCGCAAAGCTTGAAAATTCACTTTTAAATTTAGTTTTGTTTTTACCAGAAAATTATAATTTTTAATGGAAATTTATTACTTGACGCACGCCCCTTTCTGATTCTCCTTAGGGCGGGTTATTTCCATAATTCTTCAGAATTTCATATTCAGAAAAAGGAGGTCAGTGGCGTAATGAACATCTTGTGGCCCCACCCATATTAATTTTTGGGAGGCCACTTTTACGAAAATTTCGTATATGCATATATGAACAAAAATATAGATATAATATAAAAACGTATATATAATAGTGTTGTGTCTTCTATAAGAAATTGACCAGCGACGCATTCCAATATTTTAAACAGAACACATGTTTATTAGTCACCGTTTCATGACGTAGGGTTCTGACGCAAAGCGTATAGCTTCAAAACTCGTCTAGATTTTGTAATTTTCGGATGTTGAGTTCAATTTTAAAGGCAATAAAAACAGCTAAAGTAAATACATGTAATGAGTTTGCCACAGTTGGAAACCGTTCATTTTATTTTATATTTTACCTAAAGATTAAGAAAAATATCCTTATTAACTAAAAAATATTATTTTTTTACTTATAAATTTTATGGAACATAAACACAGGACGAAAGAGGCTCCCTTTTTTTCTGGGGTTCTTGCGCCTTACGGAGGTTGCAAGAGTTATCAGTATACTAGCTACTAGCGCCTTCTCGGGGAGAGCTGATCACCAGAATTCTATTGTAAATAAATTGCAATTAAAAAAAAAAAATCTTTCACCTTTTGTGCTGTATGAAATTTGGCGCCCTGGGCAAGTGCCCAACGTGCCCATTTATAAATCCGGCACTGTCGGTGGGCTTACAACTTGCAAAAAGAGGGAACGAGTCAAGGTGTTTTAATACTTGCTTTTTTTTTTCAGTTATTCAGTTGTGTATATTTGTATGTCTTCCCAGAATAAAAGCATTAATTGCTTGATTGATAAACGTCCTACTCTAATGTACCCAACGATTTACTATCATATTTGGGGGGGGGGATGGAAGGGATATTATTTGTTTTCTCTATCAGAAAATCGGTTAAACACACCCCTCCTTTACATTATCCACGACTTTTGTTCACCTTCGGGTGTGGGGGAAGATCAACTCTTCTAATTACGGATCAGCTAATCATGTGTGAAATATGAAGTTACTTAAGTCTAATTAACTCTCACCTTCGTCTGAATGTTCATTCAGAGTTAATCGGGTCAGGATATTTTCTTTGAGGGTTTTTCTTTCATAAATAACTTGACTTCGAAATCTAACTACGAGGCGTTGCCTCCCATGAACGATTTTGACGAACATTATGCGTCTGTGTGAAATTTGTCTTAACAAACAACTAATGACGATATATATTTGTTTGGATTTTTTTATGGCGCAAGAGCATCTGGGCTATACTGCGCCAACAATATATATGTAGTATACGGTGGGAAGGCATCAAAAGTTCGGTGTGCAAAGGGCGTCTTATACTCTAAATCGATGCTTGTTGGGCTATATGGGTCGCCAAAATGCACTGCTGGACCTTTGGTTGGGTTAACTTGGCCTATACTTAAATCTGGCACAGACTCAGTGGCGCAGCATGTTTAGGGGCGCCAAATTTTAATACTGGACTGGTGAAAAGGAGGACGCAATACATAACTTGCCCCGGATGCTGGTAATCTAAGCCACGCCGCTGTACAGACTACAATGATTTAGAGGTTATATACGATGCCTTTGGGACAAATCGGTTGGTTTCGATTCTCACTAAGCATGGTTAGGTGTAAATGCACCGTAACTCGGAGGTCACGTTATGTCCTGGTCTCATCCCAGCTAATTCATAACGCAGTCTTGGGACGTCGGCATACATGTACAGAGGTCTAAAGGACGTTAAAATAAAAATAAAGTAGTATAACCTCCCGTGAGGGGCATCTCCGAAAAGGGGCACCTCTATGTAAGAGACAAAATATCCAGTCCTGCGGGTATCCTCAATTGAGAGATAACTATATATTGGTTATCATAGCCTTGAGGTATAGTAGTAATGCATTCACCTAGAGATCGGTTAGCCCGCGAGCGGGAGCGCGGATTAGAGGAACGCGAGCGTAGTGCTTTGCACCCCATCTGATTATATAGCATTATTTCATTAAAAACGTCCAATTTTACAGGGAACAATAAGTGGAATTTTCTCTTTGTCACCCTACCCCAAAAGATTGTGACTTTGAAGGCAACAGGAAAGAGTTTGGCCAGTTTCAGAAGCAAGGGTGGACGGTTCTTTTAACATATTGTAAGTTGTGGGATGTGAAACATCCCGCGACCCTTATACGGGTTAAGTCTGGTTCAATTCCTAACGCCGCCCACCCCCCCTCTTTTCAAAGAAAAAATAATGCTTACTGATTAATTGCTCACTGTAGCTCGGGAGTGAATTTTCTAGGCCTTAAGGTGTTAGGATTTCTTGAAAATATGTAACTCGATTCAGCAGTTTAACAATTCAAAGGTCGTGGGAGGCTCAAGTGGCTATTGCAAGAAGATTATGTGACGCGACCATAGAGAAAAAAAAATGCGTTTTGGTAGCCAATGAGGCGGCTGGAGTTCCCCGAGTCCCCCCACTTTCTACGCCCCTGAAGCCATTACCTTATAGCGATGTCGAAATGACACATTATCCATCGTGCCATTGGCTCGGGTTCGACTGATGGCTTTCTACTCATCGTATTCAGAGGTTCGTTTCCCTTGCAGCGGATATTTGAATTTCCCAGACAACTGGTTCTGACCCGGGTCCCATCGTTCCCAGGTCCCATTTGACCGGGACCCCCGGCACAATGTGACTTTTTCTGTGCTTGCGTCTTAAGGACATACATTTCGGTTATTACATTTTCAACATAGTGAATTTTGACTACAGAGGCATGCCAGATGACTGGTCGAGAACGGGTAAAACAATTCGAGAAATACAACAAAACTAAGTTAACTATACTTCAATGCAATATAGTTTTCCAATATAATTATCTGTACATTCCACCACTTGTACTGTAATGTGAGTTCAGAAACGATGGGGATAAACACACACACAAAAAAAACCCCACTTTAATGTGACTGTAAATGCTGTGGGGCCCCAAAAAAAATCACAGGTTGTGGAACACAGTAATGGAACACATGTCGAAATCCCAACCACGTGTCGATTTCCCTCCACGAGAAGAATTCTCACGCATCTCTTGCCTTGCCTGTGAACGAGCAGATGGTCCTCTGACAAAGCTGGCCACCATCCACGCACAGTAATGATATCCACGGTATGCAGCTAATAATTTCAACAGGACTTATTACGCACTAGCTTTCCAAATACGAATTAGCTACAGTAATCTCTCTTACAGTAGCGTAGAAATTAAAAACTCGTGGGGGGCCTCAAACACCTTTAAAGGAGATTTTGTGATGCGGTCTATGAGAAAATAATGTTTTGATATTCAACGGGGCTTAAGCCACTTGAGCCCGCCACTGCTCTCTCATTAACAACTTTCAAGAGACCGATAAAATACGTTATTTAACAAACAAAGATGTTAATCAGGATGTGTAAAGCTGCGAAATATTTGCTGGGACCGCAAGACACAGTCGCTAATGGTATGGGCCCCCTCGCCGTTTAACATTCTGAAAATGAGATATTTTTCCACTGGCGTACACAGGGGGTGTTGATGGGGAGTGTAATCCCCATTGCAATGAAATTTTGTATATTGTAAATCCGGGTTACATGCCACATGCGATATAGATTGCGCACCCCCTTTAGTTTTGAAGCGGGCTTTGGGATGACACTGCAAAAAATACCAAATGTGCGCCATTTAGTATTTGAAGCGTGTTCGGTAAAAACATCGTGTTCCTGTGCCTTTTTGTTTTTAAATTAACAAATATATAAGGTGAGTTATAGAGTTTATTATGAAATATTTTCGTGTGCTATCCTATTTTGTATATTACAGCTAAGACTTTAACGATGTCAGTGGATTCCCTGTTTGAGCGAAGCATAGTCTTAGTATAGAGAGGTTTCATTGTTATTTCGCCATGTTTGAATTCAAGATCAGGAAAGCTTTGGGTGAGGCATCTATACCTTACAAATTGGTATACATGCCGCAGTTAAAATCAGGGACATATGCCGCGCGTATTCTTTCGGATGTTAATTTTAATTTTTAGAATTTTTCGCTATTTTGCACCAAATGCCGTTAAATATAATCGCAAATCCTAGTCAAATGTCTCCAATTTAATTATAATTTTCTTTTCTTACAAATACATAAAAATATCATCAAAGTTTTCAAAAAATCCGCCAAATTCATAAAAAAGCTCTCCAAAATTCTTTTTTTTTTCGTCATTATTGATACTGGAACCATGGAATAAACATGAACTTGAGTCGAAAGCATAAGACCTTGTGGATTCACAGCCATCCACGAGTAAAGGTTTGCCTGAAAAGAATATTACAATTCCATCGAAATATTTGCATGCAATATCTCCAATTTCAAAACTAAATAAAGAAAAAAGGAAAGGCAACGAAGAAATAGGCACTTGTCTTAACTATTTCAGAAAACAGAAGACCGTTAAAAGAAAGATAGTAGAAGAAAGTTGGAAAAGAAAGAAATAGAAATAACTAAAGAAGGTGGTTAGATTATGAATCAAATAGTCATAGTACTAGTTCTGAAGTAGATGATGTTTCTGGGTTTGATTCCATTGCAATAGAGAAAGCCAAGGGTAATCTAAACGAGATGAGTAAAAGAAAGAAAAGTGAAGCTGGGTCATCACAAACTTTGGATGTGAATACATGCAATGAATATGAAGAAAATTATTATTGCACAACAAATAAATGCAAATGGTTTTTGTAGTGCTATATGTAAGTAAGCGATGGCTTCATGCAGAATGTACGATTTTCGATGAGTTTTGTGCCGACTGTGGGAGAGAGAGAATAGATTACAGAAAATTTGCGTAAGACTGCCAATTGACGTGTTAGATGCAACATATGATATACGAGTCGGTGTACGACGGAACTTTGCTCGAATTATATACATGTGATATACCTTTCAAAACTCGCCATTAATGCCCTTCTTATTAAAAAAATTTCGCTTTCACACCATTTGGTCACGTGTTGTTGTAACCGTCATAATTTGCGAAAAGACATGCTAACATCACTCCACCTTTCTCTTGCGTATTTTGTTTTTATTGTTGTGTTTTTGAATAGCATTTGTGTTGGTTTCCTTTTCAAGACCAGAGTACGCTAAAAAACAAATATGGTTACTTTTGCCAAATATACCGAACGGTTATCTTCCAAATAAAAGTATCTAAAAAAAGCTGCTTCACATGCCATTTCGGTTAAGCGAGGTTATACTGTATGTTAGAAGCTGATTATAAACTATTTTTACCTATTTTGGGATAGGACGGATAGCTTTAAGTGTCCTACAATTCATGATTGATAAATTTACAAATAATTCATCATTATAATTCAATTCAAAACCACATGAATTTAGACTCGGTTCGAGCTTCAGTTGAGGCTATAAATAAACCATTTTCTTTCTCATTAATCGAATCCATTAGACATAAAGATCTAACACTTGTCTCATTACGCCATGGCGCCGTGTTGGCTGATTTTTGTACCACGACTGCACTCTGTGTTGGCGTAGTAGCGGCGTGTTTACCTAGTGGGTCGTTCATCTGAGTTCAACTAATAATGGCGCCAAAAAGGAACGTTTGCTGACTAAATGCTAACCGCAGGCCTGAGGTCAATTCTCTAGACTTTAAAAGGTTCGAATTCCTTGGGAAAAATTTAGGGTACTAATGCATAAAACGCACCCCTTGGCGAAAATTTTCCAGACTACCCAAATTGGCAAAAGTTATGGTCCGTGAGGGGTCCGCCATTTTGAAAAGTTTTCGTCGTTTTAGTCTCCTATTTTTTTAATTGGGTCCTGTAGGAACGTCATAGAAAAAGTGCTGTTAATGTGTAAATGCACGATCGTAGCGACAGTCCGCCATTATGGATGTTTTTTCCAGATGCTTTTGTGACTACAGAACTTCTCCGGAATCAGTACATGCCTTGCGAGGGCGCCCCTACACCCACCACTTGCTAAAAACATCAGATAATCATGCCCCATTCACCTCAATCCATAAATGTGGCAAGCCAAAATTACATCTATATTAGAAACCAAACTTAGGTCCACTACCGTGAGTTAGCGTAGTAGCGATTACGGTTTATCCTGCCATTAATTCTGCATTGGCTCACAATGGTATCATATATGGCATGCCATTTTCACCACCTGAATCGGATTTTGCACTCTTAGTAACAGTTCAGGTTCGCATCTTCATAACCTTTGCTGTACGTATGCCCTAAAACACAAACAAACACCCGACGACGCTATGCGTACTTGATGTCTTATTACACGAACAGTTTTCGGTGCAAATTTAAATCTTAAAAGCAAAATTGTTTCAGCAGTGCAAAGAACGCTTACTCAGAGATCTCATAAAGATCGCACTGCTCACTGTAGTCCGGGGTTTGGTTCCCTAGGCCTTAAGAGGTTCGGATTCCTCGGAAAACAGTAGGTCCCGGCGCAGCATGACCACTGTAGTCTTTGAGCCGTAAAACCACAAACAAACATTAAAACCAAATTTGCATGCAGTGGAGTAGCAAAGCGGGCTCAGGGGTCTTGAGGCCCACATTGGGTACCAAAACATATTATTTTCTCAAAGGCCAAATCACGTGATATACTTTAAAAATACTTCAGCGCCCCTATAGTTATTGAATTACTTCGCTACTGTTGGGACAATCAGTAATAATATCATTATCTTGAAAGAAAAGAAAAGAAAGAAAGAAAGAGAGAGAGAGAGAGAAGAGAGAAGAGAAGAGATAATCATTTCTCATGATGTGCTAGGTTTTAAGAGTAATGACCTTACAGGTAATGGCATTACTATTGATCATGTAAGGTACACTAAAGAATCAAGAAAACTTAAATGTAATAAATAATAATGCCTTATTTCCTATTTGGAAAAACGATTTTTAGGTTTTGGATCAACTTTCTACTGAGGTCAACTTTACGTGTTTTTATATTGTTTTTATTTGTCAAAAGTTTTCTCTTTCATGAAAAACTTCCGCGAGGAATATCGGAATTCGTTTATATATTTCTAATATCAGGTTTTACTAAACGGCTCTGTCTGGCCCCTGGAAGGCAAGGTATGGAATATTTGCGTTTTATGTATAATATGCATTTTAGATAATATTAGTAATATTTTTTTAAATGTGTAATATATAATATGAATACATAACGATCATCATAAGTATATAATAGAGTTATGTATAAATACAAACTCTATTTATTAAAATATCCACTACAAAGACATGTCTGCTGTGAGTAGAGACGTCGAGATAGAAGGGCCTTTAGGTTTCGTCTTGGGTCTGAAGTACTGAAATCGCTGCAAATATATTAAAAACAATTTCTCTCTCACAAAAAAATCCTATTTATATCCAAAAAATTCGTCGTTGTTTTATAAATCGTTTATATTTTTAGATCCGTATTCAGATCTGCAGAAGCTTCCTTTTCGGTTTAAGGAAAACTATCGTTATTTCAGAATTTGGAAGAATCCACTAACAATTTCAATAATTGTTTTTGAAACAAAGTCCCAAGAAAAATTGTCTATTCAAACTTTTAGTTATTGATCACATCCAATGATTTCACATAAGTTATTTTCTTTCGCTTTGTTGATAAAACAAAACGCATTTTCATTTTTTGAACCCAGTAAAAACAAAATTAAGCCAGTTTTAAAATTCGAATTACTTATAGCAATTTGATGAAAGGTAATGAATATGCGTAAATTTCTCAGATAAACTAATTCCATATAAACACAGAAGACTTTAGCTATTTGGGCCGCCTCAAAGTGTTCCAGCTTCTTGCATTGGCATAAAAGAGGAGGGATAAAACTCCTATACGACGTCACGAGTGGGAAATTTAATAAATAATAATAATAATTGTTATTGTATTATTATTTTTGTATTTATGCTCTCTAAATAACCTGACACGTTTTCTAATTCGGCTGTACTTCAAGCAAGGCATTGCCAAATTAGCGAAAGTGTACTGCAGGGTTCTAAGTAAACATGATGGAAACTAAGTTTCAGAGATTTTATGAGTTTTAAAACTTAGTAGTGCATATTTTCTGCTTTATATTTATTATTTATTAATAGTTATTTTTTGCGTAGTAAATTATAACCACTTATGCACCGATTATTGAGGTTTAGAAACATCAAATGTCCAGGATGAGGACGGCGCCTCTTTTTCTCCAAAAACAAAAAAGCTCTAGCTTGAGCTAAATATACGTGGGTGGCAAACATTATTGTATAATAAAATAATACTCTTATCAAAGAGTGGGCCCCTAGAATTTATTTTGAATAATTACATCATCAGTGACGTGGGAAAGGGGGGGGGCTCGGGAAGCTGAAGCCCCCTCCATTGCATAACAAAGTGGAATGTAAGACTTAACGTTGGATCACTTGACCTGTTTAAAGGCGTTTGGGTCCCTTATAATTTTTTACTTGCTACACTACTGGACACTATTACCTCAAAGCTAAAGAAAGCAAATATACGTTACGAATAAAATGTAGAAAACAAATTAATACTTGTAATAAATCCTAAGGTGTAATATAATTACCAAACTTCCATGACTATGAAATTCGAACTTGAGTCGAATAAGAGCAATACCAGGTATTTACCACAAAACCACTGACATATCGTAAATGTAGAAATTTCTATTTTGTATTCTCAATAATTTCGGCACTAAATTTAGCAAGAGAAAATCATACAGAACTATGCTCCCTGGATTTAAGTGTAAAACGAAAACAAAAAAGGGGGGTCGCAATGGGCAATAAAAAGGGAAGCTTTATTGAATTCCATTCATAATATAAAGAAGCAGTGGAGTTGTAGAAACATGTCAGTTCCTATAATTTAGACTAGGGCAAAGCAGTGATTGAAAACGAATTATTTTGTTATTCCAGAGAGTTAGCGAAGAGCAACCCTCCTCAAAAAGTTTTGAAGAAGTCAGAAATCTTGTTCTTTTCATAAACTTCACTGCAGCTGACTGACTGCCTCTTGATGCGAGCGTTTAGTAAACCATTGGATGTAAATAGGTTGGACCAGTAGTCTTTGACTTACAGCATTGACACCTGGTCTAGTAGAAATGCTTGCCAATCCGATCAGTGGTTTGCTGTTTAGTTGAAGTACGAAAACCCGACTTCTCGCCCATAGTACGCTCAATCCCTGCCAAACAAGACATCAGAAGGGTCTTCAACTGTCAGTTTAAGTAGTGCTTGCGCTTTTCCAGATGTGATTTTGGCGATAACTGAGCATAGAAGTAAGAACTAGACAGGTGGTCTATATCTGCAGTGTAAACGAAAGGGTTGCATACATTTCGGCAAGTAAACGGGGGCATTCCACCGCCTTTTAGTCCTTAATCAATGCATTCTTAAACGCATTAAAAATTACCATGAAGTATCGGTGATAACAGTTGTTTTGGAAGCATAAACAAAAATATCTTCTTAAAAAAATATTCCGGGGTTAATTTCCCTAATTAAGGGAAGTTTAGACCTTTTCGAAATACTTGTCCCTGTATGACCTAAGCAAGTCTCGAGCTACTCAACGCAAACTCGAAACTTTAAAGAGATATATAATATTTTTTTATTCAAAGCCATTTTCTAGCCTTTCGGCCATTAGTGTTTTGCGGCCTAAGGGGCCGTTCAAATATTGCGTATGCATCCCAGAGTTGATTTGCTTATTTTGTTGGGGAAGGGGGGGGTCTGAACCATGCTTACGTAAGACACAGAAAATAATGAAACCAACACATAGCTAGGAAGTGATAGCCGCCCTGACAGAACTACAATACCGGGATCACACTACAAGTTAAAGATGTAAAATACACGTAATCACAGTTAAATATTTAATTATTTAAACCAGTGGCTGGCTGTCAACCTTTTTTCACTCGAGGGACATCTTCTTGACTCCCCGTGGGCCCTTCGATATTTTTAAATTATAATGGATATGTTACTTTTAATAAATGCATTTTATCAAATCCACTTCTTATTTATCCACTATTTACTTACAACATAAGAAATATTAATACGTAATAAAAATGTGACAAAACGCTTTATAATAAAATATATATATTACAGATAAATATTGTATTATTAATAATATGTGTATAATATATGTATAATATATATAGTTTTGTAATATATGTATAATATATATAGTCACTTTACTAATATATGTACAATTTGTATAAATATAAGATAACCAAATTTTACGTACGCCTGAAGGGGGTTGGTCAGGCATTTGCTTATGTTTTCTTACAGGGGGGAGGGGGAGTGTAAAACGGCCAGAAATGTGCTTACCTAATACTTTAACAGCCCCCAAAATCGGTTTGACAGGTTGAAATAAAATATGAAGGATTTTGTAATATGGGATGTATAATATAGGATTGCGTTCTTACTATCATCACTCATTAAAACGATCGAACTTTTGGAAATATCGTTTAAAAATATTCATATAATATAGTTCTTCAATTATAAAATGAAATAGCGATTTACCAGGCAGTTCCATAGAGACAGATGATTTTTGTCACTGGTATAGTTTTATATTATTAAAATAAACAATAATATACAATATTATTAAAATAAACAATAATAATTCGGGAGCTACCCGCTCCCTCTATCGAGTATGGAAGGCTGAAGAAAGGAACGACGATAGTTGTTTTTTTCATTTCCTCCATATCCTTATTACCTTGCGACTTAAAACTCGACAACAGTTTATTATATTGTATTGTTGTTTAACATTCTATTATTTTTTGCCTTTTGTTTGTATTCCGCATTTGTTTTCCTACTTATTGTTGTTTCTTTTTTCAGCCTGCCTTTCTGGATAAAGGAGCAGGTAGCTCCAGAAACGTCATTATTATTTATTTTAATAATAAAAAACTATACCAATTACAAAAATCTTCTGTCTATATAGTCCTTCAACTTATTTCTGTTGCTTTTTTGATGATACTTTCTATTTTGAATGGAAAATAATACATTATATATATATATACCTGGCTGCCTATTTCCAATCTGTCCGGAAATTTGGCTAAGATCGAAATTTATTCGCCAAGATATAATTGCTATTCGCCGAAATTTTTACGCAGTTTTAAAATTTGATATAAAGGGAATAAACCATGTCATTCTGTGAAGATGTTGGTTTTTTTTTTTTATAATACAACGGGAATGATCGCATGCATTTATTTAATAAATAACAAATACAAAGGCATTTCTTTATTTTTGACACTTTCATGGACCGATGGAAGTGTTTCCTTCATAACTATAATTTTTAAATAATAAAATAATTTTAGCAATAACAATTCTAAATAATAATAGAATCGATCACGTGAAAATTTGAACAACATAAGTTACATATTATAAAATTAATATGAATTAATAAATTGTCACAAGGTATAGTCATGGTATTTTGGAACATGTTTCCCTGCGGAGGGTAATAATACCTTAACAACATGTTTAAAATTTGTAAAAGCATGATGTTTTATATATAATATTAAAACTAATAAATTATATCATTTTAATCTTTCAAGTCTTTTCAAAATAATGCGTTGTATTATTTAATTAACTGTACCGAAATTGAAAAAAACATTGAAAACTCCGTTACGGAAGGACATCATTTCATGTTTTTTCTGTCCTTCCGTAGCGACGCGCGTTTTCCAAAGTGCATTTTTTTATACCGCAGGAAAATTTTCATACCATTTCAGTTAAAAGTAGTATTAGGCCCTTTTCTTAAAATGACTTACGAAAAACATTTCAGTTTAATATTTTGAAATTATAGAAGATATTAACGATAAATGTCATCCTTCCGTAACGTTTTGAATACCATGGCTTTACCCTACAATAAAAAATTATAATTTAAAATTATTTGTTCATAATATAATTATACAATATGAAAATGCAATTGTATTCGAGAGACAAATTTTAAATGAATATAGCCTTTGAGAAATTGAAGGGATAGCATATATTAAATATAATAAATAAATAAATATTGGATTCAAAAAATTTGCAAAAATTGTCGGTCTTTATTCATTTTAATAATGGCGATCAAAAAGTGATAATTAAAGTAACAAACTTCCTCGATGCTTTCAAATTTGTTTTTCGAACTTTCTTCGAATCTTTTGTCCCAGAATTCCCCGGATTGTGAAGTACGTGGCAAAAATGTCGACTTTTCCCCCAGTTTGTTTGGGGAAAAGGGAAAATTTCTAAGAGCCTTTCAGGAGTATTCATTTTGGGAACCCCAGCAGTGGGTCCCCTTCAATGGGTCATATTGTTCACAGTTCATTCTAGTTCAAACATCATAGCTGACACTTCCATGTCATTTGTGTAAGTATGTTTTCTCGGAGCAGAAATAGACATTCTAAATTCACATAGAATGAAAGAAATTATGGTATCGTAAGTAATATGTATGTAAATTATTTTAAGCTGTTGTTGCTTTTCCAATTAAAGGTCCACACATACTACACAGGGGCGTAAAAATTTAAGAATTTGGGGGTCGAAAAGCTTTAAAAAATGGTCATGTATGTTATTTTACGTTAAAGCGAAAAATGTGCCTTATTACTCAATGGTAGAGGCTTGTGCCCTTTGAAACCCTCCTTTTCCTACGCTATTTGCGTTGCTGGCCGTAGATATCGCAAGATTTGCAGTGATCCAACACAGTGGATACTATGCGACTGTTTTTAAGTACGTTTTCAGTGTAAGTCCGAGATTCCCCATATCTGAATCATGAGAGACAGAAAACAAAGACGGGACTCTTTGTTTCATTTATGATTCATGAGAGAGAGAGAAAGAAAACTGTTTTCTTTCTCTCGTTTTTGATTCGTGAGAGATAAAAAAACAGACACAGGGTCTCTTCGGTCATTTTTATTTATGAATCACAGAAAAAAATAAAGGTAGTTTATCTCTTTCTGATTCATGGCAGACAGTAAACGAAGTTAGAGTCTCCTTCTTCATTTATGGTTCATGACAAACAGTGAAAGATAGTATCTCTTTCTCCCATTTTTGATTTGTGAGAGATGAAAAACAGATACATGGTCTCTTTCTGTTATTCATGAGAGACAAAAAAATAGTCTCTTCATTTCATTTCTGATTCACGAGAGAGAGAGAGAGAGAAAGAAAAAAAAAATGAAGGCAATGCCTTTTTCTTCCATTTCTGGCTCCTACGAGTAGATTGTATAGTGTATAACTTACTCTTACACATAGTAAAACTTGGGAGTGAGAATTTATTGTACTACAGGACAACAGAAAATGAGCGTAAAAGTATTATTCGGTTCTAAATCTATGAATAAAATTGCACCTTGATGATTGAAAATGCATAAAATACAAAATATTTTCAAGTGTAATATAAAAATTACTAATTTCGAAGCATTCTGTTTTCCACTACTCATGGTTAAATATGCTGTTGAGGAAAAAGCGTTATATATTTTCCATTTTTCCACATTTTTGTCACATATTGTACTTTCCTCTTGTTTAGGGATCATCCTCCAAAAGTTCATTTCCCCCTGAGAAATGTTGTGTATTAATTTTAATGCATTTTAAATAATGCATCAAAATTTTACACTTAACAGTTGATCTGACAATGGATCTAAATTTAATGTATCTAGTATTTTGCCGTTCCATTATTTTCATTATAATCCTTATTTCCAAATTGCTGGAAATATATATAACCGCCCAATCAAAGGATCTAGGTCGACTGTTCGATGGATATAGAAATTGCAATAATCCATCACAAATCGTTAATGTAATTGTCACTTATTTTCGATATTTACGAAATAGATGATCAAATGCTCTCAAAGAAAAAAAAAATTTCATATGGCTTGTGGGGTAAGAACCCATGTCCCCTTAATTGCCGGTCATGTACTTTATTAATGAAGTTACAGGCGTCGATCACACGCCCACTTGTGAGCGCATATAAGGTCGCGTCTACACATGCAACAGAACATCGTATCGTAACGCCGTTGCATATCAAGTCCTCCGTAACAGAACATCGTAACATTCCCCCGTTGCATCAAAGGCATGTCATGGGGCTACGTTGCACTCCATATTTGTGTATTTAGGCCGGTTTACGAACAACAGCGTTTTGTCAGTGTAGATTGGATATCGGCGTGAACTGATGGGAAGCAGTGCTGTTACGCACTGATGACACGCGGCAATGTTCTCCCCGTAACATCATCGCGTAACACGGGGTGTTACGCGACGATGTTCTGTTGCGTGTCTGTACGCACCCTAAGGCTTTTACTAACAGGCTTTCACGTTTGAGTCTCACCAGGGGCCCGAAAGAGCACCATTTTCTTTACGAGTACTTATTTATCTGATACTACCACATCATTGGCTATGATGATAATTACTCGATTAAATCTTTACGAAACAGTTTTCAAAAAATTTTTGCTCGACTTGCATTTAAGCAAATTATAAGTAGTATATCTTGTAGAATATTTTGATTTGACTAGGAAATTACCTTTACTTTTGTGGAAAATTCTCAATTGTGGACATGTCTGGAAGAGTGTTGAAATTGTGCGCATTTGACCTCTTGCAGGATTGTCTTAAGGCATTCGAGGGGTTCCAAACTCGTTTAGTTTTCGGGGCCCTTTTTACACGAGCATTTAAATTTCCAAATTTTTCCATATAATATATATATAATAAACAAAAGTTGCTAATTCAGAGCCTTAGCCTCATTGGCTTATACGTTAAGACTATACTGATTGTTGTGATTTATATCTCAAGCTTGCTAATTTCGATGGCGTACGCAGGGGAGGGGTGTTCTTGATAGTGTTAGCAACGCCCATTGTACGAAGAAATTTTGTGTATACACGTATATGAATATACGGAGTTGTAGCTCTATAGCCGCTTATTATAAACTTTCTCAGACTTTGAAACTCTCTTGAAATTTTAAATTGGGCGCGCGCGCCTTGCTTAATTTATTCTTCCAAAACCTTTAACTTATCGCATAAACTTGATGTCCATTTGAAAAGAAAGTCTATCACAACGCGACAATGCCACGACTGGCCATAGTGATTTGAATCAGGCTAATTGGTCAGAAGTGAAAAGACCCCACCCACTATTTCTAAGAATAAGAGGGAACTACGAATATAATCTTTATGTCAAGCTTTTGTACTCCGCTATAGTATAAGGCCATGCACACAATAGGGGAGGCCTTAAAAATCCTTCGCATATCTAGGGGCAGGGGGGACGACGTTTCCTCTGCATATTGTTTTTTCTTCTTTGAGCACTGATTTTGATGTTAAAATTGTCGTCTACATTAGATTACCAGGGGATAGTCTGCAAATATTATTCGTTAAAGCGGGCAAATTTAACACTGACCCCATAGAATAGATGTTTGGGTTCAATAACAAATTTTAGTCTCATAAGCGGGATATTCGATTATCCGTGTCCTGATCGGGTACGGCATATTGTATATGATGTAGTGAGTAAGCAGGTACATACTATTCAATGATTGATGCACGTATTGACGTTGAAAAAGTACTGCAATCAGCAATTACAATCGTAGATAGCGACATTATGTTATGCCACTGTAATGTCTTTAGGGTTTACGCTTGTGTGTGCGTGTGTGTCAAATCAATGATCGAATCACTGAATGGGTCTGCTCGTTTTTGATAGGTGGGCAAAATGGCTCATTGATTCATTCTGTGGACGAGCTGGCACACCTGTGATGTGTATTTCACATCGTGAAATTTACATTAAGATTAATCAGTTTAGGATCACTATATACGCGACCAAGGAAGCCCGAATGATGCATTTTCAAATGCTTAAACGCACCTTGACGGTGAAAAGATCGGCGTTCGAGTCTGTAGAAATGGTTCTTTAATAATACGCAGCCTTTTGCAGCTGACATTTATGCAATGCCCAAAACTTAAACTAATCATTTTTTTTTAATTATTTTACCCACATATATTTTATTGTAATCTTCTTTTAAATAGAAAAGAAAGAGCAGGTAAAGAGAAAAGGGGGATCAAAGATGAAGAAAGACAATAAGATAATCTGATAAACAAGATGCCAAAAACAATCGAGGGCTTTTGAAACTGAAAACTTGTTGAAATTGACTGCTAACAGATTAAGGAGATGAATGGCTATTTCGTGAGATAAACGTTCTTAGAACTAAATCAACTTTCGTCACTTTCTGACTCCATTTCTCTTCGCCCTCCTCCTTCCATCGGTTTCAACGTATTATTATTTTTATTTCGGAAACGCCGCCTTATTTACCCCCCACCACAATCACAACAAAACGTTCTCTTTTATCCTGTTTTGGAATTCGCCAGCTTGCCGAAGGGAGAAAGAAATGACCGTATATATTTGATCTTTTAGTGTTCTTTTTTCTCCTGCTTACGTTTGGATTTCGATTTCACGTTATTACAGGAATTGGTTGCCATGGGAAACGGGCAGGCTCAAAGACGGGCTTATAAAAATAAGGGGAGGGTAGTGTCGGGGAGCCCCCCTCCTCCTGATTTTTATTGGGGATGGCAGGAACAGGATAAATCCATCTAGAGCGACCGGCGTTTTGATGTCCCCTCCCTCCTACCTATGCTCACTCCCCCTTTAGTATCTTCTCTTATTCAACAATTGCTTACTAAAATCGTGCTGAAATTCTGGATGATGACGAAGTTTTTTTCCTTGAATTGCTTTGTTGTATTCCCGAAATGCGCGTGTGCTCCAAGATCTTCGGGTTTCAATTTTCTAACTTCGAAATTTAAGTAAAAGTTAGGCATTTCCTGTGATGTAATTGCTAGCAATCGCATCCATTTGACTAACTCAATGTCAGTTTCCATTTTTGTTTTTAAGGCCGACTTGAAGAAAGAGATTACTATATGATTATTATGCTGACTATATTAACCTTCACGAAACTTACGTGTTTCATGCCGTTACGAAACGACATGCAGTTTTTCTACAATGATTGAAATTTAGTCACTAATGTGACTAAACTCTAATGTTTTTTAATTCTAACGTTTGAAAATCACAAGTTATGAAGGATGAAAAGACGTGAAAAAAAAAAAAAAAGAAAAGATGTTTAGAAACTTATGATGTGGAACAAAATATCATAGTTTTCAAAATATTCCCAGAAAATTGTGTTAGCGTTGTAATCAGAATATTTACGTAATCTCTCTCCAGGATTTTAGCCAGAATGACGGGGCGACTGGGGGCACAAGCATGGGGCAACTGGGATACAGGGCACCCGGGGATCAACACATACAAATAGCTCGATGGGGCAACTGCGGCTCATGCCCCTGCTGCCGCCGGCATGGATTCAGGTCTCTCTTTCTCTCTCTCTCACGCATACGCACTTTTCATCATAAATCAAGCTTGAAAATCGTATCTGGTGGTTTAGCCAATTAGTATTTGAAGGATATTGCAATGATCAGTAGGTGCAGAACTTCTCTGAGCGGATTTTTAGTACAAATGAAAAATTTCGCAGTTAGATTTTAGAACATTTAATTTTAAGATCATTTAGTTTCCTCGCTGAAATACTGTTTAATTAGTGTTGATTGATTTTCTGTGCAAAGGTATCGATGTTGTTTTTCTACCAGAAATCAAAAGTGTCGCCATATTTCTACATAGGAGTAATTTGCTGTTGGCAAATGACCCTTTCGATGATATGGGAGAGAAAGATTGATTGATTGTTTGGCTTTTTTATGGCGCAAGAGCATCTGGGCTATACTGCGCCAAGGGAGAGAAAGAGAAAGGAACTCCAGACATCATTTCCTTGATGGTTCATCAACCGAACGTGTTCTGCAATTGAAGAGAATATCTCCAACATAGAAACAGAAAACTTCTTCATATCGAAATTCTCTATATGCCTACAGTGCCGGATTAAAGCATGTGCTTTAGGGGCTTCCGCCAACTAGAGGGTCCTCTAGAGATGTATTCGCTTGTAGACGATCCTTTGGAACTATTTTACTTGGGGCCTCAAAAACTTTAATCCGCTATTGTATGGGTATGGAAGTTTTTGATGAGCCCCGTGATTCTAAATGCACCGGTTGATTACACAGAAAACGGTTTTTTTTTATGTCAAAATTACCACGTATCGACAGTGTATTAAAACCTTCGTCTTCGACATCAGATCTTACTGTATATCATTATCTTTTAGATAAGCAGTATTTCATTGGCCACGGAGAAGTGTTACAAAAACCCTATTTCATTGTTAAATTTGCCAACAGCGCACTGTGGCTGACATGTTTGAAATTCAAAAATTGACTTTGAAGGTGGGGATTATAGCCCCGTCTCCAAAGACCTCGCGACTAGCTACATCAATTGTAATTGGAGTAATTGTTATTATTTATTTCCTCTAAAGTTATTTTTTTTTTTAACTATTGATGAAGACAACTCTCCGTGTTTTTTGGAACTTTCTTCCATGTCATGGGAAGAGGGGGGGGACTCAGGAGTTTAATCCCCTCCCCCGCCCTATTGGACAACAAAGCACATTGTCCTCCCTAACCCTCGATCAATTGATCCTTTTTCAGGCTGCTTGAGGCCTCCATAATTTTTAAATTGCTGCCCCCCCGACTCCGTTTATAGTTACAGAAAAAAATGAATTTTTAGAAATTTTCAAATTTTTGTTTTTATAGAATAAATGCCATTTTTTAAAATTTGATAATAAGTTCACAAAGTTCACAAGCATTTACCCTGGGATGGGGGGAGGGGGCAACGAGTGTTCTTTAATTTCTTAAATGTTCCATGTAGGGTATTCTATTTTTTATTACCTGAAGTAAAAATAGACTATTAGTTTCTTTAAAAAGAAGCCTTGATTTTTCTAATTTCTTTTAGTGATTTTTTTTAATTATAGATCTTAAGTAATTATTTTTTATTTTTTAATTCATCCTGGTTGCAGGAGGCTCGTGCCGAAGAGCGCATTAGGGAACTAAAATCCACAAGCCATCCTGGAGATAAGGTTTATTATATATAATTCCTTAAACGGGAGCACTTTCTCCGTCATCTCCACGCCCCGCCCATTTCTCACCGATCGAACCAATCACAGATGCAATCTCAAGACGCCGGCGACCTGCAGCTGATGGGTGGGGCGACAGTCCTTATAAGGATGAAGTTTAGAACTTCCTCCCCTGCAGAACACAATAGAGGCGGTCCAAAGAGTTGTCAATCCAGAGTACCTGCCAAGTTATTGGCTTAGTCGGCAGCCCTGGTTTCCTGGATTCTCAGAGACGGACCTTCTCATTCATCGAGAAGGGGAGAGACTGGATTTTAAGGAGGAGGGGGAATTGGCGGAAGAAAGCAAAAAATCGAAGCGTTTTGATTATGGTGGCCAGCAGGCACATAGTCAACAGCACTGGGTTGGCGGATGAAGCTAAACTGCGCTCAGTCTGAGCGATTTTTATTTCGCTTGTGGAATTAACATTTATAATTCAGAATTAAAGTACAATTTAATTATTTTTCTCTTAAGTGTTTTTTTTTTTCCCATTCTTTTATACGCGGTACGGATTTCAAACGAAAGAGGTTTAAATGACAATAAAATATTCGCTTTTTACATGGTACGCCGCGCTGTTTCATGTTACTGCCGCCTGTGACTTCTCTAGTTTACTGAGAAAGAATTTTGTTATATGGGACTTTTAGACATAAATATCTTTAAACAGGACAATTTTTAAGAATTTTTTAAAAAAAAATTTAAAGATATATTCATAAGAAAATGTTTATAAATATAAAAAAAAAAATACCTTGCACGTGTCGAATATACTGTTTACGTCCAAAATCTATTTTTGCAAAAAGCAATTAGCGTTCCATACAAACCTAAAATTACGCTTTTATACTAATGTTGAAATTTTATATTTTTGGATAAGGTTGCATTTTTAAAAGCTTTCTTAAAAGACAATAGCTTTTTCCTTAAATAAATGTTCTGAGCTAAAAACAAATTTTGTGATTAATTATAGACCATTGTGTGGTTTAAGACATTGGCACCAACAGCATAAAAATATTGGAGGGGACAACATGCCAGTAGAAGGCATTTTGTTTGAAATTGAAGGGAGATATGGAACCCTAACACCAACATTCGGGGAACAGGTCCCCCTTGTTAAAGGTGCCCGTGGTTTAAGGATATGTGGGCGTTGCTAAGATGGATTTTAAGAATGGGGGAAGGAATCTAACTAATTTCTTGGTTTAAATTCTTCTTGTGGAGTCTTTCGTATTTTGTTTACTGCGTAGGTTTAGCATTAAGAGGCATATGATATGTCCCCCCGCGTTTCTTAATACATGGTACATACTAAACCATTGATGTGAAGAAAACACTGCCTAAAACTTAATTTTTAAAACGATATATGATACTGTGGAAAATCCTTAAAAGCAGGTATAATTTTCACTAATTACACTTAATTAGTCTAATAGCTTCTTTCTTTTTTTGTTTAATCTTTGGTAAAGGCGTAGGGTCTTTGCAAGAACTACCGATTTTTCTCTTTTTTATGTGTTTCTTCATTTTCGGCTTGTTTTGCTATTCTCTTCAAATTTGCATCTTAAAGTTCTATGCATTTTTGGCTTATCCACATTATACAGTCGTCTTTTACTATTCGCGGTTTTTGCAATCAGCAAAAAATTTTTTTTGGCAAAATTAGAAGCTTTTAGGTCAAAATAATAATGCATACGTACTATTAAGTATAAGCTTACTCTATAACGTATTTAAAATAAACGGATAAAGATAGGGTATACCCATACATGAATATTTCGGGCGTTGTTATTACTCACTACCGTATGTTATTTGTTAACTTTTGTTAGTTTGTACAAGAACAAATAGGATACAAAAATAACGGTAAGTTAAATATATTTTTTTCTGCATTTTTATGATATTTTAGTAATGTATAGTATTCAATATGCAAGACAATTGAATATTGAATACTATACATTCAATATTCAATTGCTTTGCATATCGAATACTATTCATTACTAAAATATTCAATATGCAAGACAATTGAATATTGAATATTTTAGTAATGTATAGTATTCAACATGCAAGACAATTGCTATGAACATAACCCTATTTTCACATATAGTTTTGGTTTCGGTATTTCCGATTTTGCTATTCGCAGATAGTTCGTGGCACGTAAACCCCGCGAATAGCGAGGGATGACTGTACAGTATTGCCTCCTGTAAGGGACACCTCTGCATAAAGGACACATCTATTGAATTAACAAATGTTTCCTTTCATTCCGGGACTCTTTGAATAGAGACTTTAATATTTTTACCTCCAAAAAAGGGACACCCTTCTTTAAGAGACAGAATGTCCGGTCACGCGGGTGTCCTTCATTGGGAGATAACGCTATATATGTATCCTTTGGTCTATGCATTTACTTTTCCCTTGAAGGTCGCTGTCCAATGATTGCCTATAAATATTGTTCAGTCTGAGTGTGTATGTCAACTATATATATATATATATATATATATATATAAAATGCCCCAATTGATCTTTTCAAGTTCCTCTTCCAATTCCAGAAGTTTTGCTTCAGAAGCAAGGGATCGTCCATTATACGTTGCCAAGGTCAATAACAAACGGCAGCCTGGGCCATTCCAGTGATTCTTAGCACCCCCTGCTTTCATGCCACGCTGACCGCTGCCTTGATCAGGAGCACTCCAGCACCTGGAGACTAGGGGCCATGGTTTCTGGTGTGTCAACATAATGGAGGAATAAGCCATAATTTCACCACGCTGGCTAGACGGGTTGGTGAATTAGCCCTCCCCTTCCGCCTTTCTATCCGTGCAGCAAATATTAATTTGC
>QLNU02014176.1:39009066-39021648 GCA_006491805.2 Dysdera silvatica | reverse complement strand
TTTACTCAGTCTCTTCCGTAAAACTCGCTTCTCTGTTTTCTTTACTCAGTCTCTTCTATAAAACTCGCCTCTGTCTTCATTACTCAGTCTCTTCCGTAAAACTTACTCAATCAGTCTTCTTTACTCAGTCTCTTCCTTAAAACTAACTTCTTTGTTTTTTTTTACTCAGTCTCTTCCTAAAACTAATTTTTTTGTTTTCTTTATTCAGTCTCTTCAGTAAAACTGACCAATTAAACTAAAACCATTTTGGTTCGACATCCAGTGGTATTGTAGAACGGATGATATTTTTCAGCCGTCTCCCCTCCACATTCCGTTCAGAGGCACATCCAGGATTTTCTACTGGTGAGGGTTTGCTGGCTGTCAGAAAGACACATTGTACTTTTCTGGGGTTCAATTATCACACACATAAAAATTATATAGGCTATATAAAAGAGCACGAAATAATATTTTCCCCCTTCACATTTTCTTAAAATTTTATGAGGAATCCCCATGTCATTGGTATCTACGGAAATATTTCTTTTGTTATTGGGGAGAAAATTTAAAAATTGGAGGTCTGAAAGGGCGCTTCAGCAGAGCTCTGGGTGGGGGAGCCCGAGCCTCCTCAGACCCTTGGCTGCGCACCTGATTCCGTGGTGTGGTTTCCTTGACTGCAGAAGTTACTTTTTTCTTAGAAAATCATAGGTCTCAGTGCAACGTGACCTTTTGCTGTTCTTGCCTCGCAAAAACACAAATCAGCCATAGAACGGCTTTCGGTGGTGCCGGGTTGGAATTACCGATCTGCAGTTCATCGCTTCGTTCATTGGATTATGAAGGCCCTTCTCATTTTAGCCATTGGCGTATGCAGGGGGGGGTTTGATGTGAGATAGTAATTCCCCCCTTAGGATACACGTTTTTATATAGACCTGTGGGTACATGGAGTTGTTTATCATTGTTACCCCCCCTCTTATTTTTGAACTTCAATCTTAAGCTCATGATACGAACAAGAACAAATCTAGCCTAATCATAGGCGTAGCCAGGGGTGGTTTTGGGGATTGCAGTGAAATTTGCATTCCTCCATTGCAATGAAATTTTGTATATTTAACATAGGAATATATGAGTTGTAGCTCTGTAACCCCCTTAGGAATTTTCTGCGTACGCCTATGATCCTAATTGGTCTTTACCAACGTTTACACTTCAGCTGAATTAAAACTGAACTGACCACAACTGTTCCATAGTTAATTAACTTGCGATGGTCCTTCCAGCAGCGTTTTCAATTGCAAACTGCAACTGTTGTACAACCATTTAGATTACACAGGACGCATTTTAGTAACTGCGCTGCTTTGAAATAGCAAATGCTAAACGGTCGACATGCCGTAGAGCACTTGAATAAATTTCAGCTGATATACAGTAGAATTAGATTTTAATTACAATTATCACCAAAAATTGCTGATATTAGCAATTTCCTATAAGTTATGCCTATATAACACTTCATTTAAAGAACTCTATCTGTCAGCAGGAATAATTATGTTATATATATATATATAATCAAATAGGAATAACTCGTCTTAAACAGTACACGTCCAAACATTACACTTCAATAAATGCATTTATCACTTGTTCGACGCGGACTCGAAACAATTAGCACTTGAGATTGTTATCAAAAAAATAATTTGAAACCTTTTCATTAATGAATGTAATTAATGAATATAAATAACACGCTGGCCTCAAGGAAGAAAATCAAAGGCTGGAAAGAAGAAAAGAATTCGTTTTTAAAAACCTTGCTGATACTTATTAGTTTTACCATTTAATTGATCTTCGATTACGCTATACCGAGGTGAACAACGTTACTACTTTTACCTTGCTTTGTTTGTAAAAGTGTAATCAGAGTAAGTAATCAGTAGAAGTAATCAAAGGACGTCGACAACAAATGGATTAAGCTTGAAAATAGCATTCTGTAGATTCGTAAAAAAAAAGGTAAGGTTTAGTTTTACTAATGGATTGATTTGTTGCAATGTTTACTTTGTTACGCGGAAAACGAAATCTCTTTTATTCTCTTGTTGCAAAATAAAATTATTTCGGGTTGTTAACGGGGCTTTCAAGTATACTTATATTACGGTGTTGATTGTGCAAGTAAGCAACTTGGCGCAGTATAGCCCAGATGCTCTTGCGCCATAAAAAATCCAAACAAACAAGTAAGCAGTGGCAAGGTTGGCCGCACTAGCGGCGCTCTATTTTCAGACACCCATATTATAATGGATTCGTGTTTTTACGTAGCTACAGTCCACGAGCTACACGTTTTTACGAAACTGTATTCATACTGATTCCGGAAAGAATTCATCGAAGAAATGTTAATTCCCATTTACGAACTTGTTTTACCTTTTTTTTGGGGTAGGAGGAGAGACGGGAGTGCTCAGTATGTGAAATCGAGAACCACTGGGTATTATCTTCAAAGACTTAGCTTGAATGTCTGCTTATCGTCCGACGAATAGTGGTGACATTTTCATTTCGGTTATTATTTTAAATTATTTTTCATATGTTCTGTAATTTTAATTTTTTAAAGTTACAAACATTGATTTGTATTTAGCAAATGAAGAGCTTTTGCTTGCTTAACGTGAAGAACTAGATGATGTTATCGGGGTTCGAAGCGAATTTAAAAATCATCGCTCGAATATTGAAACACCATTTTTTTAATCTAGCATTTCCGTATATACACATATTCCCAACTTGGAGTTTCTATTAACATCGATACAAGTCAGATTTGTAGACAGTAATGAATTACATCCTTTTGGAAAAAAAGGACCCCTAAAAGATAGTCCGATCATCTCAAAATTTCGCATGCAAATTCCTTTAGACAAAGTATGTAAATGATTAAATTTTCAAAGCCAATGAGTGGTAACTTCGATCATAGCGCACATTTCTACTGCGCAACTATCATCGTATAAGAGGTAAAAATTGCGAACGGTTTATTTTTCTCGTTGTCGGCGTTGCAGTTCCCTGGAGACGCAACCAGTAATGCCGTTAATACGTTGTCGAAGACCTTATAGCCAAGTGGACGGCTTCAAGGGTGTCCACATAGTCGGGATGCTTGAAGCTGGCTGGTCCTACAGAGCAATAGGCCGCCACCTGCACCGTACGGACACTGCTGTGCAAATGTGTTGGCAGCAATGGTTGCCGCGAGGAACTCATCGGCTGAACAAAGGCTCTGGAAGGCCAAGGTGCACGAATTCGAGGCAAGGTCGGTTGGTTGTGCGATAGGCCGAAGCTGATCCAACGGCATCATTGTCCGCCATCCAACGTGCTACGGTCTCTTCCATACTACCCGTGGTACATTGCACCATCTCACGATACTTGGATGAGGTGGGGTTACACTCACAGCGGCCTTTAAGGTATCTGCCTTTAACTTCACATCATCGAGAAGTGACGTCTGGAGTGGTGTTGTAGCCAACCATCATGGCTGCCAGCAGATTGGCATCGCATAGTGTTTGGTCATTAGTCCATCCGTGTGTGGAGGTGCCAGGGCCAGCGGTTCCAACCACCCTTTGTTTAACAGAGGCATACAGCCATTACCCCTAGTGCGATAATGTGGGGTGCTATCTCATACGACAGCAGGACACCCCTAGTCATCCTGCATACAACTTTAACAGCTCAACGATATGTTGATGAAATCTGCAACCGTTGGCGTTACTCTTCATGACACGACAGCCTGCGGCCATTTCCCAACAAGATAATGTCAGGCCCTTTACTGTCGCTCATGTCTGCGAGCTGCCTCCGTGCTGTTGATACTCTTCCTTGGCAAGCAAGGAGTCAGATTCAGCACTGCAAATCGTCGCAGATCTTGAGCAACAAATAAGGAATGCCTGGCACACTATGTCGCAGGATGACATGAGGAATCTTTATCACTCCTTACCGAGTGGCATCGCCGCCAGGTGGGTTTCACCAACTATTGATTTGAACATTTAATGTGCAATTCCTAAACATTGATGGGTCCCACGGCCTTGAATTGTTTACCATATCCTTACCCGTGTATGTGCTGGATGTACATTTAATTTCAGTAAAAACCGATAATTTCTTCATAGTGGTGTTTATTTTTTTTGTTTTTTTTTTGCAAAAGAATACACCATTCAAAGCATTGTACTGCTTTCTGCAAAAGTACTAAAAAAAGGGTTTTATGTGGATACCGTCAAAACTCTGGTATGGTTTTACAATAAAAGCAACATAGACGCAAAATTTCGGGCATAATATGATGCCCGGAAAAAAGGTCCCGATATTGCCAATTTTTTTTTTGCTAAGAGTGGAATATTTCTTGCAAAGAAGACGAAACTCGTGAATTACTGATCTATATCACCGACAACTTATACAATGGAATGGACTTTCAATGTGTCACGTATAAACATGGGTAAGGAGTACAATGTCGGAAAAATGTGTTTTAAATCTCTGTCATTTAATCTCCATAGAGAGATGGTGAAAGATTCCAATTTAGAGGAGAGGGGGAGAGAGAGCTATAAAGAAATATTCTGAGTATGACAGAAAGCTAATTTTTTTCGTAATAAAATGTAAGAATTGTTAAAAGTAAATCTCCAATTTTAATAGCCCTCCTTTATTTTATTCTATTTAATAAATTTATGAAAAAGCATTGTTTTTTTCTTCGTATTCAACGGCTACTTCCTCTTGTTTTTCGTAGTAACTATTTTCGGGTAATTACTTCCTGAAACTTGCATGGTTAAATAGATTTGTTATGAATTATAACTATAGTTTGATAATATGAAATTCGCTACGTAGAGTCAAATTTCTGAAATTTAGAAGGAAAGAGCGCTATCCATCCCTCGTTAAACGGAACCACAAGTTGTCCCCATTTTTGTATAATTCACATATGCTCGTCCCCGATAAAAAAATATGTCTCTTGAAGAAGATTGAATATTAGTCCACTATTCTGTCTGTGTAAGCACATATATACAATATAATTTTTATACTTAAACAGCGAGTGCAAAAAGCAGCGTTCATTAAAATTTATAGGTATGCACGTGAAACGCGAATAATATAGTTGTCGCAAACACAAATAATATAATTGTAACTTGAATTGGATAATTCTCAATATAATTATCCAGGCACAGCATAATACTTGATGTTCTTGCGCCATAAAACGCAAACAGAAGAATATTATATTCTTCTGACATATTTTTCTGAACAATGCAGGGTGATTCTAAATGGCTATTAGATTTCATCGGTCTATGATTTTTCACACCGGGAACAAAGAAAAAAAACTGTTTACAAAATATGAAAATGTGACGTTAAAAAAGCTTTATTCCACATGTTGAATGCTTTAGTATTCTCCAGAACGGATTCCGCAGATAATAAACATATTTAAGTTTTATTCCCAAATTCAGAAATTAGTTTTAGTTTGTTGTTCCCAGTTTACGAATTACAAGCCCCGGAAACTCCAACAATAAGTTATAATCACTCTGTAGTTTGAGCAGGGGCGCCGATAGCCCCCAGGTTCACATTGTCGGACCCCCCATGACGACTTTCATGTACAGTGGCATAGATATTATTTCTTTATGGGGAAGTGGGGTTGAACCCCCAAATAAGCAAGTAGTATAAAATAAGAACGTATTTTTTTACTTACTTATTACTTAATTATTTTACAAGATCACTGCTGAAAAAAGAAACTAACGTAAGCTACTGGTTGTTATTATTATTTTTTTCAATAATCGAGAAAGGCTAATGAAGAATAATTAAAAAACTGTACATTAAAAGTGTGCAAAATCTTATTAATCTGGATTTTGAGAACAATTTTTCTGGCCTTCCGATTAGCATCGTAGTCATATTTATGAACATCTCGATTATGTTAATGGCATCGTCGGTATAAGACATAAATTTTATATACGATTCTTATCTCTGAACGATGCACAAAGTTTTCTAGACGCTACAGTTTTGCATAATTATACATTCTTTCTAAGGAGTGTTCCTTTGAATATATTCCAGCATATATGTACAAGCACGTAAAACGGTAGCTGGGGAAATTGTCGGGGGCATATTAATATTTTTTACATTTTTAAATAAAAAAACAAGATTATTGTATCAAAAATATTTTGGGGTGCAAGGCTGGCCCCCCCACATCGTAGGTCTTTGCCAGCACGGGCCCCCGGACTGTCCCCTGCTGTCCCCCCTCTCGTCGGCCCTGGGTTTGAGAGGTTTGAATTTAGGGACAAGTAAAGTTGAACCATGGTTCTTAGCTACTGGAAAACACCAAAGTTTATATGATAAAATAGCTTTCTGTCTCCGACTTCTGAGGAGTTATGAGGGGAAACTGTGCATACAGGCATACAGTAGCTGAGAATTACATTTTTTTTCGTCCTGTGATAAGCACAATTTATGTCCTAACTTAACTACATTCCATGTAGATAATAAAGACATTATTTTCATTCCTTCTCTTTTACTTTTCAAATAGCAACTGGGGTGTGCTATCAAAGTAAGTATGAAGTTATTTTCTTTTTCCACAATTAAATGCACATTTTTAATCTACTATGCGTTTAGCAGCATATGAGTTCAAGCAGATAGTGCTTGAATTATTGCAGGCTCCTGTTCATTTTGAGATTTAAAAAGCAAAATACGGAGTAATTATTTTTGATAATGCGTTTTTTACACCAGAGACAGCAGCGTTAGGCAAAAAAAGATATGTTATACTCCAAAAGCGTTTTTTGAAACGTCAGATCGCTTCAAAGTTTTTCCTTACACATTATCGCTAATTTTCTCTCATTGACAACGAACGACACTAACTCAGATTCCGTTTTTGTGGAGCACATTAAAGGAATATGAGCGCCGTCAAAGATCCGTTCGCAAATTATATCCAATTTCGCGCGCGCGGCGACTTCCCAAACTTTTGGATACATGACAGCTGATGTCACTCAAAACGGATCAACGATTGTACATTAACAGCTACAATTATCAGCGAACTTCTAAAAAGGTAGCTGACGCCTTCACAGGCAATTATTTTCTAGAATGCATTAGAATTCTGATTTCGAAACTTGTTTATGTTGATAGCTTATCAAGGACTCGCATCTAAAATTTAAACATTATTTATATGCTAGAACTATCTACCGTATCTACTTAAGCCGCTGGGGTAATTTAAACCATTATGATGGATAAATTTCGAACACTGATTCTGGCAACACTGTTTTGAGTTTGATTGTTAACTTTCATGCCATCAATTCCATATTTTGACGAAGCTTTGGGCCACATATTTTAATAGTGTGTGTGTTTTAAAATTAAGTTTATAAACCTTTATTTGTATTTAGGATAATTTCGTCATAAATTTATACAGTCCATAACTTTCATCGCCAAAATCACATTTTTAAGTTAAATTCACTAAAATCATTTTTAAACATAACCTCAAACAATACTCTTACGGTTGTTATACTTCTTAGATTATATTTCCATTTTGTTTTGTTATATTTTTAAATTCATTGTTGTTTCCTGTACGGGGTAACAAATGCCACCGAACAGGAGTGGCTTTTGGTGTTCTCACCTAGGATGAGGACGGTGTCTCTTTTTCTCCTAAACAAAAACAGATCTAGTTTGAGCTTGTTTCTACGTGGGTGTCGAAAATTATTGAGTAAAAATAAATCCCCCCCACGAAAACTCACAAAAACTCGCCCCGGAGGCTTTCTGTGTTGACAATTATTTGGCAATTGTGTTATCCCTGAGAAGGGTAATAATATCTTACATCCTTATATATACTGAGAAATAGAGAGTTGTTTCTGTCTTCATTCATCTAGCAGTAAAGACACTCAGAATAGCTCAACGGAGGGACCCTGGTTCGAGTCCAGGATGAGGACGGCGTCTCCTTTTCTCCAAAATCAAAAAAGATCCATCTTGAGCTATTTATACATAGGTGGTGAAAATTATTATATAAAGCCATTATGCTGGGTAAATTTCGAACACCGATTTTGGCAACACATGTTAAATCAAACATCTTGAACTTTTTTAGTGTGAATTAAACATACGAAACATCTTGTAAAAAAAATCTTTTTACGCTTCTATTTTTACTAATAAATGTCTTGAATAGTATATGTAGTGACTGCAAACCTCAATAGTGGTCCTAGTGTAATAATTGTAAGTTTCAATAGAAAAGAAATTTGTTATAACATCTCCATACGCTATGTACTTGCTTTCTCTTTTCATTCTTCACATTTAGATGTAGCATACTTCATATTCTTATTAACTGTGAATTTATCATTTCTTCCTGTTTCCTAGACTTGTTGCGGTGGCTTCCCGCTTAAGTGTCAATGAGAAGTTTCGCATGAGTTCAAATTATGTTACATTGATAAGCTTATATATTTTACATCATTAGGCTATGCTTTGCTTTTTCTGGGACGATATTGATGTTCCTGTATGTGACCTATGGGCAACCATATATATAAACACATAACCAGGCTTACAGAGATTCAAACCTAGCCCTGTAGACACGAAAATCGTTACTACAACTACAAAACGTTTACGGCGCATGACGAACGAGTAAATTTATTCTATTATCTGCTTTTAAATCCGGTAAAAAATTGGAAATTTGTATGCTAATTTGCTTGCAAGAGTGTAGTTTAGAAAAATTGGTTCAGCTGATCATTTACCCTGTACATTTACGAAACGATTTCGCAGACATAAATATTTATAGACAATTAAATAATGAACAACGTTTACAACGACGCGGAAGCTTCGCTTTCGTCGTTCCAATGCCGCCTCTGATTAAGATACTCCATGAATTTTGGTGTACGCAAAGAGATATGTAATATTACAGAGAGAGAGAGAGCCGGGACGATGTTTTGAAGACTGCAGAATCTCCATTGACACGTCTTGTAAGAAATCCAATTATGCGACTATTACTGCTTAAAGCGTAACGAGTTCCTTCTGTAGGCATGGTAGATCTTGCCAAGGACCTCCCAAAATGGTTTTGTTTGATTACAGTGACAAGGAAATCGTTGTCGGCCTTTAATAACAAACTACAATTGTCAGATAGACCGCCTTCAGCTTCGGCGTGTCTCAGTTCTTGAGTGATCAACTGACATAGGCTTCAAAATTGCCTTTCATATGGACTTTAAATGAGTCGGTAGCCGTTTAAATGCTTTAAGGTCACTAGTTTGGGGTCGTGTCTGTTACTTCCGATAGCATTTTTTACCCTCTGTCATGTTTGTCGGAACCGGAACTGCTGACTTAGAATGGAAGTTTAGGGCAATTTTTTGTTGGTCAAGGCAGAAACATGCTGACTCCGCTTCTTGATTTAAGGTGAGCATTGAAGAAGAATATAATTGAAGTAGAACTTTTTATGAGAAAAATTTCTTTGTAAGTTTCTTAAAAATATATTAAGTATGTAACCGATTATTATACATTTGTGTCTAACTAGGGAAGTGCACCAAGCGTGAGTCACCAATTGGGATAAAAGTGGTGATATTAGAAAGATCTTGTGGTGGGAGGTACAAAAGTCGATGTAATTACCCATTGCAGCTTAACTATTTTCAAGATACGGATGAATTTCGGCAATTCAAAAGACTATACAAACAATAATTCATCTAATAAAAAGAGGGTGAGACCCACAACAATATCTCTAATAGTGAAAATTTGTATCTGGAGAACTATTTGAGTTAATAAGCCCATTATGATCATTATTTTTTCGTCCACTAAAGGGATTAACTACTCATTTTGAATACATACTAAAAGTAACCCCCATACACTACTGCTCTTGTATATATAGCTATGCATAAAGGTGACGTATCGCCCTTTAACGTTACTGTATACAGACATGTATAAATGTGAAGTATCGTATTGGTGCAACTTTTGAAAAATCTCCATTTTTATAGATTAGACCGAAAGCTGCCCCTGCACGATACCTCCCCTGTATACATAGCTGTATACAGGGACAGTGTTTCGGGGCAGATATATACTTCCATACCTCAAATGCGGTTGAATTGGAACGGATAGTAAGTTGTCTGGATTTTTTTACTCCCTGCGGTTTTCGAATGACACTACATTTTTGAAAACTGGCGACTTCCATTTGGTACACTTCCTTAGTGAGTGTTTTTCTTTTGTCCAGGATCTTTACTCAAACAAGTATGTTTCGTGGTCTAATAAACTTAATTTTGTGCGTTTATAAAATAAATGTTTCTTTAATTATTCGCATTTCTATTGCATTTAAAATGTACACGAATATTATAACACATAGATAGTGCTACAAATTTATATGGGAACAATTTAATAATGTATTTATACATATAGGCGTTCCCAAATAAAAAGAAGTACACGTTATGTTTTATTAGTTTAATTTCGTAGGTTTTTTTCTTAATTTTAAGGCACATGTCACGTCGATTTTGTTTACTTAAATGTATTTTTAATTCATTAAATGCATATTTTCTTAAACAGGAATTTAGGAAAATTTCCTTATCCGGAAATTTTAATTAAACATATTTTGTATGTTCGCCAGTCAAGGTACATATTTCATATGGTGATAGAATGTTCTGTGCTACTTGCTTATTACTGTCAAATTTCATTCATAATTGGTACATATTTGTTTATATAGTGATGTCATGGATGCAATAGGAAAATAATGTACAAGTGTTTTAGATGCTAACTATTAGTGTATTAAGTCGTTCACTAATCGAACGAGTCGTTCACTAATCACTACTCGCAGAACGAGTCTTCTCGTCTGCGAGATGGACAGTATGATATCATTCATTGAATCCTTCAATAAACGGTTTGGGATATCTGTAGAATTGACAACACGATACTGATCGAAATTTCACACACATGCGCACTGAATACAAACAATTTTTGGATTGAATTCTTTTCCTACATTGTGATATTTTAAAGGTCATTTCGCATTACTTATACATTTAAAGAGCATAGTTTTCAATTTATCTGTACTAAATGGTAATAGTGAAGAACCTGCCAAAAGTGACCACTTTGAGACTAGAGTGTAATGGTCACCATAGGCAGGTGGTCACTTTACATGCTAAACTTTGATACAGGCATGACTAACGAGGGAACCTCACTAGAATTCAACGTCCGTTTTCTTTTTTTGAATTATATACATGAAAGGGATCGTTAAATGAAGAATAATTGCTTAGAAAAAATTTGTTGACTCATGTCTGAGAGCAAAGATATAGCTCTTTGAAATTCTTAAAATTTTAGAAAATTTCAGTAGATCATAATGAAATTTCACATATCGTTACCATATGAGCAGCAAACGCATGTGTGTATATATAATTACTAGATGGAAAAGCAATAGTATACTCAGGATTGAATTTCAAAGGGGGCTGAACTTCGAATTTTTTTTGAGGAGAAATCCCAAATATCTTAAATGACCTTTACGTTTTACTTTTGCAATGCTAGCTTCTTCATTTCGGAGGCCGTAATAGCTCCATTAATTTGCCCCACTTGGAAAGATCTTGTTGATAAGCGACACTGTTGAATCATTCAATGGACAATTTTTAATTATAACAGAAAAAAATCTAGCAACAATTATTCATTTATTGTCCGATTTTCATTAATCTACCTTTGTTTCATACTGCCGTACGAGCTGCTAATATTTCTTTTACAAGACTTCTTCTATTCGCTCAACAATATATGCAGAAGTGGTTGTCGGAAGTAGGGAAGCCTAATAACTTCTCCAGAGGGTTTCATGAACAAATTTAACCGAATGCAAATGTTTGAAGTCAGTACTATTTAACACTTCATTTATGAAGTCGTTTTCATAGGGCGTGTGTCTTTGTGTTTTTGGCCTTTTATAATTTGAGTTTTGATAAATATAACTTCTTTGACATTTATAGTTATACATAATTATAAAATAGGCGCTGCTTTTAAAATTTAAGTCTCAGAGTTAATTTTTGGAGAGAAAATTTGAGAGGAATTATAAAATAAAATTAGATAAAATTTCAGAGTAAATTTGTTGTTAGTTTATTTATAACGAGAAGATTATAGGCTCTATATTAAAAATTCTACGTCTATGTAAATTCAACGACTTTAAAGCGATTTATAGTAAAACTCCAATTAACCGAAATGAAGGGGTCAAACCTGATTTAGGAAAGCAAATTTTCATATTATCTGAAAAATTAGATCTCCGTGCAAAAAAAGAATGTTTCTTCTTCAAAAATAATGCATAATCACGTAATACCCAACTACTATATTAATAGTAAAAAATGCCATGTAGTAGATGTATGTGTTAAAAGATATTAAAAATGCCTTTTTTTAGAAAACAACAATACCTTCATTTTCTGATCAATGTATATAAAGTATATAGACATCTTTGTGCACGTAGATATGATATCTACCATTTGTATTGGCTTCCGTGTGCACCGGAATATACTAAAAAACAAATAGAAGCGTTTGTGCCGAGAACATCGAAAGAGTATCTGACAAAAAATAAATAAATAAATAAAATAATTATGTGTAGCCGGCTATTGCGATAAACCTTTATTTCGGTTAAACGAAGTTCGGATAATCGGATTTCTACTCTATGCTTATAAATATAAGAACAAATATAGAAAACTTTTTTTATTTGAAGTTTATAGTTTCATTTTGGAATTAATAACTCATTTGTTATCAGCGATCTTTGTTTTT
>QLNU02014176.1:38989854-39008966 GCA_006491805.2 Dysdera silvatica | reverse complement strand
CTGCCTGCCTGCCTGCCTGCCTGTCTGTCTGATTTACCTTTTTATTTATCTAAAAATTTATTACGTCTTATTGGAAATATATATCAAAGGCCAGTTTCATTTGCCAAGTGCTTACTAACAATTGTTTACAATCAGCTCCCCAAATATTTACGAAATATTCTTTTCCTCGGAATATTTCTTACTCTCGGGTGTTCTTCTCGACCAAATTCCTGTTATTGAAGCTTCGTAGCTCGAAACAGGCGCCGTTGAAGCGCCAGAAGTAGATTAAAAAGGCGCCCAAGAGAAACTACTTATTCTCCTCTAATCTTCGACTGTGGTCCCGGGAGATAATGAAGGAAACCTGCACGAGCTTTATCAATATTTTTTCTCGAACAACGCTGGGAAAGTGGTTCCTTCAAGATTTCCTTACAGCAGATTTTTTGTAGAAGTCGTCAGTGACTGACATTTGTTGCAAATATATCTCTGAAGATTTATTTCATATACTTCAAATATTTTTTGACATTACATTTCCTGTAAGATAGATTTTTATCCAATACGAAAAATGCAACTTTTTATAGGCATTCTAATCTTAAAAAATAAATAATTTATTTAGGTAACACTGCCTAAGAATTCACTGTAAATGCTGATATTTTGCAAAAATGTGTTTTGTTTGTGTGGAAAGAACATAAATTTATATAGATGAAAAAATATATTCAAATGCTTATATATATTTTAACGTTTATATTAAATATTTATAAATGTTTATATGTTATTATATGTTCTTTAAAATATATTAAATATGGTTAATTAATATATTTGAAATATTATGATGCTAAAAGTGTTAAAATGTTGTATATATATATATATATATATATAACATTTTAACACTTTTTCATCTATATAAATTTATAAGTTCTTTATATATGTATATAATGTTTTTAAAAACGTTTTGAAGAAAACATTTCCAATTAAATTCGATTTTTGAGAACGAAAATACCCATTAGGTTTTTACGCGCAGTTCTGCAGCTTAAAGGAATCTTCAGTACACATTCTGTAAACTATATAAACATACAACTAAATTTGGTTATCTAATGCAACTCTTAGGTGAATTCACACGAGGTGAAAAATGGCAAAATAATTAATGTTATGAAATATAAATATATAAAACTAGGAATAAAAATAAGCAAGAGCAAAATTAAAGGTTATTAATAAAGGGTTGAATAACACTGGCCTTTTTTTTTATCAGGAGCCTCACGATATCAGTGTTATTGGTTTGCTTTTTCTGATATACGAGTGAAATTCCTAGATTCTGTGGGACATAATTTCAACCGAAAAGTGGCGAAAGCAGATGGGTGGTAATGAAATACTATCATCAATATTATTAACACATGATATAGTATTTCTAAGTGTTCGAATATTTCTCTTGTAAAACTTCATACATCTCAGGTTGTAAGCGGCCCAAAAGAAAACTTATAATATAGATAAAATGCAATTTTACATGGAAACCAATATTAAATCAATTCCCATGTAAGCAAGTAATAACAGTAAAATTCAGCAAATTTTCATGATTAATATTAAATGCAACACCAAAAAATGTTGCTTGTTATATACAAATTATTTATAAGTATATACACAGATAAATCATAAATAAATAAAAATATACCGTAATTATACATACAAAATTTTATATACATTTTACATTTATTATACATAAAATTTTTGTATGTATAATTTTGATATATTTCTGTTTTCTTATGATTTATTTACGTATATATACTCATAAACAATCTATATATAACAGCCAATAAATTTTTTTGGACACATTTGATATTAATCCACAATTTGTTTAATTTTACCTTTATTACTTGCTTGAGACTTGAGATAATATTGATTTATCTAAAATTGCTTCTTATCTATGTTGTAAATTTGCTTTTAGTTTGCTTACAACATCGATATTTATGAAGTTTTTACTAAAAAGAAACCACTTCAAAATACTAGATCAAGCGTTACTAATATTGGTGATAATATTTCATCACCAGCCAACGGTTTTCGGCATCTTTTGGTTGTAATGGAAGTACAAGGGTCTAGGAATCTCAACGATGTGTCAGAAAAAGCTAACCAATAATAGTGATAGTGTGCGGCTCCTAATGAAGAACAAGGTCACTGTTATTAAAAACCTTTTTTAATAACTTTTATTTTTATTCTTGCTTGTTTTTAATATTTTATTTATAATTTTATATTTCTGTATTTCGTAATATTAACTAATTTTCCATTTTCACCTCTCAAACATGTGGATTCACCTGGGGGTTACATCAAATAACCAAGAATAAGTATATTCTTGACATAAAAAAGTATAAAATTGGTCTTGCGATACGATTAAATTATCATTTTATGGTAATAACATATATATTTATAATATTTTTAATGTGCAATGGATTAGATGTGGAATTACATCAGAGAGCCGTCCTATATCTATGTCATTGCTTTTTTAGCTGCAGTTTTCTGTCAAAAACATGAATAAAAAGCAACATTAATAAGGCTTCTTATGATTTTTTTGGTCGGAAGATGCTTTTGGATGAAAGGTTCTAAGTAACAGACACAGACTATAAACAGTAACAGAAAGGCAACAACACAACACATTGCATCTCAGTATAATGCAGGGGCATCACAAAACATATCCGAACTCACAACACGACGGACATGGATAAGGATTGTTTTTAACAGCAGGAAGCCATGAAGAGGGAGAGAGTTTTCTATCACCAAAAGGCAGGAAAGCATGCCTTGTGTGGTTTTAGGAGCATTAAAATAGGGCACTTATCGAGTGGAAAAAGGTAACGTGGTCCGATGAGTCCCAGTTCTTCCACCTCCATCTTAGAGGCGGGATCAGAATGTGGCACACGCAGGCACGAGTCCATAAATGTTCTACCTATTGAAAATCCTTCAAACGGATGGTGGTGTAATACTGGTCTGGGGAAAGTTTTGCATGGGCTACACTTGGTCGCGTAATATCATTGGAAATGTCTTTAAACACCAGCATCTATCTCAACGTTGTTGCCAACTAAATTCTCCCATTTATGGATACTATGCTTCCCAATGTAGATGGTTATTTTCAGAAGAATCCTGTCATCGTGCTCGGCTGATTTCAGATTGGTTTGAGAAATATGATTCTGCGTCTTAATTGTTCCAGTGTCTAGCAATATCACCTGTTACCAACCCCAACGATAATTTGTGGGATGAAGTAGAAAAATTTATTTTAAACTTTGAAAATCCGTCATATAATTTGAACGAACTAACAGCTGACATTTGTTAATATGGACTAATATTTCTATGCAACGTTATTAACAACTTGTTGAGTCTATGTCCAGAAAATATCGACTGTGATCAAAGTTGAAGAAGGACAAATTCGATATCAGTATGGTGTTTTTAATATTTTGGCTATTGAGTACACACACACACACACACATATATATATGTATATATAAACTTCGAAAATATTTTATTTTTTTTAGCAATAATTATAATAAAAAGTAATCTAATATTATAACTATTAAAAATTCAATATGGATTTTCACAACTGCAGCTAACTTCTGACACTAAATACTACTAATAAATTACAAAAAAAAAAATGAATTGCTTATATACGTATAATTGATTCAAGAAAAATAATTCTCCCAATTCACAAAGTTGGAGATGTTTCCATTGAAGAAAAATTTCCATGTGACTCGTTTCGTCTTCGTTAGTTTAGCACTTTCCTTTTAGTATTTTATATTTCGTTTTCCATACTAGATGGATTTGGCGTTTTAAACAGATAACATGAACATTTTATTAGAATGTATATTAACAATATTTTATTATTAAACAAGTATTAATTAGGAGTGTCATATGTTGAAAAAAATCGCACTTTAATAATATTTAAGAACAATTACTCCTAAGTTTCTGGCAAGCGAAGAATTTAGCCTGAATTTAGGGAACTCAGGCAGTCGTAAACAGTTCAAGTAATAATAAGAAAAGTACTTTGTAAAACATATATCCTTATCAGTACGTCGACAAAAATCAAAACAAAGGAAAGTGTTATTTTTTAAATGAAACTTTCACACTAATAGTTACATTAACATCAAATGTTCAGAGTGACAGCTATTACCGGGAACGAATGACCGCATAGCATCAGCAAATGCAGCGGACAATGTGCGGTGTAAGTAGCATCTCGTTACCTTGAAGGTTTTTAATGGAAATATATGTGCGTACGAAATGGAGTAAAAAATCTGCAGAGTTCTTTATCAAAATGGCGTTATGGACATTTTACAGTTTTCTCAACAAGAGAGCGAGTGAACGTGGTTGTTCTATTAAATCCTAAAAGAGGCTTCGGTGATGGAAAGACTCTCTACGCCTTTCCTTGATTCATTATACGCTGAAGATATACGTCATTATGTGGCTGCAAAAATCAGCTGAGATGAGGATCTTGTGGCAAACCCATTTGGGACCTTTCCGGGTTACTGTGGCCATTTGGGAACATTAGAAAAGTCTGGGAGCCAAGAAACTCTTCTCTTGGCGATAAAATTACACCTCAAGGGCTTGAAGAAATCATTTAGGGAGGTAAACTTGCCTTTCAGTGGAATATCATTCCCGTTGTGTAATATCTTGCTATACTTGCCAACACGTGTAGAAATATTTAGGATTCTTAATTTAACATTTTAACCTTTTAATGACCAACTTTCCATAAATGGAACATAATTTAAAATATTTTTTCACCAATTCAAATAAATTTTTTTTAATGAAATGATGATTTATCCAATTAAATAAAGAATTGCAACATATTTATAAATTATTTCAAGACTATCTATCTGATTTTTGTTACTTTTATAAATTGTTGAAATTGTCCATTTTGAGGCAATTCGACCTTCTGATATTAAATACTTTCTTTTTCTCACTTCCTCTAAGAAATATTAACTGCCAATTTTTCTTAAGGTTTACAAAAGATTAAGGAATAATAAATTAATACAAATTAAATAATAAGAAGATTAAATAGAACGTGAGGGACATTTAGATTAGTATGTTCCGTAAGTGGAACATTGGACATTTATGCTTATAGTGTGCTCTCCGGACCCAGTATTGCCGCGGTTGGCTAATTCCCAGATGGCTGTACTTCTACGATTTATCAAACGTAAATATTTTGATCTACCAGATATAATCATTTAATCAGTTACGTTAAGCGAAGTTTCGGAATTTTTAATTTCTTTTAAATGCTTTTCTGTAGGGATTGGATTTTGTTTCTGTCAGAATTTTCTGTTATTTCTTCGCAGTTATCAATAAATTTCGAAAAAAAAATATTCGTACCGTCGACGAAGCAGTCGATTATTTGAATTCTTTGAGTGATTCAGAATTATCAATTAATTCGGAGGATCATTATGATATTTGTCTACTGTCGTATGTCGAGGACTATTGACTTCCAGATAAAGTAGATATTGACGAAAATGAACTCGGAGTCGCTCATCCGTCCGATGTTAGTGGGTAGGTGAGTCTACTTTTAAAATCTCTTCCAATAACACTTGACGAAGCCTATATATCTACTCCTACTGCTTATGATGAACCATCTACGTCAATAATATTCTCATATGGGGCACATTCTCGTTCAAAAAAAGCAAATTAAAAAAACAAGCACTAAAACTTGTCCCCCCCCCCAAAAAAAAAGGAAAGATTCCAAAATGGAACGACAAAACTGCTTTCGACAACGATAGTGCGACAGAAAAATGTTTTTTATTGTATGCATTGGTGGATCCAGAGATGGGTTTATGCCTTTCCTTCAGGACGGGCTGAAGAAAGACTTGAAACAGCTGATTTATTATGCAAAGACGGTAATAATATCTTAAATGCTTATATACGGAGGAAGAGAGCGTTGTTATTGTCCTTGTTCGTCTAGATGGCAAGGCACTCCGGACTCAATGGAGGGACCCTTCTTCGAATCCAGGATGATGATGGCGTCACCTTTTTTCCCAAAAACAAAAAAGCTCTAGTTTGAGCTATATGTACGTGGGTGCTAAAAATTATTGTATAATAAATTCCCCCACGAAAACTCACAAAAATCTCTCCCCGGTGGCTTTGTGTGTTGACCATTATTTGGCAATTGTGTTATCCCTGCGGAGGGTAATAATATCTTACATCCTTATATACGGAGAAAGAGAGCGTTATTACCTGTCCTCATTCGTCTAGCGGTCAAGACACTCCGGGCTAAACGGAGGGACCCTGGTTCGAATCCAGGATGAATACGACGTCTCTTTTTCTTTTGAATTAAAAAAGCTCTAGCTTGACCTACTTAAACGTGGGTTCCGAAAATTGTTGAATAAAATATATAATGCACGTAACTTATAAGCTTAAAGATAGGAATGTAATTCAAATATTCTTTTAACATTGATAAGTACTGTGTGAGTTTAGCGGAACAATATTTAATACAAAGAACTTTAAAAGAGCCAGCGTAAGGGCACAAATAGCTTAACTTCAAGGAAGTGCTTTGCTGGGTCGACGTGCATTTAATTCGTTTTTGGCTCTATAATACTCGATTATATTCATATGGAGCATATGATTACATTTACAAAGATACAAACTCATATGCAAAAAATAATCAGTTTCAATTCCATGTTTAACCAAAGCTTCGCTGTGCCTCTATAGCTATAATTCCTACAGATTTTAACTAAATAATTAGTGATCGTTTTCTCCAAGAGCGAATATTATCTAACATCCTTTCCTGCATATAAACTGGACACGCATGAAATTTTTTTATATAAGCGATTAAAAGTGTTGTTAGTACAGATACACACTGCTAGGTTTGTATCTCCTTAGGCGATAGAGATTTCGATATTTTGGAAAAATAGAACCTCCTCATTACCTTAGCTACCCTTGCGCCATAGAACTCAATCAATTAATCAAAAATATATTTATGGACAGGGCGATATTTGTAGATCGAAAAGAAATATTGATAAATAGATTTTATTGATTTCACCGTAGGCGTAAGCAAAAATTATTCATAAGTAGTCGGGGTTATAAGCTTACAACTAGAGAGTTAAAACTCCATATATTCATATTTATGCATATGTATATAAAATTTAATCGCAATGGGTGGATACAACTCCAATTAACCCCTCTGCATATGCCAGTAGGTTGTACTTGCTTTTTCTTAATTCAATTGTATATTGTAATAACTTCTACTGGGCTTACAGTTTAATGTTTTCTTCAATTAATAAGTTTATAAAGAAGTTTCTGTACTATTTTTGGCTAAGTAAGAAAACATGATAAGCCGCAATAATATCACGGAATGATCCTTGAATTTTTTTAATGCATTTAGAAATAAATTACTGATGAATCAATAAGTTGATTGAACTAAACTGAAAATAATTCCATGAAACAAACGCTTTCAATATAATTTTCAGTTTAATAATACGCATCTATGGAGTCTAACAAATTTGTACATTAAAAACAAGTTTAAACTAGTGCAATGTTTCCCAAATTTTGGCTATTCACGGAGTACTGCATTCCTGTAGTACGCATTTCTGTATTTACCGCGGAGCACTGCATTCCTGTAATACGCATTCCTGTATTTACCGCGGAGCACTGAATTCCTGTAGTACGCGTTCCTGTATTTACCGCGGAGCACTGCATTCCTGTAGTACGCATTAATGTATTTACCGCAGAGCACTCTTAGTATTCCTTTACTTATTGAGGACAATGAAGAGAAGTAGGGATACATTAACGTAAACAGAAAGTTCATAAGGGGGCTTATAGTTTTATAAGGGGAGATTAAAGAGCTACAGGTTCGTATGTTCACAAGAAAATTGCATTGCAATGGGTGCAATGTTCGGATCTACATCAATACCACCTGTGATGGTCAGTAGGGGAAGAGGAGGTTTGCTCGGATGAAAAATATATATATATTACTTCGAAACAAAGATATTCAATTCTGATTAATTATATCAGGCCTTACTGACTACAGTCAGTTGTAGAGCAAAATAATTGTATTTTGTGCAACATTATTTAAACGCTAAAAGCTTTCACTATAAAGTTTATACAATTCATACACAATATATATATATATTTAATAAATAAGATACCAGCATGAAAGTCAATTTTGTAAATTTTATTGACGATATCGGTTTTTATTCTTTGCAAACATCGATTTGGAATTTTTCGGAGATGTAATATTATAAATATCTCATTATTATTTTTTTAATTTCCTGAAAATCCTGCGGACCACGTGATAGTTTTCCACAAATCACTAGCTGACAACGGATTACATTTTGAGAAGCACTGGACAAATTCATTTCGTCCAGTCAAATAAAATTAACATCAAAATTTAATCCGAGAAGAAAGGAACACCCAATTTAAAAAATATATATGTCTATTACCTGGAGTCATACTTCGCATTTCATGTTGACAACAAATTTAATCACATCTTTCAATCTACAAAGTTACAGTGTAAAAATTTTCCATATTATGTGAAGAGAATTGATTAACTGCGTGGAAGAAATAACTATTCCAATAAATCATATAATTGCATATTTGATAGGCATTTATGCTAGTTTTATATTGCATAATGATCAACTATTGATTAGATATCGTAAAATATTTAATTGCAGTTGTTTGGGTAGAAAGTTGCGATAGGCAGGTTAGGAAGCTATGGGAACATACCGTATGTATTTTGATCGTGGGCGTGTCCAAAATTCATTTGAAGAAAAATTGAATTAAACGCTGGATGTTCGTTTAATAATATTGCAGCGGCAGAAAATAATTAAGTCGAGCTTGTAATGTTGATTGACCTCATTACCTCGTTTCAGAAATATTCAATTGGGTTGATGTAAGGGCCATCATATATTGCATAAACAGCCAGGAAGTTTTATTATGTTCCTGGAAGCATTTACTGATGTGTGCCCTGTGTGAAAGTGCATTGCCGTGTTTGAAATATGGACTTGAATGCACATAAACATTAGTGGCGAAAGAAGGAATATAGTTGGCTATGGTATTTTGTCATGCTGTTGTATGCAGAAGATTTGTAGCAGATGGCAAAGGAACCAATGTACTGTACTAAAACCTTCATTACATAAGGTACTATCACCATCAGAAATACACAACCAATATAAAGAAAAATGTCTAATCGTATGTCGTAGGCTTCTATTTGTCAACCTCTGATTTTGGAATTAAAGTAATTCAAGCAGAATATTAATTTTTTCGGATCGGAATTCTTGTTAGTCTTTTAGATTATTTTGATGAAATTTTTTAACAGTTTAGACAAGAAAAGCACAATATCTTGTCATTTCTCAACAGTCATGGGTCTAGTAGCAGGTTTTGTGCCTAATGTATACAAACTATTTGTAGATTTATTCATTGGCGTACTAGGTGTACCACAAGTTGTACCCAGTTCATTTCGTGGCCAAGAGATGTGATTAAGCTATCATTAAACTTCTAAATTAGACCCTTTGTCTTCCGCCATCTTTCTTCTGCTACTAAAAGAACCACAGGAAACAGAATATTGCCGAACTGCAACTGCGCTGTATTAGCTGGGCATGAATGAATGAAGACCTCGTTTGGAGCAACACGACCTTAGCTAGCTTGGTGTCAAATATATTTAAACGCAGAAATATGAAGACTAATTTTCATCAGCAGAAGCCCTAGATATGGTTGCTGATTGCAGTTGTCCATTTTGGCACATTCCACTTATGGGCGTTATCTGTCTAATATTATTGTATTATAAGGTAATTTACTGTGATCAGCATGCTTGCTTGTAAGACAATCTTTATTTTATCTCTGCTACATTTTCCCTTATTAATAAACTAATAATTTTCATCATCTTCGGTACTTTTTCTAATAATTATCTCCTAATAATCTTCAATATATCCGATACGATTTCTTTTCGTAATCGTATGTTCAAAATATATTTGTGAACAGAAAATATTTATAAAAGTTAGTTATAAACTTTTTCTTCTCCGTTTTCATAAATTTAACTCTACAATATTGTCAATCAGGATAAATAAAATCATGGTACATTTTTTAGAAATTTACATATTAGTTAAGTAAATAGTTTAGTTGAGCTAATTTTAATCACATTTACGTAGCTAAACACAATGTTATTCTATATCATTTACAATTTAAGAAAAACAAAACAAAAATTTTATCACATGTTTTAAATACCACTAATTAATTGTTAATATATTAAACATAACATAATTAATTTAATTATATATACAACATACCTCAAATAAATTGATATTATTTGATATATCATTGTGTGGGGAAATAAAGTGCGTCGAAATGAAACTTTGCCAAATCTAGCAACCCTGCAAGATTTCTTGAACTCATTTTGGAAAAACATTTCTTGAAAATGACGCCTTACCTTTAAAACATGTCGTTTTAAATGATGATGAACGAGCAGTGAAAATTTTTCATTTTCCGCTTTTTTCCATATCTCAGGAAAGGTCTTGAAAGAAATTTTAAACGTAATTATACATTTTTTTTATTGTTATGCCTTAGTAGGTAAAAAAATGTGCAAGACGATGCTTGCTATCATTAACGGTTAAATAGCAAAACATGTCTAAAACGACTCAAGCAAATATTAAAAAAGGTCTTTAATTTTTCCATTTTTCCTGAAAACAGAAAGCGCGAAATTTTTCAAAATGATGTAGATGAAAAACGGAAATATATTAAGTTGTTTGCCACGAATTTTACAGTTTTTGACTGAACTGAAATGCACATTTCAAGATTTTTTTTTCAAAAAAGTACTCAGAGATATATCGCCAAAAATTATTAATTTTTTTAAAATACTTGTTCTTTTTTTTTGGAATTTAGGATGTTAGTTAAGTGGCGAACTTACAATAATTATAGCAATGAAATTATGTAAACAGGAGAAGACATAGTAGATAAATAAAACATAATACTTTTGCAGTTAGAAATTACATAATTTAATGCCTTAACAGCTGTTTCAGTAGCTTCTTCATACTTTTTTCAAACGAAATATACAAACCAAACAAACTGTTGATTGGTAATGAAGAAGGTGGAAAAGAAATATCTAAAATATTGATTTTTTAGTTTGATAAATATTTATTTGTACCAATTAATAAGTTGGTAATGGAGATTAGAAAAAAGCAGAAATTTACTTACCTAAAATAAAATATAAAACTTTTAAAGCTTATCACATCTGGTGGCGCAGTATAGCCCAGATGCTCTTGCGCCATAAAAAAGCCAAACAAACAAATCGCATCTGTTAATAGTATTAATTTATAATTATAATGCAAAAGTTATTTTAATAGATTAAGCATATTGGTAACTATTTAGATAAAAGGTATTAATTATATAAATAATATTTAATATAATAATAAAAATTATTTCTAAAGTACCGAATTAAAAATAAAACTATTTATACATCGACCCCCACTTAATCCAGTCACAAATAATCGAATATAGGCTATAAATATTCTATATTTAAAAAATAAGCTCTAAATTACGAAAGTAATGTAAAACGCAGAGGTTTGAACTGGAATTTCTTAAGATGGGAAAAATGAATTTGAAACTTTAAAAATAAAGTTTTTCTTATTTTAGACTAGGCTTCTTTATATATTCGATTCACATATTTACACAGCATATATTAAAATGCTTTATTTTTAATGGTGTGAGAAGGAAAACAGAATTTCTTTTAAGTTTTTAAGGCAAAATTAGTTCTTAAATCGTGAATTTTATGTAGCCTTAAAAATTTATTTAAAAATGAAATATCAGTTTTCAGAATGTGAAAGAATGTATGCAGAAAAACACGATCTACTTGATGCGATTTACGGTTTGAAAAACGGATAAAAATTAAATAAAAAAAAAAAGGCTTATTCAAGAATGGGGACTCGAATTCAGGACTGCTTGGCGCCCCTATCTCTACGCATGAGTAAATTAAAAAAAAATAATTGTAAGAACATAGAAAGGGATGAAAAGTATCCTTTTTTCTAAAATTACAAAGAATTTTCCATTCACTATTCAAAGTTTTTGGATGTTCAGAACATGTTCCAATAACATTTTCCTCCATATTGTATTTTAAAATAAATCTATTTAAAACCTCCTTCATAACATATTACAATACATATCTTATACTACGAAAGATTTTACGGACCCGCAGTTCACGACCATTCTCTAAAGAAATAGATATTCATACGTTCCTCAACAACACAATGCTCCTTGAAAACCCACTTGGACACCGCTTTTTTGAAATGAGACACCTATTTGTGGTACAGAGCCCATTCTGCGATAATAAATATTTTTTCCATATTTAGCGATAAGTGGATTCTCCGTAGTCGTAATGGATTTGCTTTTGGATGCTTTGGAGGAGGGTGAGGGGTAATGGTGCGTCTAATGTGTTAGGTGAAAAGGAGACTGGGACTTCGTCCTAATGATTACAATACGACTCACTTAAGCGGGGTCGTGTAGGGATAGGGCTCAGTTTTGGAGCCACAATGCGTGAAATCCATCTAGACGGCGTGGCGGAGATGAATGGTGACCCCTAAATAATTCTTTGATACAGGCACCGTTTTTTTTCAAATAACTATATACATATACTCTATATTTTGGAAAGTTTTAAAATCTTTTTTGGCGGGATCAGGGCAGAGGTGTACATAATATATACTTAAAATACCAAAGACAGAGTTTATAGGCATTCAGATGTATCAACGATTTTGCTGCTATTTAAAAAAGGGCAAAATATAAAATATAATAAATATCTAAGTTTAGAATATTTAAGTACTTTTAGTATATGCAGTCAACTTCCGGTTATTCGTATTCAAAAGCGAGCTAAAAATATGAACGGGACCTATTGTTAAAATTAATCAATGCCACAAGATTAGATTGATGATTAGTCCAGATGCTGACGCTGAAGTTAGAAATATTATGTGCAAAAATTTACAGGTTAGAAATATTGTATACGAAAGTTCACAAGTTAGAAACATTGTTTACAAAAGTTTACAGGTTAGACATATTGTATACGAAAATTTACAATTCAGAGATACTGTATACAAAAATTTACAAGTTAGAAATATTGTATATAGAAATTTAATCCATTTAAATTCCTGACATGATTTTAAACTCAGTCAGGGTTAAATTAAGATTTTGCGGGACCCTAGATAAATTTTTTCTGGACCCCTTGTACTATAATTGAAGCCTGTATGGTTACAGTAAGACCCGTATATAACGAAGATCTTGGGACCAACGAAAATGCTCACTATATACGAAAGCTTACAAAGTTATATTCTAGAATTTAAATTATAAACTTTGAAAATAAAGTCAGTGCAGGTGATATATATACATACAATGTACATACAAAAAATTTTAAAATTCGCACCGCGATAAAATCACTATCCTCGTTATAAGATCTGATTGTCAATGATTTTGAAGTAGCGTTGAGTCTTCATCTCACTGGGTCCCTCAAAAAAAAAATTGCGGGTCCCAGACAATCGTCCTGTTTGTTCATACTGCAATCCGGCCCGGACTACAGTTCATTCATCCGATTAAAAAAACAAGCAAGTGAAGGAAAATCGTCAAAGGTCGATATTCAAACTTAGCGGGTTTCAATTAACATTAATTCGCAACTCTCTAATCCAGCCGTCTCTAATCCGCAACTCTCTAATTCTCAAGTAACTCGGTAGGTTTTCAACGTTAACAACAACCATAATTATTGCATTTACGGAAGACCTTTGCCTTGTCCTTTTCATTGCGTATAGACAGGCAGACAGAAAAACCAAAAGCAATAGCGGGTTCAATATCTATTGAAACCCGCTAAAAACTGTGAAGTCCGAAAGTGCAAATTGTGTTTTACACATTGACAGGTCATCAACTGCATTTCTACATAATGTAAAATTACCTGCGATCATTTTAGCATCAAAGTTTACTATGTTAAAAATTCTTCTTGTCGTTTCATGGACGTTCATTTCCATAATATCCAGAAAAAAGATATTTTCAAAAAAATTATTTAATATTTTTTTTTAGTTTCACAGATTCTCCCTGTCGTTGCATGGACGCTCATTTCCACAATATTAGGATAAAGGGTATTTAAAAAAAAAAAAAAAAAAGCAAGATTTATTATTTTTTTTGTTTCACAGATTCAGGTTTTACTATATACTATAAACGTATCAGAAATAAAGGGTAAGTTTTCGGAATTTTAAGGTTTGTTAAGCATTTATATTTTCGGATTATCAGAATATTCATGGTATATGTGCCGTCCATTAATACGAAGAATCGGGAGTTTACTGTGCAGATTAAAACGGGTGTATATAAATCAACGAAATTTACTCATTCATTTTTGAATTGATATTTATTTATGTATCCGGACGCACATGTTGGAGAAAGACGCACGCACACTGTCATTATCCTCAAAAAACCTGTATTACAAATTCAAACTCACTGTTCAAGAAGGATATCTCGAGTTCAGAGGCTATTGTCTTCGAAATATGTCCCTAATCATTATCATGTTCTTTTTGATAGAACCCGCTATTCTTGATAAAAAAGCACCATAAAGTTTAAAAAAAAACCTCTTCAAAACCACAGTGTGGTATGTAAATAGTTTTATAAAACACCCATAATCGTCAGTGTTTGAAAAGGGGTTCACCGTTCGAAAATACTTCGGTATCTGTGTTTGCATTCTCCCCTTTTCGCATTCAATCGCTCCCACTCGCTGTAATCGAATTGCTTGCGGTGCTACGCGTCGACTTTTGGGCGCACAGCTGGCCCAGCGACCGTATCGAATAACATGCTTGCAGATCTAAATGTTCGATAGGACGAACAGACTTTTGTGGTCGAATATTCAGAACGAAATATGCTAAAATTTTGGAAATTGGCAACACCTTGACCATGGTAATATTCCATTAATAAAAAATAAAATAATACTTTGTAAACTCTATAAAAAGTAGATGCTAACCACAGCTAAAGTGTTAGAGAACAAGCTTGATGAAGAACCATAAAAATCTATCTTTTCTTCTGTCAACATCACCGCATTCTGGAAGAGAATCTCGTAACAAGCTTCGGCTTTATATTCTCTTCCATTTCTAACCCAAAACTTAAAATAATTTAATATAGATCTTCTCTAACATTCCTTTAATTTTTATACTGCTCAAGCTATGTATCACAAAATACGATATATTGGGTTGAATAAAATTATTATGCAGAAAGGATCTTCTCTCTCCGTTTTTTTCTTTTAACAGTGTTAACACGTTTTTTCCATGTAATTTATTGTCGTTTTACTTGTTTTCATTTAAATATTTCATTTTCGCACACACGTATATATATATATGAACATGGTAATGAAAACGCTACAGTTAGCGCCCAGAAAACGATTGTGTGGATATATTGCATAAAACAGCGTCTCTAAAATGTTTTACCGATGAGATTTCCACATTCATTAAAAAGTCATATAAAGTATTTTTAAATTAATATTTAAAATAATAAATAAATTATTGTATATGTCTCAAACATCTGAAATTGCTTTCCTTAATATCGTTTATTTTTTTCCCTGTATTTTTTGCTTGTTTTTCTCTCGTTTCTCTTTTTCATCATTTCTTTAATTTCTCTCCCTAAATTCATAAAGTTTTTCTGAGTTTGTTTTGTGGATATTTAAAAATGCATTGATATCCGACCTTACTTACAATCATAGCATACGCACGGAAGTGAAACATAGATATTATTAGAAGTGTTTTCTGCATTCGGTAGAAAGTTCTGAAACTTGACTAGCACTATGCCCTTGGGATTAGAAGCCCATGAGCAAACACAGGAAAAAATATATCAACATATAACCAAAAAAAAAAAAAAAGAGAAAAAAATTCGCCAACGAATCACCAAAAAGACGTCTGGAACGGTGGGCAGAGTGGACCGGGGTGGAAATCCTACAACCGCTCTCTGGAGATCTATGTGGAGGACGAACCTATGGGAGAGGTTCCTGAAATAACAGCCACAACTGATGCGAATACCGTGTATCGTAGTCCCACTGCGGAGTAGCCGTTCTTTAGTGCTGGGGATAGGACGTTGCTGATCTTTATCGGTTATTGGCTGTATATCTGCGCCAATACTTTGCACCAGGAAAAAAATCCAGGAGCCTGCGTCCCTTTAAAAGGGTGGTTTAATCAAAATATACTGACCTCAGGGCATATTTTATGGTCTATGTTTACCTATGTGTCTCTGATAATTATAGTCCTTGTGGCGCCCATACTATAATCGAAGTCGAAAAACATAATATCTAAAAATATTGCAAACTCAAATTGTAAAGGCGCATCGAAACAAATTTAGTTCAGTTACTGAGGACGCGATTTAGTTATTTTAGGTATCAAATCTATAATTATTTTATAATATAATGCAAATACCTTTCCTTATAAGATATTTTTCTAAACTTTGCTGCGAAAAAGATAACGAGGCTGTTGAATATTTTCGCGATTTTGCTTGGATTTTTAAATTTTTAAAATTGAATTAGGATTTATAAAATGATGTATTTATTTTCGCTGTGGACAGAAGTTAACTTCGATTGTAGTAATAAAACAAAGCATGCAGAAAATTAATACGCTGTTAAGATATTATTTAAATCATTGACAGTTGTTTAAACAGAGACGTCTATTTTATTCAAAACGTAATTTGTGAATTATAATTATATTCAATTTAAAAAAATAATGTTCCGGGAAAGATAAACATCTGCCTGAATAATTGTTTGTCAACGATTATAATAAATGGTTTAACTGCGTTAGTTTTGTATACATATTAATTAATTAATTTATATAGTGTATTAGTACATTATTTAAACTTTGATGTACTATTTATTTATAAAGATGTAAGTTATGCATAAATGAATCAAACAATGTATAAAGCATAAGAAAAAATATGTAATTTTTTTTATTAAGTACAATTAATCTGCGACGTTGTTTCATGCTCAATAATTCAAATGACTTAAATTAAATGCTCTGCATTCTGTCATGTTATGTTTTTGTTTCCGATACTTTATTCCAGTTTTAACTTTCTGATATCTAGTTCCACACTTACCTTTTGATACTCAGTCCCACTCTTATCTTTCCGATACTTAGTTCTACTCTTATCTTTCCGATACTTAGTTCTACTCTTATCTTTCCGATACTTAGTTCTACTCTTATCTTTCCGATACTTAGTTCTACTCTTATCTTTCCAATACTTAGTTCTACTCTTATCTTTCCGATACTTAGTTCTACTCTTATCTTTCCGATACTTAGTTCTACTCTTATCTTTCCGATACTTAGTTCTACTCTTATCTTTCCGATACTTAGTTGGAACCATAAATCGAAACGTAGGAATAACAGCCATTTCTATTCGATTTTCCTTACAAACCTTCGCTTTAAAAATTACTTATCAGTAACATCTAGGACGGGTGCTGGGGCTCGCGTACTTTTTGCGGCTGATAACGAATTTACACATAATATTCCTTACTCAAACCCGGCGGTGAATTTCACGGAATAGGTCTAAATTTATTTTCAAGATTTTCACTCCCCATCCCTCGGAAAGAATTCCCGTATCCGTCCTTGAACAAAGGGTAGATGTACCACGTTTATTTGTTTGCGGAAAATCCGGGTTTCATCCCATTGACACCAAATGCTTATGTGTTTTCTACCACCCCGTAGTGCAGGGGTTGACTAACAGGTTAAGAAAGGTTAAGAACCCTTGTAAAATAATACATTCTTGAGCAGCATGACTTTAGCTGCAGTATTGGCTAAATAAAACATAAACTTTCACAAAAGTGATGTTTTAAAATAACTTAAGATATTATTATATAGATTATAAGGTATTGCTATATAGATTAAGATATCATTATATAAAGTTTAAGATATTATTTATCATGAATAAGTGAGGTCCATTGTTTTGCTTGAAATTGGACAACGCATTAGACATTTTTTTGTGGAAAAACTGGAAAAGTGTAAGTTCAGTTATGTTCATTTCAAAGCGGACGCAACTGATCTGTATTCCGTTCTCAGAACAAAGTAGAAAAGGGAAGAAAAAAGGAAAGGAAAGAACGTCTGGGGAGGGCTTAAGGAGGCAAATCTGTGGGAACATCTCAAGGCGTGAGGAGGATACAGAACAGAAGGTATCAGGAGCTTTGTTTTTCCGATCCCGTTTGCGGGTTCCATAAAAAAAAGGAATTCTGGGTTCAGGTCTCCCGGACAAACCCATTTCCCTAATCATAGGATCCTTTTTCTACATAGTGTGGGGGATTTGGGGGAAATCCGAGCTCTGTGTCTCCCCATCACTCGCCTGCTCCTTTTTCCGGTTGTCCCGGTTTTGGGAAACTTCAAGTAAAATACCTCGTGTAGCTCTAGTAGGATTTAGTAGAGCGTTTTTGTGTCAATTGTCATCGATGTATTGGGATACGAGTCTCGAGTAAAGATTGGTAAAATTAATGCACTTCAAATAAATGTTATGGTCATACTAATATACATCAAACGAAATTTATACCATATAAGTGAATGCAATTGAGATTATATAGAATAAAGCCGCCAAACAGCTACATTCTTTAATTTTAAATACAAAACATCTCAAAGCACCCAGAAATATTAGAAGTGTTCGAAATAGACATGTAAACTTGACAAAACGAAACAGTTTTCAGTGGAAAAATGTATTCCTGAAACATAATATTTTGCCAGTTGATAAAATGCATCAGAACTGATCAAAATGCATGAAAGGATGAGATAAGGTAAGCACATTGAATGTTTAAGAATAAAATTAAATGAAAAGATAGAAGTATTTGTCCTAACTTCAATGACCTTATACTGCCAAAAATAAGAACTGAAATGGAAAGGAGTAATAGTTATACAGGGCTTAAATATTGGAAAAAATTGCAAGTAGAATTAAAAAAAAATTGAAAAAAAAAAAAAAAGAACCACATTAATATGGGGGTACATACCCCTTAAGTGTTACGAAATGCCTTCTGATAGGCTGAAGTTCAACATTCTATAACTTTTAAAATAACACATATCCAAAAATAAAAATTTGCACATAGGATTATTGTATTATGAGCTTACTAAAATCATTAACAAAATATGTTTATGTATTGTTATTTTTTATAGTAAATTAAAATATTATACCAGATTTTGCCAGTTAAAATTTTTAATACGGGCACAATATAA
>QLNU02014176.1:38952437-38989754 GCA_006491805.2 Dysdera silvatica | reverse complement strand
TTGTTTTTAGTGGTAAGCCCAAAATTACTATCAAACATTTTTTTGCTGAACCCTCGAACCCTAGGTCCCTTAACTTTAAATTTTCAAATGGCAGTCCCTATCTTGTAATATATCATTTTAACAGTTTAAAGTCCGCTCTTAGATCCCAATACATTTTTGTTCTTTTTCTTTAATTTTCAGTATTCTAATTTTTCAACTTAGATATACAATCCAAAAAAACTTTTTAAATGATTTTCATCATTTTTCATCATGTTCCAGAAGTGGAACATTGGCCACTATTGAGTATACAAAGTGATCAAAATTTGGGAGTACATATAAAACTCAATTTGCTAAAAGACAGAACATATAATGCGAATATATATATATAAATAAACATACATATATATGTATATAAAGGTTATTGGAGCATGCAGGGGTGTTGATGGGGGTTGTAACCTCCCATTGCAATGCAATGTTTTATATTTAATATTAGAATATGTGAGTTGTGGTCCTGTAAACCCCCATTAAACCTATAACCCCCTTACCAACGTCCTGTGTACGCGTATAATAAAGGTCATACATGGGGGGACACCCACTCCAACTTCCCCACAATTACAAAAAACAATTTTAGCATTATAGGAACCAAATAAAGGTGCTTTAGCCCCTCTTTCCTAATTTTTCTACTTCCTATTTGTAAATCTTGATGTATACATATATATATATGGCTCGATATAGGGTTTCCGAATGGAGGGGGGCAGTATTAAAATCAGAGATATTTTTGGTTCAATATCTTTACATATATCTCCCATCGGGTTAATGTCAAGATTTCTCCAATAGAGAGGTGAACATTCAACATTTTTTATTTACAGGTCTGACAAATATACGTATAATCATAAGCGGATCCAGAAAAACCAGGGAGCACAGATCTTTCTGTGCGGCGATAGAGTACAGACCACTTCATCATATTCCATAATTTTGCATAATAAATCAGTTGCTTCTAGTTTTTCTTCAGCCTACCTGGGAGGAGGGGCTCAAACCCATCTCTGGATTCACCAATGCATATAATAAAAAACATTTTTCTGTCGCACTATTGTTGTCAAAAGCAGTTTTGTCATTCCATTTTGGTATCTTTCCTTTTTTTTGGGGGGGTGGGGGGACAAGTTCTAGTGCTTGTTTTTTTAATTTGCTTTTTTTTTGAACGAGATTGTGTCGTTGATGAGAATATTATTGACGTAGATGGTTCATAATAAGAAGTAGGAGTAGACATAGGGGCTTAGTAATGTCCTATGGGGCGAGATTTTAAAAGTAGACTTACCTGTCCACTAACATCAGACGGATGAGCGACTTTCAAGTTCAATTTCGTCAATATCTACTTCATCTGGATGTCAATAGTTCTCGACATACGAGAGTTGACAAATATCGTAATGATCCTCTGAATTAATTGATAATTTTAAATCACTCAAAGAATTAAAATAATCCAAAGCTTCTTCAACTGTTCGAAATATTTTTTCCATTTTATTGACAACCCGAAAGAACAAGATAAAATTCTGAACCGAAATGAAATTCAATCCGTATGGAAAGAAAACGTTAAGCGTATAAAGGAAGCTGAAAATTCCAGAGCATCGCCTAATGAAATTGATGAAATGTTTCTATCTATTAGAGCGAAGTATTTAAGTCCGGCAGATCGTAGAACTACAGATGTCCGGGAATTCGCATAACGCGACTATGTAGGGTTAGGGAAATCTGAACTACAACCACAAGTGGCCAATATTCCTCGCGTGCTGTTTGATCAATTTTTTTTGCTAATTTACTATTCCTCCATATTTTGTAAATCTTAAAAAAAATTGACAGTTAATATTTTCTAGAGGAAGTGAGAAAAAGTAAGTATTTAATATCAGAAGTTTAAATTGCCTCAAAATGAACAATTTCGACAATTTATAAAAATAACAACGATCAGATAAATAGTCTTGAAATAATTCAGGAATATGTTTCAATCTTTTATTTAATTGAATAAATTATCATTTCATTTAAAAAAGTTAATTTGAATTGGTGAAAAAAATTTAAATTATGTTCCATTTATGGTACATTGGCCACTAAAAGGTTACACAGCGTAATAAATACAATAATTTTGCGCCAAAGAAAATGAGGTTGCTTCGCGTGTACGTGAGAAAGAGATAAAGGTCTAATTGTTATTTTGACCCTTTCAAACAATACCAGAGGGAGAGAGAGAGGGAGAGGGAGAGAGAGAGAGAGAGCACTTTGGCCTATCTTTGATGGAATGAACTAATTTGCACGCCGTCTGTGCAAAAAATCAGGTTTCTTTTGTATGCTGGTCATGCGTAGTAATACAAGTAGATGGCCACAAATATTGAAATCAGGGTTTATTATCTTTATCGGGATATTAGCCCGAATAACCCAAAATAACAGTTTTATTTTTAGCTATTTCTCCCGAATACATGAACCAATTTAATTTTTCTCAGACATACTTTATTTTTTACGCTATTTAAAATGGTATATCACAAGATAGGGGTTGCCATTTGAAAATTCAAAGTTGGGGGCCTGGAAATTTGGGGAGAGGTTGCACAAAAATGGTCAGACTAAATTTTTGCTTATTCATAAATAATAATGGATCTTTTTGATCAAAATCGCATCTTACTCAGGACAAACATATTTAAGGTGGATCGATTTTATGATCACCTTTGTATATATATATATATATATATGGCCTGCAAAAGGGTTGCTGGTATCTAACTGGAAGGAGACCCACACGCTGAACGTATGTGACGATGTGTGGAACCGGCCAGGCCAGTAACCTAGTGTCCTACCCCGCCTTCAAGTGGTGCAGGCTGAGCTTTCTATTTATGTGGCAAATTAATATTTGCTACACGGATAGAAAGGCGGAAGGGGAGGGCTAATTCACCAACCCGTTTAGCCAGCGTGGTGAAATTATGGCTAATTCCTCCATTATGTTGACACACCAGAAACCATGGCCCCTAGTCTCCAGGTGCTGGAGTGCTCCTGATCAAGGCAGCGGTCAGTGTGGCATGAAAGCAGGGGGTGCTAAGAATCACTGGAATGGCCCAGGCTGCCGTTTGTTATTGACCTTGGCTACGTTTAATGGACGATCCCTTGCTTCTGAAGCAAAACTTCAGGAATTGGAAGAGGAACTAGACAAGATCAAATGGGACATTGTAGGACTCAGTGAAATTAGAAGAAAAGGTGAAGAGTTGGTGGAACTGAAAAGCGGACATTTGTTTTACTATAGAGGAACGGAAACTGGAAGAACAAGTGGTGTTGGCTTCTTAATCAACAAAAGAATTAAAGACTGTCTTCTGGAAGTTGAAAGTACATCAGATCGAGCAGCGAGGCTTGTTGTTCAACTAACCCAGCGATACCAACTTCAAATAGTACAGGTATATGCACCAACATCAAGCCATACCGACGAAGAGGTTGAAGAATTTTATGAAGAAATCAAAGAGTTACACACCAAAGGGAAACAACATATCAAGCTCATCATGGGGGATTTCAATGCAAGAATTGGACAACAGGAACAAGGAGAGACATCGGTTGGTAAATACGGATATGGGGAAAGGAATGAACGTGGCGATCAACTCATCGAATTTGCAGAAGCTGAAAACCTTAGCATCATGAATTCATTTTTTAAGAAGAAACCGCAAAGAAAATGGACATGGAAACACCCAAATGGGGGAACTAGTGAAATTGACTATATCCTGGCAAACAAGAAATCAATTATTGAAGATTGCAGTGTACTGAACAGATTTAATACTGGAAGTGATCATCGAATGGTGAGATGTAAAGTGCACTTAAATACTAAATTAGAACGACAGAAGCTCATTAGGAAACAAGTAAGTAAGAGGGTGGATTTAAAGAAATTAAAAGAAAATACCGAGGCATTCAAGTTGGAATTAAAAAATCGCTTTTCTGCACTGGAAGGACTTATTGATGAAAGTGATATCTCAGAAGCAAATGAAAACATTGTTAAGACAATAGTTGAAACTGCTGGGGAAATTGGTGGTGTAACCTGTAAAAAGCACAATAGCAAATTATCTGAGAAGACGAAACAGCTCATGAAAAGGCGAAGAGATATGAAGGTGGACAATCGAAATACCAGTTCCAGGATTGAGTACATAGAACTTTGTAAAACTCTGCGCAAAAGCATGAAAGAAGACATAAGAAAATTCAATTGTGAGTTAGTAAGGAAGGCCATTGAAAATAACAAGAGCCTTAGGGTTGTTAAAGGAAGTTTATCTGTTGGGAAGAAACACATCATTGCATTAAAAGGAGAGGATGGCACCGTAACAAGAAATAGGGAAGAAATACTTAGAAGAGTTGAAGAATTCTACAAAAAACTATATGAAAGTAACAGTGGATTAAACGAAGACACTGAAATAGTCGAAGGAACAGCTCCTAAAATCTTAAAAGAAGAAGTTTCATTTGCAATAAAAAGTATGAAGAAAGGAAGAGCCCCTGGCGATGATGGTATTACATTAGATATCCTAAAAGAAGCTGGAGAATATGTAGAAGACATACTTGCAAAATTCTTTACCAAATGTCTTAACAGCGGTAACATACCAAACCAATGGGATTCTGCAACAGTAATTCTTTTGCATAAAAAAGGTGATAAAGAGGATTTGAAAAATTACCGACCAATTAGCTTGTTACCTGCTATTTATAAAATCTTCACAAAAGTGCTAACACATCGCCTGCAGAAAAAATTAGATGCAGCTCAACCAAGAGAACAAGCTGGATTTCGAAGTGGATTCAGTACAGTGGACCATATTCAAGTATTAAGAGAATTAATTGAAAGAACACATGAATATGAACTTCCATTGTGTGTTGCATTTATTGACTATGAGAAGGCCTTTGACTCTATTAAAACATCAGCAGTCATCAACTCTTTAAGATCAACAGACATTGAGGATGTGTACATTGACATGGTGAAACGTGTGTATAAAAATGCAAGTGCAAAATTTCGGTTACATAAAGATACCAAAACTATCAAAATTGGTAAAGGTGTGAGGCAGGGAGATACCATTTCTCCAAAACTTTTTACTTCAGCTTTACAGATGATTTTTCAGCTGATAAATTGGAATAACAAGGGAATAAAAATAAATGGTGAATATTTAAATCATTTGCGGTTTGCTGATGACATTGTTATTTTTTCAACGAACCCATCAGAACTCCAAGACATGGTACAGGAGCTCTCAACTAGAAGTAAAGAAGTTGGACTCAAGATGAACCTACAAAAAACTAAGATCATGTTCAATAATTTTGTAGAGGAAACAAAAATACAAGTTGACAACATTGAGCTAGAAATTGCTGATTCATATATTTACCTTGGCCAGCTGATTTCAATGGATGGCAACATTATGAAAGAACTCAACAGACGTATTAAACTTGGCTGGAGTGCATTTGGAAGAAACAGTTTTATCCTGAAGGGGAAATTGCCTTTGTGTCTAAAAAGAAAGGTCTTCAACCAGTGTGTATTGCCAGTCCTCTCTTATGGATCAGAGACATGGAGTCTAACAGTTGGAGCAATACGAAAGTTACAGACAACGCAAAGGAGCATGGAGAGGTGCATGCTTGGAATAACTAGGAGAGATCGAAAAAGAAACACTTGGGTGAGAGAGCAAACTAGAGTAGAGGACATCATTGTTAAAGTAAAAGGGCTGAAATGGCGATGGGCTGGGCATATTGCAAGAAGAACTGATCAACGATGGACAACAGAAATTCTGAACTGGATTCCAAGAGACCACCGAAGACCTAGAAAACGTCCTCAAACTAGATGGGTGGATGAAATAAGAAAACAGGTTGGGGTGACGTGGAAACGAATGGCCCAGGATAGACTTGTGTGGAAAGCATTTGGAGAGACCTTCATCCAGCAGTGGATAGATAATGGTTGAATATGATGATGATGATGATGATATATATATGTGTGTGTGTGTGTGTGTGTATGCACGTATTTGTGCTTAATTAAAATATTAGAAAAATTATGTAGAATTGAAATGATGGGAAGTTGATAGAAAATGGAATTAGCAGAAACAACGTAAAAACAATAAAAAAAAATAGAATAACAGTAAATTAAACCAAAATACATATACCGATATGCTTAGAAACTTCATACGATACACAAAAATACAATAATTAAGTAATAATTAACAAGTTGAGATAAGGAACGGAGTGAATTTGAAAGAAAATAGAATATGGAATGATTAATAAATGGAACTAGGACACCAGGATGAGTGAGTGAGTGAGAATAGTGTTCATTAATTTATTCATATCTGTAAGTATTCCTTATGTGCAGCAAATTTGATTTCTATTATAGTTTCGATAATAGTTCTTCATTGAAGTCGAACGAGTACGAAAAAATGAAAAGTTTAAATTGTTTACTCCACAGAAGATCGGAAGATAAACCCGACGTGGAATTCTCCCTCTCCGATTCCAAAATGTGGTCTCTTCTATAGGGAGAGTGCCTTGTGGTGGTCTCCGCATAAAGGTAAATTTAACATTGAGTCTATTGGGAAAAATCCATTTAAAAAAAAATATTTGTTGAGGGAGGTGATCGCTTAATAGAAGTGGTCATCAAGGGAGGTTTCACTATATATATATATATATTTCAGACATCATCAGTGGTTGTGAAATTAATTTATCGATATACAATTATCTCAATTATTCAAAAAATATATTTTATTAATATTATTACGGTTTTTTGAATTCTGAGGTTTAAAAGGTTTTGTTGGTAGGTGTTTTTTTTTTTGCTTAATAGTGTTCGTGTTTATAAAGTCACTTTTGAGTTACCTCAGTAACTTTATAAATAATGTTCCCGATGCTTCAGAAGTTGAAATATTTCTTTTCAATGAATTTTCATAGTTTTCATTTCAAGAACTATCATGTATCTGTTACCAAGTCGTAAGATTTGAAACTGAAGAAAATACAATTATGATGCGCTCGTAGATATTAATTGTTGATGTTACGTGAAGCATGAGTGTAATGTGGCGTGAATTCATCAGCTCTCCGCTTTATATGCTCTATTGTAACTCACACGCCCGAGTTACGAGAGCGCTTTCTATGCGCTTTTCGAAACTCGGGCGCTCGAGTTCGTTCATTGCAATAATTGTAGACATTGACATGGTAAAGTGAACAGAGACAATTGAGGACATTACACTTTTTGTTAACTGTATATTTCTTCTAAATTACACCGTTTAGATTTTCCTCGCGAATCGGTATATTTTATTGGTTTTTTTTTTTAAATAATACTTAACTAAAATTTAACATCAAATCCCATGAGTACGTTTGTATACGTTTATCAGTAATACACTGTTTTTCTATTGCTAAATTAATTAACTCTTTTTTACAAGGAATTTTTTTACGAATGCAATAATTAAAAAAGTGTTATATCGGAACAAATTTTTTATTTATTAATTTATAATTATAAAGAACTTTCAGGTAAAAAGCAATGTGACAGGATAAAAGGTTTTAATATTTTCTATATATCTACTTACTTTCTATTTATATTTGTTAATTATATTTTTATCTCGTAGAAGAGTCTTTTACCTGCAAATTGTTTTTAATTAAAAATGCAATTTGAAAATCTCCAGGAAGCCAAATTTTTTATTGTAATTTAGTTTATTGTTAACAGTATTTCGTTGTAAATTGCATTAACTTTCCTACAGGTGGTGTTGCGAAAGAGTATTTAAATTTTATTATTTCTAATAAAATATCAAGCATGCTTCCATAAATAGGGAAAATAAAATTTAATTCGTACTTCGTTTAAATTTCGAATTCACATCAATGACCGTAATTGTGCATATTTCACTTCAAATAATAAGGACAAAACCAAGCAATGCAAAATCCAAATATTTGTTTATGTAACCGTAGCATTAAACATTTTATGGAGATTAGAATAAAGCATGGTCTGCTAATTTTTAATTTCTCTGGATTCGTATAATTTGAACTAGAATGTTTTTTGCACATCGAGGAGTTAAATAGTACTGATTGCTTGACAATATGATTTGGTAAGCAATATGTCTTTAAAATCTATGAAATAGGCAGGAAATCATGACACACACAGCTAAAAAAACAGTTATCCCTTTCCCTACCCCCAAGAAATCGAATCATTTGGGGTTGTCTGAACGGCAAGAAGCTCGTACTAACTTTTTTTGACAGTTACCCTATATAAAAGCTACAATCCACAAATCTAATTACTGTTTTTTTAGAACCTCGGCCCGTAGCTTTTGGTCTAAAGACCCCGGATAGAACGAGATCTGTTCGGGTTGCTTCAAGTACTGTGTAATTTTGGTGTCAGATTGACGGGACAACGTCTAGAAAAGGAGGATCAGTATTTGTTCAGTATTGAGCGATAAAGTACTGCTATTTTTTCTTGACATTTACCGTCTTTATAAAAAAAAGAAAAATCATAAAAAGTTGCAAATGACAGTGTTGCTTTTTCGTTCGTCAGAGGCGTGTAAAAACTGCTGATAGCGTGGTGCAATGTTGCAGAAATTTAACATCTTCAGTAACTTTTATTCTAAGTATATTTTTTTTATTTCTTTAACTTTAAAATCTTTAAATGTAATTTAGAATTTGTAAGTATATTCAAAGATTTGTTTTTGATGATTAAATGATTGCTACGTATAACATTATATGGCAATACTTGAAGAAGATCTTTATCCATCATAGACAATTATTGGATATGATGATGATGTACATCACCGTAGATTTCTCAAAATTGGGGGGGGGGGGCAAAGCACATTTTATGTACATTTATACATTACAGTATATGTAAAATCGCAATTTATTTCAGATTATTGGGGGGTTGGCTGGTTGATTGTAGTTTTATGGCGCCGAGGACAGCCAGGGCCATTCAGCGCCAAGCAATTTTGGACTTCACATTCGATTTTAAAATTAGGATAAATAAAAACTAAAATGGTAAAAATGTGTTGACATTAATGTATTGAATATCACAAATGAAACAAAATAATAAACAGATGAGATGGGAGAAGTCGAGGAGGGGGGGGGCTGGGGCCCATGTAACTTTACGCCTATGATGACGTAATATACTTTTCAGTATTATGATGAATGATCTTACCTACACGGGGGGACGATATTTTCATCAACATAGGTACTAAACGTAATGGTAGCAGTATAAACGGTGGAAGGTATTTTTAATCACTTGGGCATCTAGAACATCAAGTTTTATTTTATCCTAAATGTTACATTTCTCGCAAATTTCAGAGAGATAAGAAACTTATTTACTCACATAAATATTAACGAAAAACAATAACAAAAGCCCTCCTTTATCTGAAAAATTTTCGATTCAGTGACCAGCGGGAATATTTTCTAATCTGGCATTACTAAACACTTTTAGCAGGAAATCTATAATTTTTTAATTGTTGAGCAATGAAGAAAGCGGAGCACTTAAAAAGGTTTCGCGGAGCACCAAATGTCCCACGGAGCACAGGTTGAGAACCGCTGGTCAAGGGAACTAATCCTAGATTAAACAGGCAAAATATATTGAAATAAAAATATTACCCAAGTTTCAAGGATAACTCATATTGGACATCCATATGACAATAATGAGCCATGCATATTGAGAGATAGAGATAAAAAAAAACCTTCCTGAGAGTATGGAAAAGGAAAATACTCAGGAAAATCTTATAGAGTAGATAAATAAAAAATGAAAATTAATTGGGAAGCTTTAGAATAAAGAATAGAAAACTTTATAAGCAACCGTGGGATATATAAATGTATAAGTAATTTTTTTCTAAAAACTTTGTAATTTTAGAAAAATATATAAATCTATGGATGATTTCCATGTAGATAAATTCACAGTATAAATTCACATATAAATTCACAGTAATCTTGGTGCAGATCAACGTATAAGCAGTCTATGGCATAGAATATTCTATAGTTTTGAAATAGACGAGAAATTCGTTTTCGACGAATTAGTTTGAAATAGAAGAGAATTTTAACTGACATCTTTTTGTGTTCCTGAAGGACAAGGCTAAGTAATTTTTTTTTTCAATTAGACATCATCACCTTTCCTGCTCATGACAGCGTTATTGTTTGTAAATAAATAACAGTTTGAACCTCACAATTTAGCTCTAGATCTTTTCACGAATTATAGTCAAAGCCCACTTTTCGCGTTATGTCCACAAAAGGATCAAATCACGATGGGAAATTTCTAAATGCAGGCGGCATGTTCTTATAGATTTTTGGCACCCTCCCTTTCTTTGCACTTGGTCTTCAGTTTACCATCCCCATTCCACTTTCGAAAGCGAGGAGGAAGAGGAGGAAGGGGCAAAGCCCATCTGAAAAAGGAACATGTGACGGCGTTCGCACAGCGCGGGGCACTTACGATTGAAACCATCCACACCCACTTCACGAAATCTCCGATCTCATCTGCCAATCATTGCGTGGATCAATAGTGTGTCCATCGTCAAGGAAGAAAAGAAACCTATATCTGGTTTCGAGGGAGAGATTTCATTCGAGAGTTGTAAATTTTTTAATTTTTACTATGCTTGGACATTATTATTATTATTATTAAAATAAATGAGATCATTAAAGCCACTGAACGAAATATTGTTTTTTAAATGTTTCATTAATGCTTACGTGATTAACGAAACAGAGGAACACGTTACAGATATAGTAAATTATGGATCTTCTTTAAGATAAACATAGAAATATGCAGGCTGTAGCCAGGACGAAGGTGCAATTGGGGCAGGGTAAAATACATATAAGACACAAGACAACCAAAGAATTTTCTATGTATAAATATATATCAATAGCTCGATGGGGCAACTGGGACCAGGCCCTCTGGCCCCGGTTTGGTTGCACGCCTGGACATATATATACCATCAGCAGCAGCAATATCTATCATTAGTCCACTGTGGGATGGAGATTTTTCCATCATCGACCTTCACCATTCAAATCAATTCTAAGTCATTGGAGAAAAATTTACGATGCTGGTTGAACGTGTTCGCAAGCTGGACTAACTGATTAAAGATAACTCGAATCTTGGTCTCCAAAGGTCTAAGCTATGTCAGGACTTTCTGCGTCACCCTGTCATGGAGGAACCCTTGCTCGTGCTGCTTCAAATTCGACGCAAACCAAACGGAAACAACTATAGTGTACGGCTGCTGGACAGAGATACATATATGAAATAAACATATCGCAAGATACAGGATGAAATCAAAATACTGCCCACAAAATATCAAACTTCAGAGTAATAACGCTTAGATTCAATTTGTCTACGAAATTTTTCCAAGATGAAGGAGAAATTAATTTTCGGTTTAGTAAGAATGTCATTATTAAATAAAATAATTTTATGAGAAATATTGATAAAACCCAGGATACGCTTTTTTCAAAAAAGAAAAAATATTTTCTTTACTGTAATATTTTCTTTACATTATTTTTACTGCAATAGAGTCCGTATTAGTATAGAATGATACACTAATCATATACCGTATAATGTACAATATGTAGTGTACTACATATAACTCCGTAGCAGTATAGACTGAAATATATAATATGGGGCTGTATGGTTGACCTGGGAATTTATTGATCTAGATGAAGACTAATTGACCACCTGCATTTTATTATAAATATACCCGCAGTTGTTCATAATGCGTATTGTTGCTTACACAACGTTAGAGGTTAATTTCTAGATATAAAAATTATTTCTAATAAACTATTTTTTCTTTTAAATTAAGCATCAAGATTTTAATATGATATTCATGCGCATGTAACTTTGATCGTTAGCAAGTATTTCAAATTTAAATAATCCGAAACATTATTTTATGGAGATACGATGCACGAATTATGATTAGAATCGAGCTCAGGTTAGTGGCAGGCTAGAAAACTGCGTTATCAAATCAGACCAAAATAATGTTTGAGATATAGAGTATCAGCGCAGTTCGCCTTTGCGCTACACCTGCATCCGTTTAAACGTCTTGTTTATGCATTAGCGTACGCAGGGGGTGTTGATGGGGGTTGTAACCCCCCATTGCAATGAAATTTTGTATATTTAACATAGGAATATATGAGTTGTATTCCTGTAAAACCCCCCTACATTTAGCCTATAACCACCCCTTAGCATACGCCTATGTATTTATGATAATTATAAAGAAGGGAGGAGGGTGAAGCAAAGTTAAGTTTTAAGGTAGTTAATTCTCAAGTCTTAAAGTAAATTCTCAAGTCTTAAAGTAGCTAATTCTCAAGTAGTCTTAAAGTAGTTAATTCTCAAGTAGTCTTAAAGTAGTTAATTCTCAAGTAGTCTTAAAGTAGTTAATTCTCAAGTCTTAAAGTAGTTAATTCCAAAGGAGTTAAGTCTTAAGGTAGTTAATTCTCAACGAGTTAAGTCTTAACGTAGTTAATTTCAACGAGTTATGTCTTAAGGTATTTAATTCTCAAGGAGTTAAGTTTTAAGGTAGCGCGTTATCAATACGCTATCCTAAGACTTAACGAAATATTTAGTTAGTTAGCTGGTGCCATCAAAAACAAACTAACTAGCTAAATATTTCTTTAAATTCTACGGTGGCGTATTTGCAGTGCATTCGTCTAGCACAGGGTTGTCCAACCTTTCGGGGTAGCGGGCCACTTAAAAAATTGTCACGGTTGTCGTGGGCCAACGGTTTCGTAAAAAAATTTCATTTCATTTTCTTTCCAGAAATTTGTTTGTTCATTTGCGCTATGGAAAGTGGTTACCCACGCTGTCCCCGCGGTTTTTCTGAAAAAATCTAGAATTTTGTTTTTGATATTTTTTTATTCCGAACAGTTGTCTGCGGACCGGATGAACTCTGTTGGCGGCCCGATTTTGGCCCACGGGCCATATATTTGACAACTCTGGTCTAGCATGTCATCATTATGGGTTCGATTTCATTGGTACCATAGAGTGCTGGCCTTTTTTTTACCTACACGTAATTCGTGGTTTGGTTTTCCCAGACAATAAAAATTCGGTTTCCTCGAAGAACTATAGATTCCGAAGTAGCTTAACCTTAATTGTTCTTGCTCCGTAAAATAAAAACATTTCGCTGTTTAAATTTTGTTATACCAACTGGAGAAGGAAAATATCACGTTTTACGTTCACCAGAACTTAAACAGGATTTTACAGCAGTAAATAAGGAGAAAGGCAGCATCTCAAAAAAAAGTTCACTATAGAAATTGATGCGCTAGATCAGTGGTTACCAAATTTCTTCGATTCTCGGCGCCCTGGCTGAACCCATCTTTTCCCAAGGTGCCCTATGTAAAATTCTAAAAGTATGCTTTGCCCATGTCAAATTCTAACAAGTACGCTGTTCCCATGTCAAATTCTAACAAGTACACTTGGCCGATGTCAAATTCTAACAAGTACATTTTACCTATGTCAAATTCTAACAAGTATTCGTTGCTTATGTCAAATTCTAACAGTACGCGTTGCCTATGTCAAATTCTAACAAGTACGCGTTGCCTATGTCAAATTCTAACAAGTACGCGTTGCCCATGTCAAATTCTAACAAGTACGCGTTGCCTATGTCAAATTCTAACAAGTACGCGTTGCCTCTGTCAAATTCTGACAAATACACACAGGCAAAATTAAGTACAACACGTATTGAAGATCACGAAAAAATATAATTGGAAAACTTTAACTATGTATATATAATTAATGGAATGGATGAGCCTGTTGACCACCGCACCTATTCTCGAATCGCGGAATCAAACTGGACGCAGCCACGCTCATTTCCTCCTCCATATTAAGTTTTACGTTATACTTCATTTTTATCGCAGCGACCTCCAAAATCTTGGCTTCGCACAAGTAAAAAGTCGCAAATGGAATGAAAAATTTCTGGGACTTACCACTCAGCAGCGGATATTCCTCTTTTACTGATATCCGAGATTCGGGTAGGCCTCTGCAAACGGTTATTACTAGGCGAATTACTCTTTTGCACCAGGTTCTTTAGATGTATTCTATCACCTTGAATCGAAAATAGAAGCAAAATTATGAAAACTTTCTAATATTTCACGGTGCTCCTATGAGGAAGCCGAGGCGCACAAAGTCGAAATACATACCACTGGGTTAGATCATAACATACTAGTGAATATTCACAGTATTCTATAGCGATTTATGATCAATTTGCGATGTGAGAGTACTCAGATGATAAAACTGACAAGATAAGAGATAACGGTGCTTGGTTTAGGGGCTATGGAGGACGAATTATCTAAAATGAAATATAATGTAGTTATTATTTTGAATTAATTTATTCAGATGGTTTTAAAAAACATGCATTTCTATCTCATGTTAATACATGCTTTTTTTGGCGCAGTTTTATTTGGCCAAGTTAAATAAATTTTCTTTAAAAAAAAATAAGAAACGAGGTTTTTAGTCTCGGGTTTGAACTCAGAAGTAAAGTGGGGGGGAGGGGCAGCAAGAAAATATTTTCGGGGGTGGGGGCGCAAAGCTTGAAAACCCATCCCTAAAGACCTATAATATGTGTAAATTCGTTACTCTTGTGTAGGGCGCAGGCCCATCTGTGTCCTCCCTGGTTACGCTTTTGCCTCAAGCTAACATCAATAATTTACTTTTTGCTAATTTTCATTGACATATTGAAGGATTTTGATGTCCGAATATTGAAAGAATTCGATAGTTGAAAATTTTCGATCATCCATGGATACTTCCGTGTTTAAAGATAAGCGGCTTGTTCACTGATATTTGCTATGCAGGTTTTATTTTGCAATTCCTGGTCTGAGCTTTCTGACATATTCACAAATACTACTCTCTTTAGAAAATATTTCCACTATAAAATATTCATTGCTGAGGAATGCTTAGAACAAATTCGAGGACGCTCTCCTACGGCTCTGTGTAAGACACGCTAGAAACTCTGAAATAAATGCTCAGAATTATTAACTTACTTCGTTGGAACACCATTGATATTGACAATTTCTGATTAACTCGAAGACGTCCAACTACAATGTGACAGTTACTTTAAGACATTTGTTTGGAATAAAATTAATTTAACAGGGTTTTTCATTTTTGCCGTTCCGCTTAGAGGAATAAAAATACTCGGTGCTCGAGAAGTTTATAGTCAGTCAAGATGTATTCCCCTCCTTCCAGGGGAGAGTAGGATGCGTTTAGGGAATGACTGTAGCTTCCATCAGCTTTTAACTGTTCCCTCTCTCAGGGATACTACACGCTTTCAAAGCAGGGGTAATGGCCATAATCAAGGCTTTCCCGATCCATTGGAAGGGCCAGGGGCTTTTAAAGGGCAAAAGGGCTACTGCCATCCGCCCATCAATGGAGAAGTCGAGAGCCACAAAGCCCATAGTTCTTTGAAAAATATAAAATCTATATAATACTGTCACAATATTGCCGTCCAGTGAATATATTTTTTCATCGATAATAAATTTGTAAGTTTAGAACGATTTTCCTGTTTCATTTTAAGTTATTTAGAATGATGAAAAATGCTCGTAAAAATCAGTTTGTGTCAAGAACACTTGCCAAGGGAGTGTTCGGGTATTACGTAATCAAAATTTTTGCCATTTTATAACCCCTTCTGGTTAGAAAATATTAACATTGGCTATCATAGGAAAATAAGCACAGTTGCAATCCCTACCCCCACCAAAGGTGCTTACGTAATACTTGAATTTTCCCTAACAGTATATGCTTTTCTCTTTCATACTACGCGTTGCAGCATATTTACGATGTTTTGTAATTTCATACTTTTGTTTGATGTTAAAACGATATTTATTTTGACATATGAAGCTATGACAAAACAATGCACATATATTTACTCATGAAACTGGCAAGACTATTATAATGTTACATCGATAACTGTCGAGAGTATTTACTGGGAAAATAGAGCCAAATATTCGGAAGTGTTACTAAGATTTTAGTTGGAGTCTGATTTGAAATAAGGTAAGATGGTGTTTTGTATTGGGCAGTAGATATAAAGAATAGCTAGCTATAACACAGGAAATAAAACTAAAATTTATCACCATAAAACTTTCAAATTTATCTCCATTGATACGCTTATTTATGATTATGCACACTTACAGAGTTGTGAGACTCAAGAGAGATTCATATAGATTATATAAACTCCGAGTTTAGGGTCAGTAAAATTTCTGTAAAATTCAGTTAAATTTTACTTTCTCTTGATTTTTAAATGTTCATTGAAAGCATGAAATCCTTTATTTATTTAATGGTCCATCATCCTTAGCATTGCATATAGTTTAAAATTTGAGGGCTCAAAATTTGGAAATTTATCGTAATCTGCCTGAAATTTGAGTTTCAGAAATTCAACTTTCATGGTTAATAAAACTGTTAATAAATTAGTTCGATAAGTATGATTCTTAGGCTAAAATTTCGGGGAGCCGTATTTTTAAAGACTTTGCTGTGTCCTACCCTTTATGATCAGGAAGACACTAATTAAGAGTATTTAAACTAAATATATGTCAAACATTAATGCTTACGATGAAACGATATCATTCATTAATTATGCATTATAGTATCTAAATTACGTATTGATTAATTATCAGTAATATAAAATATGTATTTTTAAGTGATTAGTCGTAATTCTTTTTTGTATAGAATGTTATCTACCTTGATCTTTTAAATTAAAGTTACCATTATCATAACTCTAAGTTTTTAATTAGTTGTTAGTTTCATTTATAATATATAATTATTGAACCTCATGAAAAAAAATTTTAATTTTTAAAAATAAACAAACCTTTTGCAAAATAAAAATATCAAAGTGGTTTGTATCAATGGAAGACGAAGATTATGGAAGATCATTTAGTTTGTGAAAATATTCAATAATTGTCAAAAATAAACTTATATTTAAAATAACTCCTAAATTCATATTTTATTATTTAAACAGTGTTTATTTGCTACTTTAATATAAAGTTTGTTTGTTTGTTTTTTGGTTTTACGGCTCAAAGACTACAGTGGTCATGCTGCGCCGGGACCTACAGTTTTCCGAGGAATCCGAACCTCTTAAGGCCTGGGGAACCAAACCCCGGACTACAGTGAGCAGTGCGATCTTTATGAGATCTCTGAGTAAGCGTTCTTTTTGCACTGCTGGGAGTCGAACCCGGATTAGCCGCGCAATAGGAGAACGCGTTACCACACTGCGCCACCGCAGGGCCTTAATATAAAGTAAAAATGGACTCAGGGAAAAGATTATAAACAAATTCGGGCAAATGCAAAAAGGTTTAGATTTTTAAATTAAAAAAAAATGTATCTTCTTATATACGTTTAAACATAAGATATTCTATTCAGTAGAATAATCGAATACTGAGGGTAATTTTAAGGGTAACTCTAAGAGAAATTAAGATATGCATATCAATAGAAATTAAAATTACAAGTTGCGTAGAAAAGGTCAGAAAAAGAAAACTTGAATAAGGGACCATTCTTTGAAAAAGAAAGATCATCGTTAGCAAAGAGTAGGGAACGGAGCTAGCTAATAGGGGAAGAAGAAATGTTTCAAGGCTAAAGATGCGATTGAAAACCTCCATGGACATAACTTGACCTTCAAGGATGACCAATATATTGTGCCCTAATTAATCATTATTAAATTTCCATAAAGATTACAAAAATATTGCATCGATGAAAATCCAATCATTTATTCATCCCGAGATCGAATATTAGAAAGATGTTTCAAAAACAGAGTTCAGAATGGGAATCACTATAACTCACAGACAAGTAATACGATAGAAGTTAAGATTAATCCCTCTTTTCTTCTTTAGTCAGTTTCTTTAATTCTTTCCTTTTTAATAAATGTAATATTTGTATATATATATAACACAATATATATATATCCAAGTGAAACCAAATATTGTGTTACATATACATATATATACACACACACACACATATATATATATATATATATATATATATATATATATATATATATATATATATATATATATATAATATTTGTTTTTCCTTGGTTGCATTTTCCTGGGAAATTGCGCTAGATAAGAGATTAATGAGAAAAAATACTGTTTACAATATATGTTGCCAGATACGGAAGTCGAAATTATGTATATATAGAAAACATCACATAAAAGGAAACAATTTGGCATTTAGCCAATTTTAGAAATTGAACTAAGTTTGCTTTTCTTGCGTTTCTAAGTGGCAACAGTTATGAAAGCCTTCGAAGTGAACGCAGTATTTATATTGTGGAAGCCCACACTTCCATTTTTAATACTATATGATTCACTGTTCTACTTTTCATAGATTAATAAAAATTGGCTATAAATATTCTGAATGAACCATATCGATACAAGTTAAATTAAAATACCATTAAACTTTAACCGATACATTTGGAGCTAAAACTCGATACAAATATATTATCCCGAAACGTTTGTGCGCAAAATAATGCTACTAAAAATACTGAAGCTTTAATGGTTGCTGCTCTAATGGCGGCCTATTGCGAGAGGGTTACAGAACTGGGGAGACCATCTTTCCTAGATAATGCTGCTTAACTTGACGTAACTCTTTCAGGAAATGAATTACCTGGAACGGCCAATAAATTAAAGGCGCGCGAGCTGCCAAAGCAAATAGAATTTTTCTCTTATAGCTTTAAACAATGTATAGTAACGGTGAGCAAAGAAGCCATAACTCAAGGAGCAGTTCTCCCATTTTTCATCCCTGCTACGTTTAGAAGCTCCGTAAATTAAAACTTACAAATATTAATTAAATAAAATAAAACACATTAACACAGTTAAAATAAATACGATGGTTTATAGCTATTTCGGAAGCGCGTTTAGGCTTCCTTCTTCAGAACCCTAGTTACACTAATGTGGCACACGTGCTAGAAAAACTATCGATGCCAAATTGCTAGTCCAAAATTAGTTCGGGTAAACCAGTTGTGGATCCGTATCCGTGTCTTTTGCTATGGGACGAATGAAGTTTCTCCAAATAGAGGACATATAATTGAACGAAAGCTGATCGTTAACAGTAGAAGAGGAATGCGAAAGAATATGGAAGGCTTCAAAGAAATTGAGGTCGGCTGGTGAAGAAACTTTCTCTATTAGATGGGCCTTGTCGAAAGAAAATTTGTGGCCAGCTTCCCAGGCGTGTTTGGCCAAAGCAGATTTTTCCAGTTGTTGTTTACGCACGTAGGCTTCATGCTCTTTAAGACGAAATCGAACGGTCCGATGTGTTTGACCAATATAAACACGACTACACTGGCATGGGATGGAGTAAATTCCAAAATAATTGCAATCAGGAATAATATCCTCGAGTTTGGAATAACCGAGTTTATTGATTGGAGTAAAAGTAATTATACTGTTCATAATTCTTCCAAACCAATATACTAATGAACCATTATACTGTCCTTAATTCTTCTGACTTCATTTCTAAATTAAATTCCCTTTCTTCCTTTGCTCCTTTAAAATTGGTCGCTTTCGATGTCAAAAACCTTTTCACAAATGTTACCCTTCAATGAGCTCTTGAAGCTCTTATCTTTCGTATGAAAGAATTTCATTTTGCTGATGCTGAAATCCGTGAATTAGTCAAATTTACGGAGATCTGTATCACACAGACTTGCTTTTCTTTCCGTGATCAATTATTTTCGCAAACTGATGACCTTGCCATGGGAAATCCTCTTTCACCCGTTTTATGTGATATTTACATGCATTATGTCGAAGAGGATATTCTCAATCGCATACCATTTAAACTGTGGATTAGATATGTGGATGACACATTCGCTATTCTTCCAAACGATTGTTCAGATCTCTCTACAATTCTCACCACCTTGAATTCTATCAACCCTCACATACAATTCACTTTGGAAGAAGAAAACAACGGTTCATTGCCTTTCCTGGACGTTTTGGTACATAGATCGCCGTCCGGGTTCCAAACCAGCGTATATCGGAAACATTTTGCTGTTAGCCAAACGCCGCATGCTGCTTCCGCCCATCCACAAAATTAGACGATAAGCACGTTCTACTGGTTTGGTCTCATGTACTCTAAAATTGTCATCATCTGAAGAATTACTCAAGATTGAACTTAACCATATTCTTGACATCGCTCGAGATCGTGGTTACAATCCTACCATTATTGACGACGCTTTGAAGAAACTCACTAGACCTAAGCTGTGCAGTACACTCTTGATTGATTCCTCTCCTTGTAATTTTATCAGCATTCCTTTCGTTCCACGAATTTCTTCAAAAATTGCTTCCATCCTCCGTAAATTTAATTTCAAGGTCACTTTTACTCCAATCAATAAACTCGGTTATTCCAAACTCAAGGATATTATTCCTGATTGCAACTATTTTGGAATTTACTCCATTCCATGCCAGTGTAATCGTGTTTATATTGGTCAAACACGTCGGGCCCTTCGATTTCGGCTTAAAGAGCATGAAGCCTACGTGCGTAAACAACAACTGGAAAAATCTGCTTTAGCCAAACACGCCTGGGAAGCTGGCCATAAATTTTCTTTCGACAAGGCCCATCTAATAGAGAAAGTTTCTTCACCAGCCGACCTCAATTTCTTTGAAGCCTTCCATATTCTTTCGCATTCCTCTTCTACTGTTAACGATCAGCTTCCGTTCAATTCCATGTCCTCTATTTGGAGAAACTTCATTCGTCCCATAGCAAAAGACGCGGCTACGGACCCACAACTGGTTTACCCGAACTAATTTTGGACTAGCAATTTGGCACTAACAGACTTTCTAGCACGTGGAACACGTTAGTGTAACTAGGGTTCTGAAGAAGGAAGCCTAAATGCGCTTCCGAAATAGCTATAAACCATTGTATTTATTTAAACTGTGTTAATGTGTTTTATTTTATTTAATATTTTGCGCAGTGTGTCGTTTCATCTTTACTATAAATATTAATTAGTTAATAAGCTGGCATGTAGATGTTTCTGTTTGGAATTCTAATAAATCTATGAATTTTTTATTCGTTTTTCATAATTTGCCGAGGTGTTTGAAAGATGAGTTTACAATTTCAAGAAACAGATATTATCTGTCTTTCTGTGTTGTTTAAACCATTTTCTTAAACTCTGAATTCATTTTTTATATAAGCATTTTCTTACACATATGCTTGTATGCATGTGTGTATGCGCAGGCGCACAAATATAAAGATTTGTAGTCAGATACAAAAGATGTATTTGTGTGTCTGTATCTGCTTGAGCGGGTTCATCATAACGTTGAACTAGGGCTTTTATGGGCTCTAGGCTAGAAGGATAGAATAGGCCCTTAAGGCAGTGTTCCTCAAACTTTGGTAGCACACAGTCCACTTTAAGCATTCCTTTATTTATCACGGACCACCGGTCTTCCCTCATTAAAAAATTATATTGCCTGAAATTAAGTTTGCCAACGTATGGTTAATAATATTAAGCACTACTCACCCTCCCCGCCTCTCCCAAGAATATACAACCAAAGTAACCCTCGATTTATAAGATTTATTGTCTGGTTTATGTACGTATATCAAGAATCCAACAGGAAATGTTTATTCATCCCTTGAAATATAATTTGTATTTAAGTTTTACTTTTCTGAGGTAAATTTAAACTTTTTTAGTTTTTTTTTGTTTTACTTCTTTATAAAAATACCATCATTTGGCAGAAAACCTCAAAAAACTCTGCCCCTGTTCTTAAAATATGGGTTGGTTGCTAAACCCAACTGAAACAGAATAATTTTTCGAGTAACTTCATTTGATAAAAAGAGTGCGAGTTACGATCTTATTTTGCCAAATTTGAAATGAAAATATTATAATTAATTTAATTAAATAATAATAAGCAATGTAGAGAGTATATACATATGCAGTAAGAGGATTCAAACCTTTCAAGAAACGCCCAAAGGTGAGGTTTATAACAATTAATATTCATGAGAAATTCCTGAAATCTCGCTTGAACCTAAATTCCTGCTACATAGATGATTTCTAGTTCATTATTTTTCTGAAATTAGGTAATGATCTTGAGGTCCACTTGATAATCCGCCGCTGACCCGCAGTGGTCCGCGGACCACACTTTGAGAAACACTGCCCTAAAGAATATGAACCTACGTTATCCTGTAAATAAATCATTAGTTTTTTTATGATGTCCATTATTTCAATATTCAGGTTCAATATTCAATAATAGTGAAAATGTCTGGTCCAAACGAAAGAGTGTCTTTTCTTGGTGTTCGTCTCCTCGTCTCTCTACTGTCAATGCTCTTATTGGATGTTCACCCTTTTCGTACACGAATGTCCATTGGTTACCTCTTTAATACTAATCGACGATTTGTTGTTCTAGTCACGGTTTCGTAACATCTTACTCGGAGGGTCGTAATCACCATGTCCAGCAGGGGTACTTAAAAGCAGGAAATGCCTGTCAATGAGGTTGACGAAATACGATTAAGTTATCTTCGCGCCGTGCCGTGTTGCACACTAAACTCAATCGCCGCCTGCAGCCAATGTCTCTTCCGTTGCCGGGAACAGAGCGAACCACTGATGAGTCGGTTCATCTGGTTTTTGGATGGGAAAAGCGTATGTGCGGGGAAACAAAATGGTGAACATTAAATCATGATTAAACTTTTAGGAAATGCGGATTCATGTATCAATGATCGTTGGTTCATGAGTCCCTACATTAAAGCCCCCTGAAGAAAATGATGCGTATAATACATTTTATAACCATCACCTCAACAGGGCTTTTCATGTAATGTGATGCATCGTTCTGGTTGCACGCTGCTATGCGGGTTTAAATGTTCCGGTTTGCGTTTGTTTATTTTTGTGCTCCCATCCGGGTGTCAACTAGCTTTCCACTTGGCGCAGAACAAGTTTCTCTTTTGAACCGCGCTCATAATCAAGCGTCAGGCTATATGCTGAAACCTGTCCGGAAAATGTACAGTTCTTTTGCTCCTTCTAGGTAGAGGGGTTTGATTGTTGTCCGGTAATTGGTTTGATGTACCGTCGGCGGCGTCTGTTGTCATGGGAATGTCGATGTCCTTTCTCTTTTCGTCTGTGGTTTCAGTTTTTGTGCCTTGTTCGTCTGCTATGTCCTCTGTTGACATATAACACGGCTTAAGGCGGTCGATTGAAACGTTTTCCTTCTTGCCTTTCACTAACAGTGTGAAATATTTAGGCGTTCTGGAGATTACTTCGGAAGGTCCGTTGTAATTTGCGCTAAAGGTTTTTGTACAGCGTGTTTTTCTTAATGAAGACGTGTGTGCATGTGCTTAGGTTTTTATACACGACAATTTTGTGTTTCCCGTGGTGCGCGGGGGAAACTGGTCTAATTTATTGTTGCAGCGTTTTTACGTATTGGCCTGCATTAAGATCCTCCCTGGCGCTAGTAAACAATTCCCCTTGTAGCAATAGAATTTAACCATACGTAAGTTTTCCTGGAGACACCCCCAAATCTGGCTTAATTACAGTTCTTAAACTAAGCATTATTGCGGGAAGGGTTGCAGTTCAATTTTCGTTTTTATAAGCGCGCAATGCTGATTTGAGAGAGCGGTGCGATCGCTCAATGGAACCTTGGCATTGTGGTCGGTAGCTACACTACCACGTTTTGTGTATGCCTAAGAGATTTGCTAATGCCTTAAATAGCGCTGATTCAAAGTTTCTTCCTCTATCCGAAGTAATGGATTTGGGTACGCCGTACCTAGCGATCCATTCTGAATATGCTGCTCGAACAATAGTTTCAGATTCTTGGTCAATTAGCGGGATTGCTTTATGCCATCTAGTCAACCTATATATGCTGCTTCAGCATTAGCGATAACCATTGCTAGTGCCTAGTGGTCCTATTATATTCATATGAATATCGCTAAAGCGTTCATCAGGGAGCTCGTATGTTCCTATTGGGCTATGCGTGTGTTTAGATATTTTACTGCGTTGGCAGCCAATACACTGTTTTGACTATTGGCTCACTTTTTTTGCGTAATTAGGGCCATACAAATTTATGCGAAATTAGTTTTACCGAAGATTTACTGCCGGGGTGAGATAGATCATGCAGTGTTTTGAATACCTTATACCTGTGCTCTTTTGGGATATACGGGGGTATTTTGCTTTGCCAAGTGTCGCAGTATAGTTCGCATTGCGTATAAGGGCATGCATTTCTTTTAAACACTAAGTATGACTCGGATTTTATTAAATTCTGGAGTTCCTCACCGTTCGCTTGCGCTTGGGCAATTACATTGTAGTCGATTTTATTTGGGGCCACAATAGTTTCTATTCTAGGTAGGAAGTCTGCAGCTTCGTTGTTGGCACCCTTCGAGTGGATAATGTTTGTGGAGAATTGGCTTATGAATTCCAATTGTCGCGCTTGTTGCGGGCTTTGCTTTTCGCTTTTTCGTTTAAAAGCGTACACTAACGGTTTCTGGTCAGTGATAATTGCTGATTGACGCCTTTCAAGCATGTATCTGAAATGCTTAATTGATTCATTCGCAGATGTCATTTCTCTGTCGTATTAGCTATATTTGTAAGTAACGCATATGTGTGAGTAATATAGAAATGGGATTTCCTGAACTCAACAAATATGCATTTTTTTATGTCAATGGTAAGGCCGTGCTGATCAAGCCTTTTTAGTACCTATCTAAGGTATTGCTTGTGCTGTTTTTCATCTTCTGAAAAAATCAGTAAGTCATTAATGAAGGAAAATACATTTTTCATGTCGAAAAATATCTCGTTTTGAAAATGTTGACAGGATTGTGCAGAATTTGATAAACCAAATGGCATCTGTAGAAAGTTAGAATTGCCAAATGGCGTTTCAACACACGTTTTTTCTACATGCTCTGGTAGCACGGGAATTGCATAGAATGCTTTGACTAAGTCTAGTTTAGAAAATATAGTTTTGCCGTGCAACTGATGCGAGATATCGTGTATATGGGGCAAGCTGTAACCATCGGGTATAGTTTGGGCGTTAACTGCTCTATAGTCTCCGCATATTCTATAGTGTTGTTTATCACTGTCCTTAAGTTTTAGTTTCGGAACTATATGCAAAGGGCTGGCCCAAGGAGATTTTGAATGTTCTCAAATACCTTGTTCCAGAAGATATTGGAATTCTTGTTTTTGAGCTTTCAATATTGCTGGGTTTAGTCTCCTTGGTTTACATTTGACTAGGGGATCAGTAGTTGCAATATATTTATAAGTATCGTGCTTTACTTTTGCCGGATAAGGCGTTAGCTTTGTCAAATCCGGAAACTCTTAAGATGTGATAGTACACATTTCTCTCCGTTGTGCACTTAATGGACATCTGTAAACAAGCTTTTTTGTATCCCCTTTGTAGTCAATAATGTCAGTGGGTCAATCAAAACCTGATTTTTTATATCTAAAATGAGGCCAAATTGCGCCAAAAAATCCGATTCCAAAATTGGCTGGTTTACTTGGCCACAATAAATTTCCGTTCAAATGATCTACGGAGATTAAGTTCTAATTCGAATAGCTGTTCTCCATAGACTTTTATTGGGGTACCGTTTGAGGCATATACGTTGAAAATTGTAGGGATGCTGTTTTTATTTTCTTTATTGATTGGAAAGCATGATATGTCACTTCCGGTATCAATTAAAAACGTGAATCCTGTAATACGGTTAAATATATGCCACCGTTTGTTAGCGCCTACATTTACTGCCGCGCTTGCGTTATCAGCAGTGTTAGGCGTACTTGGTTTTTTGAAGCCTTTTGTTCGGGTGCGTCGCTTTTCTCGAAAGCGCATGGTTTATTGCATTTACGCGCTTGTTGGCCGAAACGCCTGTGATAAAAACACACATTATCGCATGCGCGATTGTCTTGCTAGTTCAACGACCTGTGATTGTTATATCCCCGGGTCGACTTACTCCTGCTGGGCCTGCATGCGTTTTGTTGTCTGTTTGCGCTTCTGCTATGGCTATTGGCGGATAATTCCTCTATTTTTTTTCCCCAAACTAGCCACCTTATTTTGGAGGTTCTCCAGTTTCTAACTATTTGCTATTTGAAATATCTCTGTGTTTTTATTAGCGGTAACTTTGCTAATTTTGTCAGAGACAGTTGCTAATTGCTGTAAATCATTTCCCACTACTGCTAGTACTGACTTCATCTGTGGCGTTAATTTCTCAAACCAGATTGCTTTTAGAAACTCGTTAGTGACTGTGTTTCCAGCAAGTTTTTTAATTTTTCATCTCACTGAGCAAAGTTGATTGTCTTTTGTCACCTAACCTTAACTCGTTTAATAAATTCCTAATTTTTGTGGCAGTAAAATTTTGAAACATTTCCATTACTTTTTGCTTCAACACTGTATATTTATTTTCCACGTTTGGATTTGCGATAATCTCTGTCGTTTGAGCCAATATATCAGGTTCTAAAGTCGTTATTAGGTAATTGATCTTTGTTTTTTATACTATGCAGCTGGTCGATTTGAAAAGCAACTTCTAATTGGATGAAAAATACATTTAAATTCGTTTTTGAAATATATGCATTTTGACAGATAGTATCGCCATTTACGAGTTACTGCTTGTTGCATTATCAGAAATACCAGCATTGTTATCAATCGTCATTATTTTGTACCTCATCTCCGCCAATTTCGCTTTTGGAAGGTCGTGGGTTCAGGTCCCACCGAAGGCAGAAATATTTATTTTCTTTCGAACGTTTCACCATCTAATCACGCCATACCATCGGCGTTGGTATCACTACGCCAATAAACGTTGATTGATTGACATTGTTGTTTGATCCTCCCTGTTCTTATAAAAAAAGCGAAATGGGAGGTGATGTAGTTCAGAAAGAAGAGAAGAGAAAGTTCATGGCGCTTTTGCGTTATCTGCGGTTATTCTGCCGGATTTCATGCGGTCGTCTTCCGTTGAGGTGGCGGGTCATCACTGTTGATTTCCTGCGTCTGTTGTCATCAGTTGAGATGACTGGTAGTCGCTGTTGAATCGCTGCGTCAGTTGTCTGCTCCTGGCTTTTACGGGCAACTTTAATTTCGTCGATGCTGCTGTATTATGAGGGTTTTATCTCTATTTGCGTTTGAGTTGCTGAGCTTAACATGTTAAGTCCTTTGTCACCCAATATTGAGCTGGTGACTAACTGTGGGCAAGTCCGGTTACCACTTGTAGGGTTACCAATTGCGGTTTCTACATTTATAGATTTGGTTATCGTTCTATGACGGATTGCAGAACGATGGAGCGGTGATAGACTCCATAATATCACCGATAGATTATAAGTTATATCAGAAGGGTTTTAGCTCCTGCGTCAACTCACGTGGATTGTTACCCTGGAACCTTATCGAAATTAAGTCAGGGATACCAAGATACAGATGAACCATGTAGACAGCATGTCTCTACGTTACACAAATTATTTACAATCACATAGCAAAATAACTTAAATTGTTACGATTAAGAATTGACATTATTATTGTAAGACATTATGAATGTCCATCATGGGCAGCGTGACCATCTCGCTAAGAGTCCTACCGAAAGAATGTCTTTTATTGGTGTTCGCCTCATCGTCTCTACACTCGCAATGATCTTATTGGCTGTTCACCCTTTTCATACGCAAATGTTCATTGGTTACCCCTTTAACACTAATTGATGATTTGCTGTTCCACTCAAGGGTTCGTGGTGTCACACTCGGAGGGTCGTAATCATCATGTCCAGTAGGGGTACTTAAAAGCAGGAAATACCTATCAAGGAGTTTGACGAAATAGGATTAAGTTTTCTTTACACTGTGCCGTGTTGTACACTAAACTCAATCGTCGCCTGCAGCCAATGTCTTTTCCGTCGCCGGGAACAGAGCGAACCGCTGATGAGTCGGTCCATCTGGATTCTGGATGGGAAAAGCGTATGTGCGGGGAAACAAAATGGTGAACATTAAATCATGATTAAACCTTTTGGAAATGTGGGTTGGTGTATCAATGACCGTTGATTCGTGAGTTCCTACAAGCCTATAATCCCCACTTAAAAACTTTCTGCGTACGTGTATGGTGTGATCCCAAAATCCTGAATTCACTAAGCTTGGCCTTATTTTGACTATACGTGAATCCAACACTTGTGTATTGGTACTCAAAATCAGAATACTATCTGTAAGGGGGGGGGGGCGGAATAATTCACGACATTGTAGAAGAAACACACTATTGTGATTTTGTCCTTCATTTTAGGATTTTGTTCTTTAATGCGAGATTTTGCTTAGTTACCTAACATCCGTATATTTATAGTCCCTTCAGTTCTTAATATCTATTTGTTATTTTATGTTTCCAACACTGCGGTCGGAAAACTTGTTCAAGTAACATCACGCACAAACTTTAGGACAAAGAAAATGATGGAAAATTCTGATCGGATTTTTCAGAGGAAGAAAAACGGAGAAATATAAAAATTGAATCATGAGAATAAATCGAAAACAGATTATGTACCGGGAGATGTGATCTGAATAATAATTTAATTCCCGCTCAAGAAAATTTTCTAAATGGGAAAAATTCAAACTAAGGATGTAAAGCACAACTAATTTCCATAAAGAAAAATTCTAAAGCTAAAAGCAAAAATATTAAAATGCCTTTCTCGAGAGCAAAATGATAAGCATAGGGTATAACAAAAGAAGTTCCTGCATCTAATGACATGCGTGAATAATAATACGTAGATATTCAAATACAGGTACAGACAGCAACGAATTTGCCAACAGACTAAATAAGCTCTTGAGGCAAACTTTAGAAAGCAAAAAGTTTGCGAAAGCGAGACAACGAGATTATATTTTTGGCAGATTAAATTATTAACTTCGCGGAAATGCTTTCTATCTATAGAAATACAGTAATTAGTTAACTAAATTAATTGATTAACTGAAAAGGGGGCTAAAATGCCTTAACTACCTCTAGAAAAAGTTTAACTCCCCACCTGGAAAATCGAAAATTCTCATTGGAAGCTATATGCTGAGTATTGGGTTCAGGTGCCGCAGCGTGCTTACGCTGTTAGAGGCCTTGGGCAAAGCAGATTTTAGCGGCCCTCAGAACAGCTTTAATGTGACATAACGATAAAAGGAAAACTGACCGTATTACAAAATAAAGTTCTTCATTAGTCCAAATGCTAAAAGTAAAAAAGAAGATAATGAAATTAAATTAAAAATAGACATTTATAAACAAAGTTAGCTAGGGATATATCTATCACTTGACATTTCTTGCTTAACTTCGATGTTGTGGATAAATGGAAGTGTTTTATTTAGCTCTACTGCCTCATTATAAACGCAAAAAAACAACAACAACAGTACAATGTCATTATACGTTCCTGCTTCTCAGAACTTCACAGTAAGTTATGTTTTGTCGGAAACAGGGGGTCTTTGAAGTGGCTATAAAGCCACCACAATAAATATGATAATAGCATAGTTTACTGATGCTAATGCATTTGACTAATAACGTGTATATTTATTTTGACCACTTAGAAGATTCATGAACGTTAATGGAAATATAATGTCACACACGAAAGGTCAATTTCACACACTCTTTGAAAGTATATAGTTAAGGAGGGACCCTGGTTCGAATCCAGGATGGGGAAAGCGTCTCTTTTTCTCCAAAACGAATAAAGCTCTAGTTTGAGCTATAATTAATACGTGGGTGGCAGAAATTATTGTATATATAGCTAAGGGCCCCTAAAAACTTATCTTTTGGTGATTGCACTTAATTTTTCTAGCGACCCTGGCCAGTGTCCAGCTCGCACTCCACTAAGCACGGCCCTGCCAGGTGGGGAGGATATAGTTCCTAAAGTTCAATAGCCTTCCATAAACTCCAGGTTAGTTACTCCATCAAATTCTGTATGATTTCTCTCACTCTCCGCTTTAATGTCGTTTTGTTTATGCTGATATTTAAATTACATATTTAAAACGTAGCAAATGATATGTGTCGTTATGTTATGCGAGTAAAATCTTATTTATTTTTAAGCTTAGGCAACACAGGTGGGATATACAGTACTCTACTGAGTAAATAAACCGTTGCAATGCTATGATTCCAATGTCAGCACGATGACTAAAATGTAGACAGTGTGAGTGGTCAGTGATAAGAGAAAGAGGTATAAGACTGAAAAGAAAGACATAGTTTCACATGTTTAATAAATATTTGTATAAATAATGTTCAATTTGGGTGTTGTTCAACTCGTTAAAGATTAAAGCTTTTTTGTACTCAACACATATCCTGATAAGATATATTTTTTCACCTATGTTGTCTAAGCTTAAGGATTGTGATGCCCTTTATAATTTTTTTTTATAATGATTTAAGATTTTACTATTTATCTACCTTCTATGTCAAAAATTAGTTGTTATATTCATAGATCTAACTAGGCATTAGCAAAAGAAGAGGATCAAAGGGCGCCAAATTTTTGTCACTTGCGAAAAGGCGAATTTGATGAGGGCGCCAAAATCTCAGTTACGTCTCTGTGGATATGTTAAATGAGACTGGCGGCAAAATATATACCAGCTTACAAGCGGAAAAATCTCAAATATGGATACAGATTACAGCGCACGCCCAATAATATTAAAATTTCAGACATGTCCGAAGAGGCTTAAATGGTTTATTATTATACGATTTCAAACACTCATGCGAATTGCAATCATGAGTGTAAAATTAGCCTGAATTGCGTGTATGGAAGCAGTAGAGTATTGTTTGTATGTTTACGGCTCAAGGACATCAAAGGTCATACTGCGTCTGGGCCTACAGTTTTCAGAGGAATCCGATAGTTCACTGTCAACCAATCCCCGAACGACTCTGGACAGAAAATGGCCCGTATTCCACGATGCAGTTGATAGCTGAATACAGGTTAATGACACAATAGCCTAATGCGTTATTGGTATGTTACTGTTGGTCAGTAGATCTACATTTTTCCAAGGAATCCGAAAGTTTTAAGGACTAGGGACGCAACTCCCGAATTACATTTTCCCGAGGAATACTATCGTTTTAAGGACTTGGGACGCAACCCCAGAGCTACATTCAATCCAAACGTTTTAAAGTTAAGGTTAGGGACGCAATCCTCCAAACTTCATTTTTCGAAGAATCTGAACGTTTTAAGGACTAGGGACGCAATCCCTGAATTATTTTTTCAGAGGAATCCGAACATTTTTAGGATTAGGGACGCAACCCAGAAACTACATTTTTCCGAGGAATCCGAACGTTTTAAAAACTAGGGACGCAGCCTCGATCTACGTTTTCCCGAAGAATCCGAATGTTTTAAGGACTAGGGACGCATTCCCTGAACTGCAGTGAATTGTTCGTCGGTAAGCGGCTTTTTTAAATGTTGTTGGGGTAGTTGAATTCGAATTAAACCACACCAGGAGAATACGCCATTAATACCGCATTGTTCAAGGTTAACAAAGGTTATGTAACGATACCTATAATCAATCCTCCGAAGAATTTGAGCTTCTTACGTGCTAGGGAACCAACACCCAGACTATAGCAAACAGTTAGCAGATACGTGTTCTTTTCTTTCTGGCGCCGTTGGGAGACGAATCCGGATTAACTGAACGTTAGATGAACGCTTCACCACTGCAGGACCGGGAGCAAACCAAAATGTCCCATATGAGTTTTTCACAATGTTGAAGTTGATAAAGGATATTATTCGTCCTGGTACTTATCACAGGCGCCGTTAGATGGGGGAGAAGGGGGACCCATTCCCCCCAATGTTGGTGTTAGGGTTCCATATCTCCATTCAATTTCAAACAAAATGCCTTCTACTGGCATATTCTCCCTCCCCCATATTTTTAGGCCGTCGGCGCCAGTGATACCTATGCAGCTCTCGCAGAAATCTCTCGTGCGCTCTGAAAATCCGATCATTTGTTTTCTTCAGGATTGACATATTTGGATATTGATTAGATCTAATTATATGTCTTTCTTATACTATGTGCAGTTATGCTTTCGTATATCATTCTTTTTATTTTGGAGACATGAGCATTTGTATCTTTGATATCATTGCATTTCAAGTAGAATTCTAGTTCTTATTTAAACGTACCTTTCTATAATTATATATGCTTTGCGAAAGCATATTTTATTTATAAAATATCCATTTTTACAAGAATTCACATAAAAATTCGACATTCGACAGTCAAGATTTTTCAATTATTTGACTCTTTAAGGGTTTTCTTAACAATTGGAATTGGACCTCGATTATCCGAAATAAAATAGTCGGAAGCGGTTCTAGTTTCGTATAATCCGGAAAGTAAAGTTTCAGTGTAAAGTTGAAAAGAAATTGAAACAATTATTCAAAACCACGTATAATCATACGAGTATATTCCCAAACCAGAAAATGGGTAGCAAAAAAGTCAGGAACGGGTTTTATGTGTTAATTAGGATATTGAGTGCTTTGGAAACAGTATAATAACTTTTGTATATATTCGAACTGTACAAAATATATACGGATCTTTATATATACGAAATCCACGAAATTTTATATTCAAAAATTAACCCGTATGTAAGTCCTTGCTTTTGCATTCTGCATATCGATAAATCCGTATCGGTTGCTTTAAGCGAAAGAAAACATTCGAAGGGCGGTGTGAGGATCGACGGATAATAAGGAGTTGAGGATTGCAGGATATGCTGCCAAAACAAAAAATAGGAAAAGAGGATAAGACAAACCTAAGCGTAAATCCTTTGTACGTGTTTCTGAGTTGGTTGCTGCTGTGGACGACCGAAAATCGCGGTTTTTGGACGTTTTCCCCGCTTCTCTCGCCGCTATATGTTTATCTAGGGCACTTGAGCAGGAAGTTTACCCAGAACCAAGAAGGGACGACCCCCCCACTTCCCTTTCCCTCTTAACCGGAAAGCAGGCCCTGATAGAGCTATCCAAACCAAGCTCTATAGTTTGTCGATTCGTTGCGTCATCTTCCCAACTCACTGAGCTATAGTCGAGTTTCAAGAGAGAGATGGCCAGTCAACTTTAATGGGGGTCAGCAACAAATTGCCATGAATAGGCAATTATTTAAATTATGTTAAAGCACTAATTATTTAGTTTGGATGTGTACAGGTAGATGGCCCCTTCTTATGACTTTTCGAAGTTATTTGGAGCTCTTTGATATTCCTAAAGTTTCGAAGCATATTTCAATTATGATCGAATGATATTCTATGGATGAAGAGAAGGGGATCATTATCATATTGTTCTAATTGTGATACAAAACTTATGCTTGCGATAATATTACCTATAGTACTAATGATAACATTGCATCTTAAAAAAGCGACATTGCCCATTACAATGGGACACATATAGGCATAAGCGTACGCAAAAAGTTCACAAGGGGGGGTTATAGGCTCAATGGGGGGTTACAGAGCTACAACTTACATATTCCTATGTTATGCAAAATTTCATTGCAATTTGGGGGTTACAATCCCCTCTGTATACGCCAGTGCATATAGGCAGGGGCGGACTGGGTCTTCTCAAAGGGCGCATACCGTGGATTTTCGGAGGGCGCAAGTCCTTGCTTATTGGGAGTCGAAAGTCCTATCGTCCAGGAGGTATGTTCATGAGGCTCGTCTATGAAGTATGTCCTATGAGGTAGGTCTACGAGGCATATCGTATATGCAGGGGTGGATTGGGCCGCCCCATACATATAAGTTGATATGAACATATTACTTAGTTTTGGGTTGTTGGTAATTTTGAGATTTACGTTCTTAGTTCACTCCATAGATTACACCGATTTAGAGAGTAAATGCATATACTTACATATCTTTCATTTAAGTATGAGATTATTACGTATAAAAGCAAAGGTTTTAATAAGATTATCGTGAAACCCTTTTCGTGTATATTTAGAATACTAAAAATAACTACTCGTATAAAGCACATAGGAGTAATTTGAGAATTAAATATAGCGGAAACAGGGCAAAACAAAAATTGGGTGGAAAATTACGATTTTGCCCCTGTTCTAAAAACCTGGGGGGCATGTGCCCCTTTGCCTTCGTCAGATTGCGCCTATATATTGATTGATATATAACTTAAGATACCTGAAGCTTACTTTCTTGGAAGGGTCCTCCTTATGTAAGAAAAGGATGACAAGAATAATTTTGTGAATTTTTGGAGACAATTGAGTCCTCGCCCTTTGAATCTGGGTGCTCTGAAATTCAAATCCCAGGATAGATTCGCTTCTAAGTGTATGTACCCATGTAGAAGGTTAAAGAGTGTCAGAATTATAGCAAGTAATTAGATCTCTCGTAATAATAACAGGTCAAAGATGGATGGCAAAATTTGTTGCACCTTTTCAGTACTAAAAGCCCAGATGGATATGGAACTGGTTGTATGCTGCAACGCGATACGAACTAAAATTGGACCAAATTATGGGGACTTAGAAGTTTAATTCCTCCAGAGTCTAAAATTACTGATAATGATTATCCTTATCAATAATACATTAGCACTTTGAGAAGCAGCCATTAAAACTACATAGAACAAGTTGAAGGCGATCCGTGAAAAATCCGTGGCACAGCAACATGCCGTGCTCACAGATATTGCCGCACTCAAGACAAGCTTAATACAGAACTCAAACCTATTCGCACCCAACTTCTTCAAAATGGGTACCCCCCAAAATTCATAAAAACTCACAGTTTCCAACCTTCCTCCAATCTATGTTCCCTTCGCACTAGTAAGAAAGAAAGAAGGGAAACTGTGACACTTCCTTACTACCAAGGGAGTCCTGAACGCATCGCCAAGATTCTCAGAAACCAAAATTTTGCAGTTTTCTACAAACCAATTACTCAGCTGGCTACCATCTTCCCTCATCTAAAAATCCCAATTCCAGCACCACCGAAGTTATTTATTCAATACCTTGCAGTAACTGTGTCAACAAATATTATGGTAAAACTAAAATAACCCTCAAAACTAAACTCCACGGACATAAAACAAATTTAGAACTCAAGATTTTAGTTCACTTCTTGTCTAACACTGCGCTGAACAGAGCCATGTCCCATGCTGGCATAATGCGAAAATCTTGCACAAAAATATTCATAACTATAATAGTGGAGTATTCCTTGAAAGTTGGCAATCTATCAACAATAGACATCGTAACGCGTTAAATGAATTCCACAATCTACCCGCAGAATATGTAACGCTCAAACAATATTCCAACATTTCAACGATTTTCGCCCTGAAGATGAAGCTGCGATAGCTTCGAAACGCCTGCCTTCAACTTGTTGTATATACTTTTAATGGCTGCTTCTCAAAATGCTAATGTATTTGTTTCAAACACCAGTCGTAATTTATTTAACTAATCAATAATGATTATCATAAAATTAGTCATCAAAGCAGTTGTTGCACATATTGCAGGTTTCTTCATACACTTGATCACATAAGTCTGGCGGCTGGGACCATACATCTCATAGTTCTGCAGTTCTGATTACCCCAAGACACCAACCCATCCATCCACAAGTATTTTACAACGCAGTCAATAATAAAGCCGTTTCCCAATTTCTTACTTTTGTATTTTTTTATGGAAAATAATTGAGCCTCCATTCCTTCAATGGCCTTTCCCGATGATCGTACGTCTTTTTCAATGCCTCTAATTCTCCCTCGCTCACTTGCGCGCGCTTTCTCTCTCTAGATTTTCCAAATGCACAATTCAAGACCCTATAACCTCCTGGTTTAAATCGTTGTTCAGGGATGAAGAGGGGTGGGAGTTAGAGTGAGGGAGGCAGGGGTGCGAATTACTGGGGGGTGGGTGATGCTCCGAGATTTCCATTTAATGAGGATTTGAGGTGCAGAGTAGGGGAGCAAACATAGAAAATCCTTTGCCCCTGCTATTTCAGTTGTCACTTTCAGCGTGGCCGACTTAACCGCTTACCCATGTGTGATATGATTGACACACGGACCCTGTGATTGACAGCCGATAAATTGATCTGTGCCGTGAAGATGCTGAAAAAAAAGAAACATACAGAGTTTTAAAAGAATTTCTTCCAATATAATCTTTCAATATAATCTTATTAAAACATATTTTAACTGAAAGCTCAATATATTTCAAAATGTTAAATGGAAAAGAATCTAATACTTACGGTGAAGGTTATATTACTTTCATAAAAGCAATTCAAGTCGCCTAAGTTTTAAATTTACCGTCTCTTTATGCCTAAAGTCATAAACATCTACTATATGTAATAATCTAACAAAATTGAGCCACTGCGAAAGGCGCAATTCTTTGCAATATGCTCAGCGAATTTATTTCATATCTTCTTAAAATCTAAAAGCTACCACAAAGTTTTGGAAATGGAATTTAAATTTTTTTTAATAAATTATATTTGTTCTGAATTTCGCCTTTTAAGAATATCATCCTTTACGAGTTAATTGCTAAACATTTCTTTTATATACTGTATGTATATATATATATACAGTGAAACTTCTCTAAGACGACCACCAACAATTCTTCTAGAAACCTGCCCGCTTAAAGGGTGCTAGAAAACAGGGCGGCTGATAACAAACCTTTTAAAATGTCAAATCAAAAATTGCCTAACACCCCGATGCATTAAAACAAAATGTGATAAGGAATATAGAAAATCATCAAAGTGTACTTCATTATCCCAGGAGTAGAATAGCTGGACATAATTTGAAATATTAATTTTTGCGTAATATGACCTACGTTGTCCTTGTGCCATTAAACCAACTGACCAACCAACCAACTAAACACTAATTGATTTGTTTTCTGTTTTAATTCTGAGATTTTTCGATCCATAATTTGTTTTTCTACATTGTGTGTAAGTCTTTTACATATTTCTGTACAATTTTTCCTGGATGCCCTACCTATTTTAAAAAATAAATATTTCATTCTGTTGCGTGCTGAATAGCCTTCCTCTAATGTTATAGCATTTTCCATTTATTTAACCGTTTTATCCGATAAATAACGGTCTTGATTGGAATACAAATCTACAGCAATGAATTTCTTTTTAATGCCGATGCATATAAACTATCTTTAAAGCACCTACTCTTCGTAAACGGATTAAAAAACAATTAAGTGGGGTGTGTGGTTTTGTCTGTTTGCCGGTGTGAAGAGTGGCCGCCGAATAGGAGTGACGTTATTGTTGTTGGGCCTTATCAAGTAGGTACTGAGCATTTAATGTCTGTTTTGAAGGGCGGCCGTTTAGAGAAGTTTGTTTTTGAGCAAAATATGCCCAGATAAAGAAATTATTGTTTTCAACATATCATAAATCTGCAAATAGATGTAATAATTTATGGAAAAAATTTGACGTATCTTGCAAACATCGTCTGATTTTATTTAATATTTAATTATTTCAGTTTCTTTTTAAAATGAGAATGGAAGACTAAAAGTCAATATCATATATTTATATCAATATCATAATAGTAATCATGACTACGCTTAAAACGTTGACTGGCGATTATTAAACAGCATTCCATCCTTATTTCTTTACACACTGAATAATGGTTAATAATTTTTAATATCAGATAAATATGATGTCGATATTCAGTAAGAAACGGTTTGAAGAAAGAAATAAAAA
>QLNU02014176.1:38929335-38945207 GCA_006491805.2 Dysdera silvatica | reverse complement strand
CTGCAATCTTCAATAATTGATTTCTTGTTTGCCAGTATATAGTCAATTTCGCTGGTTCCTCCATTGGGGTGTTTCCATGTCCATTTTCTTTGCGGTTTCTTCTTAAAAAATGAATTCATGATGCTAAGATTTTCAGCTTCGGCAAATTCTATGAGTTGATCGCCACGTTCATTCCTTTCCCCGTATCCGTATTTACCAACCGATGTCTCTCCTTGTTCCTGTTGTCCAATTCTTGCATTAAAATCTCCCATGATGAGCTTGATGTGTTGTTTCCCCTTGGTATGTAGCTGTTTGATTTCTTCATAGAATTCCTCAACCTCCTCGTCGGTATGGCTTGATGTTGGTGCATATGCCTGTACTATCTGAAGTTGGTATCGCTGGGTTAGTTGAACAACGAGCCTCGCTGCTCGATCTGACGTGCTTTCGACTTCAAGAAGGTAGTCTTTAATTCTTTTGTTGATTAAGAAGCCAACACCACTTGTTCTTCCAGTTTCCGTTCCTCTATAATAAAACAAATGTCCACTTTTAAGTTCCACCAACTCTTCACCTTTTCTTCTAACTTCACTGAGTCCTACAATGTCCCATTTGATCTTGTCAAGTTCTTCTTCCAATTCTTGAAGTTTTGCTTCAGAAGCAAGGGATCGTCCATTATACGTTGCCAAGGTCAATAACAAACGGCAGCCTGGGCCATTCCAGTGATTCTTAGCACCCCCTGCTTTCATGCCACGCTGACCGCTGCCTTGATCAGGAGCACTCCAGCACCTGGAGACTAGGGGCCATGGTTTTTGGTGTATTAGCATATTGGAGGAATTAGCCATCATTTCACCACGCTGGCTAGACGGGTTGGTGAATTAGCCCTCCCCTTCCGCCTTTCCATCCGTGCAGCAAATATTAATTTGCCTCTTGGATAGAAAGCCCAGCCTGCACCACTTGAAGGCGGGGTAGGACACTAGGTTACTGGCCCGGCCGGTTCCACACATCGTCACATACGTTCAGCGTGTGGGTCTCCTTCCAGTTAGATACCAGCAACCCTTTTGCAGGCCATATATATATATATATATATATATAAAATTACAATGCGTCATTTTACATAACTGCTTTTAGAGTATTGTCAATTCAAAGTATGACAGTTAAAAGACTTCATTCTTAAACAGTATCTACCCGTAATGAACGAGCATGTGATAAGAGGATAACACATATTACTAGGTACGTACATAACCGCGAGCACGCATGAATATGAACGAGTAACGTCGAATATTGGCGAATAATATAGAGCTTTCATCTTGGTAGATATTTTAGGAGCTTTCATCTTCGTAGATATTTTAAGAGCTTTCATCTTGGTAGATGTTTTAAGACATTCATCTTGGTAGATATTTTAAAAGAAAGGCTTTCCTTTACATTCGAATGCATTCGGCAAATAGGACAGGGTTCATGCTTTCCACGTCTTTGGTTTTCAGGCGCAAGGACAGCAAAGGTCATTCCGAGCCGTGACCTGCAGTTTTCCGAGGAATCCGAACCTCCGTCGCCAAAGGTAATCAAACCCCGGATTACTGTGGGACAGCGCGTGTTCTACAATATTACTGCGATTCCAATCCGGGGTAATTGAACGACGGTCGAATGTATTGCTTTCAACGTCGCCACTGTCGGGTAATGAACCTATATTTTTCCGAGGAATTGGAACCTATTTCCTCCTAAGAGCCAGAGAACCAACACCCGAATTATAGTGAGCTGTTAGTATGTAAGCGGTTTTTTTGGCGCCATTAGGGGACAAACCTAGGTTAACGGTATGCTAAGTGAAAGTGTTACCATTGCGCTCTCGTTTGGAACCGTGCTTTCTCTAAAAACTGCAGTGGACTTTCGAAACTTTGACGACACATTGGTATTTTGTTTGTTTCTTATTATATTCACTCGTTCGATAGTGTGCGTTTTTCAAGTTCGCTCATGAGTGTTAGTCCATTCGTCAGGTGTATATGAGGTTTAAGGTTATTAATAAAATCGTCTGTTTGTTCAGGAGTTTTACGACGCAAGGTCAGCAAGCGCCAAGCTGTTCCATGTCCTGCGATTTTCCGAATGATTCGAACCCTTTATATCCTAGGGACTGAACCACAGGACTAAAAAAACAAAAATTCACCTGTGATTTAGTTGTTGGTTAAAAGGGACTTTGGAATAGTGTTATAGTTTATGGGAACTTGGAATAGTGTTTATAGTTCTAAACGACACAAGCACGAAGTGGTGCGAATACAGATACATTTTCAAGAAAACACAGTCATTGCAGTAGCGTGTTCATGTTATTTTAAAAAAATTGGAGTAAATATTTACTTGATCTACTACTTATTTACAATATTTCGTTTTGTCTCAATCCATGAAATATAAAAGAAAGGGGGAAATTTAACAATCGGACAGAGTAGTAGCCAGGCTGGGGCTATGGGGGCTGATCTCCCCTGGGAAATTTTAAACAAAATTGTTTTAGAATTTTATTTTAAATATTATTTTATACTCATTATACATAAAATGAAATTGTTCTCGGATGTTAAAATGTATTCAAAATAGATTTATGCAGTAGATATTGTACGTCATTTTTTTCCACAGATTTAAAGTCTTATTCGATAGTAGGTTGAAGGAAATTATAAATTTTGCTTCCTGTAAGTTTTGGTGCAAATTTACGTTGAAATTTATTCGCTCTTGTTATATTTGTCTACTTATGTATTTGAAGTATTATAAAATATATATTGGCAAAATATACTAAAACATTACCCAATTTCCAGCCTCCTTGTCACTTTCACCCTAATGCTTTCAATTGTAACAAGCATCTAGTTGGGGCCTGCTATCGGTCACAGAAATATACACGAAGTCAAATCAAACTTGGCAGTATAGCCCAGATGCTCTTGCGCCATAAAAAAGCCAAACAATCAATCAATCAATCAAATCAAACTAAGTTTAGGAAAATATTAATAAATATAATACACACAAAATTATATTCACAACACATGTGCAGATGAATTTATTGGTGCTTATCTCACACTAGGAATGTTTGATAGTGCTTCTCGGTATCTTGCATGCAGTGAAATCTTTCTGTAACGATGCTGCGTATAAAGATAATATGTGTATGGTCTTATGCAAAGATATATGGGGAAGGGTGGCCGCCGAAAAACAGCACTGTAATCCCAGACAGGTTTTAAAGTCAAGAGATCTTGACTGCCAATGGGCGAAGGGGAGATTGTCGATCCATATTAGTGTACAGAAACGAACGGCTGGCACTAGTGTCCTTATTTAACGTCAACCGAGAACCAACTCGAAGAGTAGTTGAAATAGATGGATGGCACGAAAGAACATCCTGGGATGGTCGATGCTTCTACAGGAGCCCACCGGACAACGTTGGATAGGTGCAAAGTGTCACGAAATAATAGGGAACGGGCACGGGCCGTTCCTGCAGCTGGAGTGAACGCTATCCATCCCATCCAGGCCGTCTATCCTGTGGCCAAACAGCCCGGAATAAAACAAAGGACGTCCGCACGACCCCGGAGACAAAGAACGCTCCTCGAGGAGAGGCGGAGCCTGGACCCAGAGTAGCAGGCACAAACATTAATCCACCGCAGTCCGGCAACATGGTCAATATCCCATATACCCTGACTTAAGCGAGCAGGAACCAAGAATCGCCAGACGTGGACAGCAGAAAAAAGACGTCCGCACGCCACCAAAACTGAAACCGCACTCAACGATAATATGTGTATAACTATATTTTCCGCGGTCTTGAACAATAGAGAGTACAATAGTTTTAAAACTTGTCTATAACGATAAATTGTTTATGAGGACAGCTTTATCAGATTTATAACATATCATTAAAGCCAGCTTTCATTGCATACGTAGTGAGACTAGACAAACCGTAGATACAATAAAAACAAGAGATCGCTTGAATTTATATAAAAATATTTACCGACGCAATGTAAATAATTTTTGCCTTCAAGGCGCGTTTTCCTAGGTGTGCATGTTGTGCGCCGCTGGAGGAACGAAGCTCAGGCAATAGAAAATCAACGGAAGCGTATTGCGTACTCCAGGAAAACGCTTCTATTGGTTTTCTATTGTCAGAGTCTGTTCTCAGATATCCGTACCAGATATCCGCAATAGATATCCATACCAGATATTTGTACCAGATATTCGCAACCAAGACTCACCTTTATTCTTCGGAAAACATATATGTGTTTAAATAATATTTCCGGGTTTATTCTTCGCATATTCTTTTTCACTAAAAAACTGGTCAAAGGTGTAGGAGAAAGAAGGACTTGCATATACTGTTACGTTTCTGTACTTCTAAAGTTCAAATACAATGTACTACATTTATATTTTTATATATATTTGCACTAGAATAGGTGAAACAGATTGTAACGCCAAGTAAAAAATATGTAAATTAAATTTTGAGTTAATAAACGGCACATAGTCTTAATTAAATGAAGCTAAATTTCCTAAACGTTGAACGACAATGATGATGGATACTTTTTTCAAACACATTATCTATCTCAATCCCCCCACGAAATATTTACAAAACTTGACTTCGTGTGTTGCACATTTGGCAATTGTTTTAGCCTTACGAATGGTAATAGTACCTTACAAAGATAGATAACAATAACACTCTGATATCTGTATGGTCAATTGTGTGTGTTGCATACGAATTTTCTGCTTCTGCAGAAATATGTACAGAATAGACCAGAACTTTTCTCTTTAAGGATAGCTGCGTCACAACTCACCGGAAAAAGCCTTCCGGTTTTTGTTTGGCGCTGAAGACCATGATGGGAAGCCCCGTAGAGAAAACCGGAGATTTTGTCCCGACAGGAACTGATAGGGGGCGAGTGCCGGTACCACGAGCAGTTCCGGTGAATCCATTAACCCTCAGGGGGGGGGGGGATTCGCAATTGGCGGATGACTGTTTATTATATAAGCTGAGACATGATACCCACTTTTACCACGCTTTGCTTCGAGCTTGCCCAATACTGTTGCTTGAGCAATGGTATCGAATAGCGGTGTCCGGCTGTAGCGTAAATTTAAAAAATAATAATTTTGCAGAAATATGTATTGAAAAAATGCAGTACTTCCGATCATTTGAAAACAATATTTATTTGATACTGTAAGTGTTAAGAATAGCTAATTAAGACGCCAGAAAGATAAATGATTAAATACAACGTTAAAAGAATTTAGTAAGCCTTTTTAGCGGAGCCTCCGAGAATTACGTGTGCACACTTCGATGGTAAACGGAAGATTGATTTGATTTTGGAACTCGGAAAAAATTAAACAAACCGCTGCCAAATGCAAAAAGTGAAATTATAATTATACAATATATGGCAAAAATGAAATAAAAGGAAACAATTTGGTATGGTGCTAATTTTAGAAATTGAATTTATTGAGTTTGCATTTCTTGGAACACTTTGTAGAAACAACCAAGGAAGCCTGAAAAGAGAAAATATAGTGTTTCTGTTGTGGGACGGGGGGTGCATAGTTTAAAAAAAAATTGCCAGATATATTTTGTGAAGTAAATTTTTCTTAGTGCAGTTTCCAAGAAAACTAACGAAGAGAATGTAGATAAAAATGACATACTAACGGGATACCCAAATCGTAGGGGCATGTCGAAAGTTCATAAGGGGAGTTTCTGACTTAGAATTGGAGATTATAGCGCTACAGCACATATATGTGCATATATATATATATATACACGCACAAATTTCATCGCCATAGGGCTTAGAACCCCCATTTACCCCCTTGCGTACGCCACTGACCCGAAACATGAATAACCTTTCATTCGGAATAAAAACCTCAGACATTGGGGACTAAATCTGGCAACGATGTTGTGCATAGGGCAATTCTTGAAGTGACGTACCACGCCTTTAACATTTTTCGGCCAATCAACTCATCTTTTGTTCTCAAACCTTGCTGTGGTGCATTGGTAAAGCATTCACCTAGCTTCGCGTTAATCCGGGTTCGATCACCAATAGTATCAAGAAAGAAAAAGAACACTTACCCACTAACTATCCACTGTAGTTAGGGGTTTGGTTTCCTCGGCGTTCACAGGTTCTGATTCCTTGAAAAAATGTAGGTCCACCACCATACGGTGGCGTAGTCTTAGCACTGCCGTAACTTGGTTAAACCAAGGGAGATGGATATAACGAACCATTTCACGGATATAACGGACCATTTCACGGATGTAACGGACCAATTTTCCCCTCTTTAATATCATTTTTACCCTTGTATTCAAAGAGTTTATAGGATTTTTTACTTTAAAAATAAAATTTTTTTACTGTGAAACACTTTCAAAGTAAATCTCAGATTTCAGTAACGTTACAATTGTTTTCTTTCACAATGGAAACGGAATCCACTCCTACTGATATTTCCACATCCTGGGAAATTGAAAACTTCTATAATGATCAAGATAAAGTAAAACAAGTCTATTGGTTTAAATATTAATATTTTTAAAACATTAGAAAGAATAGAAATTAATTGAATGTATTTCTTTTTAAATTATACGTATAAATTAGCTATTAACTGTTATACAAAAGAATACATTTTTAGATAAATTTCTATATAAAATAATGGTTATATTGACGAAAATTCTCCAGTTTCTTGCAGTTCGTTATAAAGGGGTTCAGCTGTAATAGTATTGCTTCTGATAGCAAAAACGCATTGGTATGTAATAATAAAAAGTATTCCTAATTAATTATGAATACTCGTTTACTTATTTATTTTAAAGTTAGAGTAAGTTACGTTTACTTTTTACGGAAATTTATTTACATAATTTATGTGAAATAAGCTAAGAAATTAATTTTCATTAATTTCACCTTCATTTTATTTTTTTAAGAAAACAAACATAAAGATACAATTAAATGAGAGTCCACCATTTTTTACTGGGAAAATTCGACAAAAATAAAGCAGGAAAAAACAAAGTACCACATACCCTTAGATTAAAGTTTTAGTAAAAAACACATTTTACTAATTAAAGGATTTTGTTTTTTGGCTTTAAAAATAATGAAATAAAACATCCAGAGGCAGTTTTTTTTGCAAACAAATAAGAGGGCCTTAATTTTTTTAAACTCCAAAAAATTTAGAAAAAATTGAAAGCTAGAAAAAAATATTCCATACTCACATGTGATATTTTTTACTACACACTTTCCCTTTGATTGGTTCTTTTTTTATGTATTTAAGAAAACAATTTCTTTTTGCTAATAAGCCCCCAGTATTTTAATTAGCATTCTTGCATCGAAAGCAGGTAATCCTTGGTATTTTAAATGAAGTGGAAAATATTTTGTAACATTTTTAATTTAGACATATTAAAGCCTTTATTTTGAAAAATTTTTTGTGTATGCAAAATTTAAAAAGATGGCCTGCTTGCCCTTTTAGGTATACTTGTCCTAATGTAATAATAATAATTTAACCTATAACTTAATTATATGTACTGTTTGCAATATCATGTATTGTAAACAGAAGTAGGGTGTAAACTACATTAAATTAATATAGAAATATATATCTGTGCTATCGTATTGTTTTCAGCAGCGTTTGATGAACGAATCATTTCATTCATGATCAAGGGGAAAAAATCGTTCAGTAATTCCTTTTGTGAACGATCTGGAACGCCTGTAATTGGTTTAAATGAGAAGATAGCTGACAACGTAGCTTGTTGCGAGGCCCCCTTCCAGAGGAGTGGACAGCAACTGTAGGATTCAATATTCACTGTCTAAATTTCTTTGTGTACTCTAGTCCAAAAACTGCTTTGTGAATCAGCGGGGATGGGACCGACGCCTTAATGGGATCTTCGACCCACGATATATTTATGAATAGCTGAGAGCTTAACCTGTTCTAGTAGGCAAGACAACATACAAACATGTTTAAAAAAATTGACATTATTTAATTCAATGCCTCACCTAACTGTTAAAATTTTCTTTGAGCTATGGATAGGGGAGACAATCCTAACGGCTCTTTTACCCCCAAAAATATTTGTGGGCCTGGTCCTCCGAAAATTGATGAATAATAACAAAAAAATGCAAAATACAGTTTAGGATGTAAGGCATAATGCATATTAACCGCTATTGCTTCCGTTTTCCTGTTTTCGTTGAGTTTATTCACTTAATTCCACATGCAGGTATTTCATTTTGGGGCCTCACAGTATTTACTTAAATCATCGCTTCGGATCATGGGGCTAAAAATGTGCACAATAATAATAGTGTGCAAAATGACTCATGATTGACTGAATGAACTATTCTGCGCATTTAAAATGAAGTCTTCCTTGCGTAAATATACCTACAATCGTTGCAAAGGACACTAAACGTAAACAGCATTGATAGAGAAGCCACACATTTGTGAAATCCACATTTTCCCAATATTTTTTTTAAGTTGGAGCCTCTGACCATGGAGTGAAATCGATTAGTGATGAAATTGACCGGCTGCTGACTTGGTGTGCACACAAAAATATGCGCTTGCAAATTTTTCGGCATTCAACACCTATCCCACTAACTTCTCTCCCTTTAACACATTTGCTTAACTTTTCTAATCGTATGTTGATGACAATCTGTATTGTTTTTGACAACTAATATGAGTTAATGTGAAAATTTATCCAAGGAAATTAACTATGTGAAAATGTCGAGGAATATTTTATTAAAGAACATCTGCTTCTTTAAATAAAAATGGTTTAAAATTATTTTACAAATGATTTGCTAGAAAAATTGTGGGCTCGTATTAAAAATTTAATCCCAAATTTTTCTCAAAATTCACACGAGAAAATAAAGGAAAAGAAAAGAAAGGAAAAAAAGCCAATTTTTCGATGGTTAGAAAATAAAACCCTAAAACGGTTACTCAGTAGCTTCCTGGTTGCTAAGCGACGAGCAACTCTTTCATTTTGAATGGCATCTCGAAGTTGGCTCGGAGCCAAGACACGCCCAGTGTCCCAAGTTTTCCTCTAAACGCGAACCATTATTAAGAGGCTGAGGATGAAACTAGTTTCTTAGGAAGACGGATTTCACGAAGTCATTGATACGCACACACATCTACTGTTGGTTTCTGAGAAACTGGAAAAACTGAGAAACTGGAAAAAGATCCGGGAATCTTATCCTGATGAATCAGGAATACGTTAGGACTAAAAGTGATCGAATATTATTTCCGATGCTCCCTTTGTGTTTAGAAATTGACATGACCTCCAGGCATGCAAATGAAATATATTTAAAATGCGCATTTCATTTTCTGATTATTATTATTATAAGAAAATTCACTTTGAGAGTGTGAAGGAATTTATTTTCAATTTTATAAATTTTGTATGTATAACAGAAACTCGATTATCCAGAGTAAAGAGGGTGGACCCGATTACGGATAAGCGAACTTTCGGATTATCCGGAAATTCAGTTTCCAATGTGAACATGCAAAGGAACTGCAAAATTTACCCGAAATTATATTTAATTACATATTCATAAACTACCACGTTGATAGCGGAAAACGCCACAAAATATTGATGCATGTTAATTAAAGTACAATAAAATCCATCTTAACGGGCACTCCTTAGCTACGACCACTACATTTTTACGACCAGATAAAATTTTTCAGTAAGAACTTTCTTCACAATAACACTCACTTCTTTTTACTAGTAAATTTTTCTCTCTGGTTTAGTGTCCTCTATTGATGGGTTTTAATATATTAACCGCTCTGAAAATAGTCCGATATCTGTATGCATACGATATATAAAAAGTATTACACATCTATCTTTGTGTATGTCCCATTTCTACAATTTGTATTGATCTCCTCCTTAAGGCTGGAGTGCACTCGAAAAATATAAGCGCTTTTGTCGAAGCTACTGAATGGATATTTTCATAAAAAATAGAGACAACCCTTTTTATTTACGATCCTAAGAAAAACTGTTGATTTGTCACCGCGAATTTCACATCGAACATGATTTCAACAATATACATATGTTTATTTTGTTTATATATATGTTTTATATATATGTGTGTTTTGTTTATATGTTTTATATATATATATGTGTTTTGTTTATATACATATGTTTTATATAAAAGTTTTCCTCGCCCATTCTTGGCGGAAACAGGCTTTGGGACGGGCAGAGCGCCATGTTCCCAAGCCTCTTTTTACATCACTTCTTAATGTGCCATGTCTAGAAACTTCCTGACAATGTGACACGTGTTTAGGATTGTGGCTTTTTGTATTTCAATGTAGGTGTTTGGGTCAATGTTGAGTATCTCCAAATTCGTCGCAAGCGTTTTTGGTACTATCCCTGTTGCTGAGATGACTAACGGGATGATGAGGATCTTTTCCATACCCCATATATCTCGTACTTCATGTCTGAGATCTTGGTACTTGGTGATTTTCGTTGTGTAGGTTGTCTGTATGTTATTGGTGTTGGGTACTGCTATGTCGATTAAGTACGTGGTCTTATTCGATTTATCGACGAGGGTTATGTCAGGACGGTTATGTGGGACTGTCTTGTCTGTTATGATTGCTCTATCCCAGTAAAGCTTGTGTGTTTCGTTCTCATGCACGGTCTCTGGCTCATATTTGTAGTACGGGCATTTTTCTGTCAGAAAGCCAGCATTCGCTGCCAATTTCTGGTGGACTATTTTCGCTACTTGATCGTGTCTATGTTTGTAGTCTGACTGCGCAAGGATCTTGCATCCTGCCATCACGTGTTGGATTGTCTCCGATGCCGCATGACAGTGTCTGCATTTGTCGCTTTCTATGTCTTTTCTCTGGATGAATTTCTGATTGTTCCTTGTTGCGATCACTTGGTCTTGGATGGCTAGCATGAATCCTTCTGTCTCTGGCTGGAGAGTGCCTTTGGCCAGCCAAGAATTTGATGCCTTTTTGTCAACGTGTGGTTGTTGCAGGTCATTGTAGTGCCTGCCATGTAATGGTTTTCCGGCCCAAGTTCTCAGTTTCTGTTCGTTGGCTGTTTCGAGGACACGCTCTTCGGTACTACACAGGTTTAGTGGCGTGTAATTTGCATCTGCTTGTATTATGGCTTGGATGAGTGGCGATCGGGGACTCTTCAACTGGAAGTATTGCCTCATGCTCTGGATCTGCTTGTCATGTAAGTCTTTGAGGTCCGCTGGAGTTATATATGTTTATATTTGTTTGTTATATATATATGTTTTATATATATGTGTTTTGTTTATATATATGTGTGTTTTGTTTATATATATATGTTTTATATATACATATGTTTATTTTGTTTATATATATGTTTTATATATATGTGTGTTTTGTTTATATGTTTTATATATATATATGTGTTTTGTTTATATACATATGTTTATTTTGGCTACATTAAACGCATATGAGGTAACATAGTTCGAGGCTAGGCAAGGGCGATATCTCTTTTTCTCCTATACATTGAAAGCTCTAGTCTAGGGTGTCGGAGATTAATCCCTATATAAAACACATTGAAAAATGTACTGCGTTTATTTACAAACAAGAGGGGTTAAAATTTCAAATATACTGTGCTTAAAATAAAGAGGAAAAATTTTGAATTATGGTGATTAGAAAAATAAATTATTGTGTTATAATGGCTCATGCCATAGTGGTCCACATGGTAAATATGTGAGGATAATGATATAAATCATCTCACACGCACACACACACCATTTTGTTAGCAATTTATGGATGCATGGACCCCAACGTGTTTAAAATGGCACAATAGTGTTTACAAACCGCTTGAAGCATGGCTAGCTTGAAATAAAATCATGGAGGTCCATTCGATAAGAAAATTTTAAGTGCACTAAATAACAGCTTTTACACGAAACAGGCAAACTTCAAGTATCTAACACATGTTTGACACGATGGTGCTTGCCTAACACTTCAAGTAATATCAGGCCTCCCTGGCTTATCTATTTTGACTGGCTTCGCACTTTTTCTTTTTAAATTTAAGCCCTAAACTATATTTATTTTAGCCATACATTCAGCAAAAAATTACTTGTCTTACAGGTGATAACTGATATAATTTGTAAAATGAATGGTTTGCTTTTACGCATTAATTATCAAGGGTATTTCCTATACAAAATTTTTTTAATCTATATCAGGGTTTAAGCTGGCTCAAAACATGCTGTCGCAAAAATGCTAAAATGGGAAAAAAAAGTTGTAGCAAAATGCTAAAATGAGAAAAAAAAGTTGTAGCAAAATGCTAAAATGAGAAAAAAAAAGTTGTAGCAAAATGCTAAAATGAGAAAAAAAGTTGTAGCAAAATGCTAAAAAATATTAGTTGCTTTCGTTGCTCGAAAAATCGTATCAATGAAATTATTTATATCAACGATGCTTAACAGTTGCTGCTAAGAATAACTTTAAATAGGAAACAAAAGGGAACAAGAAAAGATCGCTGAAGTGCAAAACGGATATTCTGGAATCGAGGAATCCTGTTTTCAGAGAATAAACTGTGGTTAAAAATGCCTGTCGCATTTTCGCGATGGGCAATAATTTTTTCTTCGCATTTTCGAGCAACTCGTCGCATTTTGCGAAAAATGCGACTGCAGCTTAACCCTGATCTGTATTTTAAAGATGGTTAATTTTCTGACGAAAATCGTCTAATACTAATTCATTTTTTACCATGATAAAAATTTATATTATTTACTAAATAAATAGTACTACATAGCCAAATAAATAGCCATATTTAGTTAAATAGCTATATGTAGCTAAATAAATATCCATACATAGCTAAATATATAGCCAAGATAAATAAATACAAATATATGGGAAAATTAATAGCTATATGTAACTAAATAAACAAATTGCTGTTGTTATGTGTTTTGGCAGTTGTAAATTGTTGTAAATTCATAATTGTAAATTGTTGTAAATTTATAATTGTAAATTGTTGTAAATTTATAATTGCAAATTGCTGTAAATTTATAATTGTAAATTGTTGTAAATTATTAATTGTTGTAATTTATGATTGTTTTAATGTATGTTGTTATAATTTATAATTATTTTAAATTCATAAATGTTGTACTCTGTTGTAATTTCATAATTGTTGTAAATTTTTTGTAAATTCATGACTGTTGCAACTTGTTGAGAATTAATAATTGTTGTAACTTGTTTTAAATCAGAAAAGTTGTAACTTGTTGTAAATTCATAATTATAAGATAGTAAACTCGAAAATGGGCAGAAAAGTATACATTTCTAATAGCTCTAATTTTATTTTATCTTTCAACTGAGATGTTAGTATTTTTTTACGGCGTATGAACAACAAAAATTTTATGCTGTGTAGCAAGCATGTCAAATTCACAGCCCACAAAAAATATTTTTGCGGCCACTGGCGGGTCCAGCGAGGGTTGGAGAGGGCGATTTGTCGTAAATTAAATATTTTGGTGAGTATAAAGCAGGGTTGTTCAACCTTTTTGAGTAGCGGGCCACTTAAAGAATTTCCACGGATCTCGCGGGTCAGCAGTTTCTTAAGAAAAAACGGGGAAAACCTCACTTACACTTAACAACCTCCCCTTAGAGTTTTTTCCAGTTATTTGTGCTCTTGCGATGTAGAAAGGGGTCACCTCTCCTGTCCCCAAAATTTTTCCTTATTTCTGAAAAAAAATATCTAAAATTTTTGTTTGGGAATTTTTTTTTATTTCAAACAGTTGTAGACAGGCCAGATTAACATTGTTTGCGGACCGGATGTTGGACAATCCTGGTATAAAGGAAGGCTAGTAATATAAAAACATTTACCTAAACTAGGGTTTCCCAAACTGTGATCTGCGGACCGGTAACGGTCCCTAGGAAAAAAATACCGGTCCTTCGAAAATTTTACAATAATTGTTCCATAAAACCAAAACATATCAAAAATCCGGAAAATATAATTGAATTATGCATTTCGAAAGGGGAAGACGTTCATATTTTTTTTTCAACTTGCTTTTTTTCCCGGTGTAAACACCATCTATGGGGCCATCGTGGGCCCAGCAGCTCGTTGTGAGCGAATTTCTGAATACTTTTCGCAAACTATCTTTGGCAACAGGAGAGAGCAGGGCCTGGCATATATCCTTTAATAAATAATGTCAATTTTGGACCGGTTTGTGATTTTGTATTAAGATTTTATTATTACATCGAAATATTTTTCTAATTTATTTATTAGGAAGTACCCTCTCATTTTTAATATGGATAGGTGGTTAAAAAGAATTACCAGTAATTTAATTAACGTTCAGTCAACATATTACAATTAAACGAACAAGAAGTGGATTCCCTTGTTGAAATTTCATGCGATGCTGCTCTGAAATAAAAATTTGAAAACGTTTCCCAAATTATGTTTTGGTCAAGTTATCAAAAGGAATATCCAGATTTAGGTAAGAAAGCAGTTCTTTAATGACCTTCGTTACGACGTATAAGTGAGAAACAAGATTCTATAATTTGGTTTTCTTAAAAACCAAGTACGGAAACAGATTGGACGTCGAGCCACATTTAAGAGTAAAATTAACTTTTTTTCCTTCTAACATACAGTTATCATGCGATGGCGGACTTCATCCTTTACATTAACATATAAAAAATTACCTCATTTTATTATGGTTATGTATTATTATCTTCCGTAGTCAAACAGCGAGAAGAAACTATATAAAAATTAAAACAAATAAAATATAACATTTTAAATATTTTAAGCTATTTTTTTTTGTTTTTTTATATAGTATATGTAATTTTTTTTGCTTGGAGGGTTGTTATAATTACTTGTAAACCCTACTTTGTCTGTTTGTTTGTTTGTTTTGTGGTTTTACGGCTCAAAGACTACAGTGGTCATGCTGCGCCGGGACCTACTGTTTTCCGAGGAATCCGAACCTCTTAAGGCCTAGGGAACCAAACCCCGGACTACAGTGAGCAGTGCGATCTTTATGAGATCTCTGAGTAAGCGTTCTTTGTACACTGTTGGGAGTCGAACCCGGATTAACGGCGCACTAGGCGAACGCGTTACCACACTGCGCCACCGCAGGGCAGTAAACCCTACTTTGTCTGTGCGTATTGGGGTAGGCTGCGAAAAAAATATTACAAAATAACCGGTCCTCAATCTGAAAAGTTTGGGAAACCCTGACATAAATTATTAAACAGACCAAAATTAAAAAATTTCACAATGAGGGCTCCGAAACCGCCCCCCTCCGTAATAACATCCTGGATTCGCCCTAGTTTGCGGCCCAGCTAACATAATATATCGAAAATAAGCAGAAAAAATTTTAAAACTTAGAACTAAATTTGAAACAAAGTTTGTAAATTCTAAGTATTTGGAAGATATGTTTCCTCTTTCTTCGTTTTTTATCAATCAATATAGAATCAGTACCTAATCGAATGCAAATGGGGGTAATTGAGATCTAGTGCAATTGAGATTTGAAGAAAAAATTTAGGGAAATTGGCGTACCTGGATTTTAAAACTATTTACCTTCCAAGTTTGAAGATACTCGAAAATTCACATATAAAATTATTTCCGTGTTGGGAAGTACTTATTGACGGGAATAGTTATTTACGATTATTAAAGGAAGTAAGTGCCATCTAACAGATTCAAAAATTACCGATGTTCGCCTTAGGTCAGTTATGAAAACAATCACTGCAAATAAGGTTCCCCCCGAACTAAGAAAACTAGTTGCAGAGAAAAGATAAAAAAATGTCAGGAAGAAAATATTAATTTTTTCGTTGTTCTTTTCCTTTTTTTTTATATTATACTTTTCGAAATATATATACATTTCTATGAAAATTTAAGTGTTTATTCTTTTGCGGCCCATGGAAATTTAAATCTTGTGCATTTGGCCCATATTACACTCCGATTTTGACATCTTTGCTCTACAGGAGCTACCAGTTTTCCAAAGGGTCTAAACCCCTGCTTTTGAGGGAATCAAACCACGGAATACGCTGGGTACAAAAGGGGCATCCGTGCTACGGTTGAT
>QLNU02014176.1:38890541-38915172 GCA_006491805.2 Dysdera silvatica | reverse complement strand
AAAACCAAAAATTTATGCTCATTTTTAAAGCTACAAGTGCTTTTCCAACCGCAACTAAAGGGGTATACGAGCCATAAAGGATTTTAGAATGGGAGGCGCAGGTTTAAAAAGGTTTATCAAAGATTTTTATATTATTTACATTTCGCCGACCATATAGACCCCGACGTGACGAATGGAAGGTAAACTTGCTTTGAATAAGGGTAGGAGGGTAAAAACGAATGGAAATCCACTTTAATCTGTTTGAGGACTAATCCGATACACAAACAGATCACCCCCTAATCCCTTCCAGTCGTATGTGCATGAATTTCCGACATATCCTCGCTGAAAATGACGAGGTGGGGAGGTTACGAATTGCCGAAGGGAGTGATACCCGATCACAATTGTCGTTTCAGCTAATTTATTCATTAAATGTCTCCGAGAATTTCCATGACCCTCCCCTGGCTCCAGCCTCTATAATCTACCTAATTGTATGTATTAAAAGTATTGGATACAGCAGCGAGTTACCCTATGCAATGATAGGTCTACCCCCCATCCTTCTTCCCCGAGTATTTTTAAAAGCGGTTGGATAATGACTAGTTTTAGCCCAATGTCAATTTCCAGCTCTTGCGATTATGCATTTTTGCTAAAAAGCTTTAATTTTTAAGTCGCAGAAAGCTCATCTAAATAAGGATTCAATCCAAGCATTTATAGTGATGTGAATAATGAAAAAAATACCCATCAAACTCGGAAAGCACTTAAGGGAAAAACAACTTGCGTTTAATATAAATACCTTTCATAATTGAAATATGAAATAAGATATGGAAGGAAAGAATTCGCCGATGAATTTAAAACAAAATGTCAGTAATCCGTCTCTCTGCATCCTTTTTAACATTTATAAAGAGGGAGTTATTCACATTTAATTAGATCATTAATAAATGTATATTTTTGTGTGCTTATGATATCGGCAATAGTCTCGCATTTCACATTCTGTTTCCGAAAATACTCTTCAAATAACGAATGCTAATTTTCTTCAAAGAAACGTCCAGAAATAGCAAATGCATAACATATTCCTTTAATGCAACATTTAGAGTTACTCAAATTTACAATAAATTTAAAGATATAAAGGAAATTGTATTCTAAAGCCTATAATTTCCGATCAAATCAGAGTTCTTCGAGAGTAATATTTACGAAATCGAATAATATTGCTCTTCTCGGGGAGGGAATTAAATCCTACATGAAAATCATTTACCTCAGATGCTGACCTCCACAACAAATTTGCAAAATCCTTCACTAAATAATTTAGTGAAAACGAATGACTGAACGTCCACATGAAGATACATGACACATTCCGTGAGTTGCGAGAGTTTTGCTACAGATTTTGTTCACTTATGTTATGCTACATATATATGAAGAAAATGTCATGAAACAATTTTTAAAAATGAAAGTTTGTTTCGGAATTACGAAGAACGTAAGGAAAATCCAACTTTTTTGAAAAGAAAAACTCTTGTAATAATTAAATTTTTTATCGTCGTATTTTCGCGAAATTTTCACTCTGTAATAACGTCGAAAGAATTGGAAAATGGCGAAAAAAAGGAGGGAGAGGGAAAGAGATTCTCTTACCTAGTGAGGATAATAATAAGCACAAGCCTTTTTATCTAAAGTTACGATGAAATGTCGATTAACTGTCATCCCAGTTATTTTTAAGTGTTTTCACTTTCCATTTCTTGAGTACTTTTTCTTTGAATCTTTGCTTTCGTAAAAACTCAAAGAAATATCGAAAGATTGCATTATGTCAAACACATCTGTCTCGAATTTCCGCTCATTTTCGTATTATTTATCTCAAATTTCCTTTCGATCAACTTGCTCTGTAAATTGTGAAACGGGTATAAACAGATAAAATAAAAATCCTCAAAAATATCTGAGAGGGAAGATACGAGATTCATTCAATGAAAAATCTTATGAAAAACGGGAAGGAATAGCATGGAGACTAACAAAATAGTACGAGTAGCATGAATGAATAGCAGGAGTAGAATATGTATATGTGCCTAACTTATGAATGGATCACTGAGCAGTTTTGCCCACCTTCGAATAGAGTGAAGGAATAGCAAGGTGGATAGCTTGATGGAAAGTAAACTTGCTATTAGTTTACTGTCAGTCGGGGGCGTGGCAATTAAAAAACGTAGGGAGTCAAGTAGTTTTAATAAAGATCATGTGATTGGGCGTTAAAGGAAGAAAATCCTTGATATCCAATAAAAGGGGCTTGCACCCCCGACATCCCCTTTCCTGCGCCACTGCTGTCAGCCAATGAAACATTGTTAAATATAATATTAAAATAGCACGATCAACCCTGATTCGCCAATCATTTATCGCCCACACTAGAACCTATCTTTGGATCATAATTGCCAAGAAAAGAAAGTGTGCCATATTATTGGATTCGATATGAATCAGCGCCAATGGCGGATTTCCGCACAGGCGCATGAGGCGTGCGCCTGGGGCTTCAGAATTTCGGGGGCATCAAAATCAGAACCCCCAAAAAATAAGTAAAATAAAATTAAAAAGAAAATTATATTATTTGAAATTCTCACGGGTTACTAAATATGTTTACAGTTTCTTACTACAAATAAATATTTTTCAAAATACAATGTGTGCTTGCTCTGAATTCATAATTTTCGCCGAAACATTTATAAATTATACTTTTATGGCTTGCAGGCTATGTGATGTATCATGATGTCTTCACACAAACGTTTCTGTTGAATTTAAATACAGACAAATGTTGGGAACTGAATGAAAGGGAATCACAGTTCATTTCCACATGTGTTTATGTGTTATCCCTTCCCTCCCTCCTCTCGAAATAGGGAGAAAGTCTTCCAATTGTACACATTTCTTGCGTTTCCTAAAATTTTGTATGACTGCCGTTCGGGTCGCAGGCGATCGCTCAAGCTCTACATTTTCCTGCCAAGTTCGCCATTAACAATCCCTGAATAAACCACGTGTGTAATCCTGGTCTCTAGAAACGAGCAAGACAAAACTTTTTCATGGGAATGCCAATCAATTTACCAAAGCAATAGGCATGTGGACAAGAACTTAACTCAGGATGTTTAAATACCACTCTGCGCTTACAAGCGAAAGTAAAACTTTCAGAAACCCACACACCGAGATGCCATCATTACATTAAATTATAACTGTGAAAAAGGTTATATGGGAAGGGTGGCCGTTGATTAGGCGGCTCTGTAATCCCAGATAGGTATTAACGTCAAATGAATTGATAGCCAATGGGCTAAGAGGTGTTGGGCAGTGGGGGGATTGTCGATCCGTACAAGCGTACAGTGACGTACGGCTCGTATCGGTATCGTCAATTTAACGTCTACCGTGAACCATCCACGATCAGTCCACCCCGAGGAGTGGCCGAAATAGATGGATGGCACGGAAGGACACCCCGGGCCAGCCGGAACTCCAACAGGAGACCACCGGACACCGTTGAGTGGGTGCGGTGCCGCGAGCGGCAGAGAACAGGCACGAACAGGCCCCGCAACCAGGATGCACAAAACACTATCCATCCAATTCAGTACGTCTAGCCAGTGTCTCATCCACAGGCGGTAAAAGCTGGCCCGAAGCGATCCATGTCCTATGCAGACAGAGACCTGACAGTCCGGAAAAGAACACGAAAGTCCCCCGCACGACTCCAGAAACGAAAACCGATCCGCGAAGGAGGACAGAGCCTGGTCCCAGAATAGCATAAGCAGACAGCAATAAACCGCAGTCCAGCGACCAGGTCAATGTTCCAGACACTCCGCCGACACGAGTCTGAACCAAGACCCGCCAGATCCATACCACAGAAAAAAGACATCCGCACGCCACCAGAGCTGAGACCGAAATTCCTCTAGAAGCCTTTAAGACTCCAATAAAAACTGAACTGTCCTATGTAAGTTCGAATTCTTGTGTGTCACGGAAGACGGTCCCTTAAGACCACCCCTTTTATGATTTCATGGACTTCATATAGTACGGCCTTGCAATTTCTCCTATCGACAAGCCATGCTATTTGCAGCCGTAAAAAGTAAGAAAACAAAATTTTTATCCCGCCAATTTTACTTCAAAACGTTTCATGTGTATGTGTTCCCCCTCTGCTATCAGTACCATGGGCGCTCAGGTGAGTACTCCTAGGAATGGGCGTGGAAAAATTATCACCTCCTTCTAAAGGCTGTGAAAATTTAGTGAAGGTACATGATACTGACCTGTTACAAAAATAATTGATATTGCTTGACAATTAGTAATGAGCTAAAAAGTACCTTATTTTAAAATGTGACTATAAAACTTTTGAAAGTAAATGCGTAGCAGGTTCGGGCGAATCAAATTTTTAAACGGCTAGGGGGCTCGAGCCTTCCTCTGCCCCCCCATATAGGCGTTCATGATCAGTTCTAGCCAATCAAAGCCCAGCTAACGCTTAAATGGATACACGAAATCGAAACAGAAGCACAGCAAGCGTCTGAAGGGGTATGTTTTGCAAAACGTGTTCTTTTCTCAAGTTATGAATTAAATTAAATCTATAAAAACTAGACATTCTTGGATTTTTGAATGTGAATATTTTGCATTTTATCATTCAATGTTTCAGTTTGCTTGCAGTTATATAAGTGTTGAAAAAATCCAGTAATTCATCCAGTTGAAAATCATATTTATTAATACTTTAAATTAATTAGTAACGTGAAATACTGTGCTAAAACTATATTAAACCATTTAAACACGACTACCACAGTTAAAATTATTTAATTAGGTGGATGACGATGATGATCGTTTCGGCAGTAAATGACTGCCTTTGTCGAATCCGGTTACAAAAGTGAAGGTTTTCTATTTCTTCTTTTTAAATTCCCATATTTTCTCGTGATTCTACTCGTTGATAATTTATATCCACACCATTATTATTTAATTGTGTGATTTCTTCCACTATATTTATATAAAATCATTAAAAGAGTTTGTATGTCCGTTATTTTGACATTATTTATATTTATTACTAATTTTGTATTTAAATTTTTATCTTTTTTCCATATTAACTTTTTATATTTGTCCATTTTTTGGGATCTTTCGTCATAAATATGTAATTATAATGGGTTTCTTTTTTTAATATTTACTAATCATTCGTTTTTTTGTTCTCATAAATTCTATATATGCTTTATTTTTACTTTTTAATTTTTTTTGATCAGTTTTCCAAACCATGGTTTATCTAAGTATTTTGTTGTTTTGATCTCCTTATATACAAAACATTTTTCCTATGTAATCCTCAATGTATCCATAAATGTATCGTACAATTCACCCCAGATCTATTGTTTAATATTTCCCAATTCATATCTATTAATAATTTACAAAACTTTTCTACATTTCTCCGGGAAAAATTTCTTGTTTTTGTATTTTGTCGTTTAGGAATTTTTTCATTTATTTTATTTGTATTGGTTTATGATCACTTACATGGGTTTTTAATATTTTTTCTTCAGTCTGTATGTTTACAAAGAATGCATCTATTATACTTTGCGATCTATAATCTACCCTTGTTGGTTCGTTTATTTTATTTTCAAATCCCAATGATTCCATGAGGTCTAATAATTTTTCTTTATTTAAATTTTCATTTTCCATTCTGATATTAAAATCCTCTATGACCAATATTTTATTTATAAAAGTATTCTGAAGGATGTTTAAATTATTTTCAGGATTCAGAAGGAAATTATTTATTTCTCCCTGTTGTGGTCCATATAAAGCCAAAATTTTTAAATCGCTTATTTTTTCCCCTATCATCTCCACATCTTCCTCTATGGTTAAGGATTCTTCTATTATTTCACTGTCGATTTCGTTTTTTACATAGACGGATACACCTCCTCCTTTTTTGTTATCTCTGGACACTGCATTTTAGTAATATCCGTTTATATTTAGCTTCACACCTTACTTTTTCCATGCTTCTGTAATAATCACTATCTCAGGTTGATTATTCTCTTGGATTAGTTTTTCAATTATTGCGATTTTATTCTTTAAGCTTTGAGCGTCCACGTAGAAGATTTTGAGTTAGTTGTTCGTTAATAGTTTATTGTCTTTTATTTTTTCTAGCTGTCCATTTTTATTTCTTGATTTTCCTGATGGTATTTTATTCTATTATGTATATTATCGAGTTTTCATTTTAATTGTTCGATATCTTTGATGTTATGTGTCTCATATATCTCCGAGTTTTCTTTTTCCCTTATTTTTACTCTTCCATACACCTTCTATACATATTTCCAGTTATATTCACGTTTAAATTTTATATCTTTATTTAATGGATATTTGTTTAGACTCGATAAATGTTCATTTATATATATTTAGTTTTATCTACTCCCTGTTCCCTTTGTTGTCACATTTTTATGTGTATTTCTTTCTTTCTATTTCTCCAGATTTCATTCCTTTCCTTAACATTTGTAAATCTCACAATGATGTTTTCACCCCTTTCTCGAAGTCTACATGCAGCTTGTATATCATATCTATTAATTCAATATTCATATCATTACAAATTTTACTTATTATTTCTTCACAGTTTTCGTCTTTAAGTAGAGGTACACCAGTATTTACTAAATCTTGTCTTCTTATATACTGATCAATGTTATTTATATCTACGATCATATTTTCATTTTCCTCTATAAGTGTATGAATATTATGATTGTTTTCTTCACACATTCCTTTCAGATTATTCGTTTTGTTTAGCAATTCATTTTCGAGATCCATCAGTTCTTTTTTATTCTTTCTATTTCCACCATTATTATTCCAAATTCTCTCGTTACGTTTTTAAAGTCTGTCCGCATTTCGTTCATCATTGTTGAAACATTATCGATCCTATCAGACAACTCGGTATATCTTTCCTTCATTTCATTACTGTCCTGTAGCATATTACTCTTTATATCCCTTGACTCATTCATTATATGCGTATGTCTTTCCTCCATGTCCGAGCTGTTCTGATATTCTTACATTTTTCCCCTTGTTCTTTCTTTGTATCTTTTATTTATTTTATTATCCAAATTTTCATTATTCTCATACATCCGTATGATTTTTTTTTCTTTTCACAAATTCCAGACTTGCTGTTTTTGACGAGTTTTTCGTTTCAATTCAACACCAATATCTCCGACTTGGCAACTTTTCTTCACCCTGTAGATAACACTAATGGAAATACCTCACTTTACTCATATTTCCAGTAATAGCAGTCAAGTAAAGAAAGAAAAAAAGCTGTACCTCAAACAAGAATACAGCCCAAAATGAAATAACTGAGTACAGAACTATTAAGTGCAGTTAAGCTTCAGCAATGCTTTACGTAGACATATGAAAGCAAATTGTTAGCAATAATTAGTTGTAGTAAAACATATGAAGCCAAAAGAAGCTAATTGAGAATAAATGGCAACCTTGAAACCACAATACAAATATTGATGATTAGAAAATCGTTCGAAAATAGGAAGATGCAAATCTAGAGTACCTGCCGGAGTTCCATCCGTGAAAACTTGACATCAAAAGAAAGCGCATGAAAAACTGCTCTTGATTGAATAAAATTTGAAACTTTTAATATGTATTTAATATGAGTCTGGTCAGATTTTTCCTCAGACTAATAAATTTCTTTCCTTCAATACTTTTACTCGTTCCAGAAATCGATAACTGTTAATACACATAAACATTTCATTCACACATACACACAAATTACCAAGAAAGGTACCAGCTTTAACCTAAAACCAGAAAATATGGAAGAAATAAGTCATTAAAATGTATAAAAAATAATATATAGCAATTATATAAAAAAATCGACATATTTTAAATATCATATTTTTTTAAAAATTATTGAAAATATATTTTTACTTTGTCAGTTGGTTTTAAAATATAGGTATTTATGATATAAAAGCATATTAAAAATTTCAGAACTCTAGTGCGCATAGATCTGAAGATAATCTCTGCGCAATATAGAAAAAGTGATTTTGAGAAAAAGAGCGTTCAAGTTGGAACTTGGTAACATGTAATAGTTATTTTTATTTTATACAATAGTGCAAGAAGTAATTGAAGAATTTTGATGCGGTTTGTTTTAAAACACTGCCAAAAATCGATATTATTTTTTAAACTAATAAATAAAAAATCGATTTTTTAAAGATTTAAAGGTCCTGTGTCCTCTTAAAAAACAAAAACACAACGAAATTACACGCTTCTACTGTTACCACTCAACGTGCCTCGAAATACTTCAGGGTAATTAAATAATTTTAACAGATATAACACTAAACTGTTTGTAGTTTGAATCAAAGTTTTATTCAATTCTTTGATTTAATTTTTTTTCTTTGACCAGTAACACCCCCACAGAAAATTTTTTACCTCTAAAAACCTCTGTGGTAATCAAAAATCTCAATTTTTATTTCTGATCAATCCATACCTCTGTTTTGGTAATTTTTACCCTTTCCCCATGTGAACAACCCCTGATCTGGCAATACTAGCTGACATGATGATGCGATAAAAATTTCTCTTCTCTGACAGTACTTGCTTTCGCCGTAAATATTCCATCGCCATGGTAACCATGTTCGCAAAACATTTCCGTTTTGAAGCGAAGCTCTGAATTTCTATCGTCGCTTCATTCGGCCCTTTTTCTCGGCGGGCAACATTTCGTTGGTGCGTTTAACGCGTTTAAAGCGCTGACTTAAAAACGTAGCCTTCTGTTCCTGAATGTAATTCCAATTATATTAAAGGAATTAAATTCAAAAAAAAATAGTGGGCTCAAATAAAATTTCAAATCTTATTTTTCTACTCAAATTTTAAATTTGACAAATAAAAGAAGAAAAGGAATTGGGAATTTAAATGAAAAACAAAACTGTTCGTCAGCCCAATATTTTTAGGTGAAGTGCCGTTTCACTCGCGTCATCTGAATAGCCGCCACTGTCCTACAGTTACCTCAAATTCAACTTTAAAAAATACATGGCCCATGTGACTACACCCCACTGAAGCAATTCCATTCCCTTAAAAGTTTCATCATCAAAAAGATTTAACCATTGTTGCAAAATCGGAAAGTTGTCTATTTCAAAATTTTTTTGTTTTTTCGTATTTTATTACGCTATGTCCACTTCTTCGCCAGAAAATTTTTCCAGTGAACTCGAACCTCCAGAACCCACGGAGTCAGACACACAGAAAAGGAAAATAAAAAAAAGAATAATATTTGAAATACATTTTGAATTTCCTCGTTAAACACAAGACTTTGCTCATAAAAGTCATTTCAACATTTTTAATATAAATTATGCAATTCTCCATCAAAAAATAACTCACGCACATGTCAAATATGAGTACGTATGTTTATGCATCCAGAAAATATATTTTTGTGTTAAGTGATGGACATAGAATTGTTTAAACTCTGTGTAATATATCGCGATGACGTAACAGAGGCTCAACCAATTAAAATCGATAACAAATTGCGAGTGGAACAAAAATGGCTAGAGGGCGTTTCCGATCAGTCGAAAACGAAATGAAATTGGAGAATGTCGGGAAATTTTAAAAAGAAAGATCTGTATTTCCACCTTTGTCTGACAACATTATGGGAGAGGAGTAGGAATTGAAGAATCCGTGGTTTAGTAAATGGCTTTTGGGAGATTTGTGATAAGGATGTAGGGAGAGGCTTTGGAGTATATTTTGAGAATGCTATTCGGAGTTGATTCTGATTGCGATGTACTTATCAAAAGGATCAATTTTGTGAAATCAAATTAAAATCAATTTAAAAGCAAATATGTAAACAATTTGAATAAATGCACTCAAGAGCGCTAAACAATATGAGGACGTAGATTTTCTTTGGCGCACTTCATTAAAGAGTGATGAAAAAGTAGTGTACATGTATAGAGCGATCCAAAAGTAACATATAAAAGTAAAAATTCAACGATTCGAAAAGTATAGGTTGTAGTACGCTGCAGTTTTCGTAGAAATGCGCAGAAACTCATGGAATGTTTATTTTAACAACAAAAAACTGTGTAGCCAAAATAGTTACAGTTTTCATCGCCAGGTGGCGTTGTAGCGGTTCCAAAGTTTTTACCTGTCACTATTTTAACATCCGCCGATTGCAATTCTTCAAACAGTACGAGATTGAGAATAGTGATTAGTCTGACTTTACTGTGAGGTAAGTGTTTGCGCTTGTATGCACGCAGGTAGGTAGGTAAGTAAGTAAATAAGTAAGTAAGTAAGTAAGTAGGTAGGTAGGTGTGCACATGTACGTGTCCATGCATGCATATATATGTGTATATTTGTTCATGTATGCAAACGTGTGTGTAGTACAGGTATATTTGTACGTAGGTACTTCATTTATTAATGAACCTAATTTGAACAGTGCACTAATATTCTTCTATTTGCAACTCGTATATATATCACAATTTCGACCTAATGCTTGTAAACCCAGAGATTCGATGCAAGAGAGAAAATTTCTCCATAAAAACCAAAAATTAAATATCTTATAAGAAGGATTGTAGTTGTCAATAATCCGTATTAATGTGGAAAAAGTGAAGCCAATGAAAAATGAAATTCAGAAATAAAACGCTAGTTTGAACTGAAGCAAAAACACATACAACTGGAAGCTTACTCCTAACGTACATTTCAAGAGAAAAAAGGAAATTCAGGAATAACAATGGGCTGTTGTTTGATAGAAAAAAAATGCTGAAAAGTCTGCATTACAAGACAGTTACTATGTTATAAAATCCTCAGAGACGCTGGTTCGGCGCCGCCGACCAACTTTGGCTATAGGCCTTATTTGCATCTGCATTCGAACTCCGTGTACCTACACCGACATACACACAATGCGTCTTCACCATCCTTCATAAATTTTGACGAGGATTGCCAGTCGAATATCCGAGGCAGGAGGCTTGCCCGCCCGAGGCCACGGCATGGCTTGCCGAGCTTCCTAATGGTACGAGCGACGCTACCAATGTTAATGCTTCGATTTAATCTCTTTGAAAGCTTTTGCAGGAGACTGCCGGAGAAGTCACAGAGGGAAAGAGAGGCATGGTGGGTAGTAGTGGTGGTGGTGCTGTTGCTACTGACTGAATTTGGGCGGGAATACTCGTACTGGAATACGGTTCCGTAAACAGAACATGGAACATTTTCCAACAAAGGTTTCAATCGGTATCTGGCATGGGATTCTGGCTCATATTATTAACAAGACAGGTCGACGTCATAAACAATGGTAAAACTAAAAAAAAAAAAAGATTTTGATTAATATTGTAAAACTGGAAGAAGATCCGTAATATGAGGTTTAGTACATGCAATCGAGGGGAGATAAAGGAGAAGGGGCGCAGGGAGCGCGCACCCCCTATTTCAAGCTTTCATGGTAGAATTGAAATATTGTTTGCATTAATTCAATGTGCTGCCATTCAATGCAATGTCATTGACTGTGCACTTATGCATTCATGCAGCATATATATATCACAGGTTAAACAAGTTAAATAAAGAATAGTGTTCAACGTTCAAAGCGAGAAAAATCGTTCACGAACAAAATCAGTGAGCCATTTCGCCCATCTATTATGGTTAGAAGAACATAGTCATTGAGCCGGTTAGTGAAAGATTATATATGCCTCTACGAAATTAAGAATTTGTTAAAAGAAAATTTTATCCAACAGAAAATTTACCAAAATTAAGAAATATAAAAATTAAAATTACCAAACAGAAAAATTAACAATTATTAAACAGAAAATTAAGAATTATTGAACAGAAAAATTAGGAGTTATTAAAAATAAAATTAGCAAACAAAAATCTACAAATATAATATATATACAGAATCCAATACAAAATAAAAAAAAATTAGTTGTCCACATTTTTTTAATGATATACATATAATTCATTTTAACATTCAAATTTTATTCTCGAATCACTTTAAAATCTTTTTAATCTCTTTAGGTTTCAAATCGTTTTGTTTAACGATTTTGAGTGATTATCCATTTTAAACGTACCCAATATTTACAGCCAAGCCCCCATAATCAGATGCTGTTTAGCTGAAAAAACCGTGTAAGTACATAAACTGTGGCCAAGTCTAAAAACATTTCCTACGTTTTTGCTATTATCTAAGTCTATTTAACTGCATGTCTATAATTAAAAAAACTCATATGCACGAATTTTTTAATTTTAAACTGGTTTTATATTATGGAATTTTAACCTTATAAGCGCACAAGAAATGTTTAAGAAACCACGCTTATGTTTCTACAAAAGAGTTCCCCACCGATAAACTGGAAATAATATATGCATACATACCTTTATAGGAATCCAATGTGTCGCACGGGAAATGAGTCACGATTTTTATCTAATATTTTCTTACAATCTCATTCATTTGCAAAAAGTTGTTTACCTGAAACATTCTTTAATGTTACGATTTTTAAAAGAGTATGTTTCAATTTTGCTTTATTTATACCATAGCGAATACGCTTTAATTATAGCAAATGGAAAGAGAAAATACGCATTTAAAGAATTTAATCAAAACGGAGTTGGAAGTTTTAAATTCTTTAAAATCAAGCGTAAGTACTACACTACTTATTGCTTTTATGAATAAAATACTGGTATAATATATTTATAAAAGTATTGTACATAATTTATAAAATTAGGGATGGGAATATGTAATTTATATATTCTTTTAACATACTTAAAATATTTTAAAATTTAGTGGAAAACTACGAAATACATGTGATCTTAAAGAAGTTGCTTAAATACACAAACCGTTTTCCTGCACGAATTTCTGTAACTGGTTACTGTCATGTGCAGTATCCAGATTTGAGTGTATCATTAAGGTATTAAAGCAATGTTTCAACAGTTTATTACATATTTATGATGCTTAAATATGTAATAAATATGTAATAAATATTACATATTTATTTATGATGCTTAAAACTCGACGTTTCTGCACTTAAATTTTTGAAGTTTCTTTCTTTATTCAACATCACGGGTGTGTTGGCTGGTTTGGGGCCGTTCAAGTAAAACGTAAGCATCCTTGGGCTAGGGGGTTTGAGATTTGCTTATTTTTGGTGACAACGGGGAAGGGGAGGAATCTGAACCATGCTTACGTAAGACACAGAAAATAATAAAACTAACACACAGTAAGGAAGTGATAGCCGCCCTGACAGGATTACAATACTGGGATGCACGACACACTACGAGTAAAAGATATAAAATACACGTAATCACAGTTAAATATTTAATTATTTAAACCAGTGGCTGGCTGTCAACCTTTTTTCTCTCGGGGTCATCTTCTAGACTCCCATTGGGCCATCTGATATTTTTAAATTATAATGGATATGTTACTTTTAATAAATGCATTTTATCAAATCCACTTCTTAATTTTCAACTATTTGCTTAGGACATAAAAAATATTAATACGTAATATATATATATACATATTATTGTCCTATATAGTTTAATATGTATAATATACAGGGTGATTCAAAAGTCAGTCATTCCCCTGTTAATTTTTTGGTGGGTTCAGGCAGATAAACATCCTTTCAGGAAAGTTGCTTGTTGAAAAGGAAATAATTTTTGTTCTGTGTCGCGACTCACCCTCAGCACCAGGGGGCGCCCCACGGGGGCCAACTCCAAAATTTCAAATGGCAAATACGAACGAGTAATACCTTCTTTTGAAGGTCTCGTTGAGAAAAAAATAATGACGTTTACAGTATGTCGGTACGATGCCCATAGCACCAACGGCGTATCTGCAAATTTCAAAATCGACCTTTATTCTCCTGGCTTTTGCTTATGCTAGTAAGGTTATAGGCAAATGATGAAAACTGTAGAATGTAAAACAATGGGTGTTATATCTGCGAAAATTCTAGATTTCGTTTTAACACAATGGGGAAGTTTCAAGGACCGCATAAAATATCAATATTTTAATCCTCAAAAACTCAAAATATTAAAAAATAAAAGAAATATAAAAAAAGTAAGAAAAGAAGTTACCTTTTAATGAAGTAGCTGTTCAAATTGAAGGCCTTACACTTCTTGGTAGATATAAAGCCGGGCCTCAAAGCTTTCTCTGATTTTTTGAAAAGTGTGTGGAGTAATTTTATGTGGCATTCATCCCATATTCACTGGCGCAGCACATTTATATCTTTAGATGGCGGTTCGTAAACTATTGATTTCAAATGATCCCAAAGTTAAAAATCCAAGTGTGTCACATCTGGGTTACTAGGTGGCCATTCCACGAACCCACGACGGCCAATCCACCTCCTTGGAAACTTGTTACGTTGAAAAAGAATAACATCCGTTCGGTGATGAGTGGAAGAGCCATTTCTTCGAAGTGTGTTCGTATAAAAAAGAATACTTTTTGTGAGGACCCGTGTGTGATTTCACACGCTATGGAAATATTTTTATTTCAAACAACTATTGTTGTTATGGAAATATTTTTATTTCAATTTTTGAGGGTTAGAATATTGATATTTTTAAGCGATCCTTGAAACTTTCCCCATTGGACTAACACGAAATTTAAAAATTTCGCTAATAGAACATACATTGCTTTACATTTTACAGTTTTCATCATTTGCCTACGACCTAACTAGCGTAAGTAACAGCCGGGAGAATAAAGGTCGGTTTTGAAATTTGCGGATACGTCGTTGGTGCTATGGGTGTCATAGCGCCATACTGTAAATGTCATCATTTTTTTCTTGACGAGACCTTCAAAACAAGGTATTACTCGATGGGGTTGCCATTTGAAATTTTCCAGTTGCCCCCTAGTGCTGCTGGTGAGTCGCAACACAGGACAAAAGTTAGTTCCTTTTCAACAAGGAACTTTCCCGAAACGACGTTTATCTGCCTGAACCCACTAAAAAATTAACAGTGGGGGGACTGACTTTTGAATCACCCCGTATATAGTTTTGTAATATATGTATAATATATTTTGTTTACTAGTATAGGTTTAATATAGTTTATTTATATATGTACAAGATATATATTTTTATAAATATAGATAACCAAAATTTTACCTAAGTATGAAGGGGGGTCAGGCATTTGCTTATTTTTTCTTACAAGGGGAGGGGGGTATAAAATGGTCAGAAATGTGTTTACATAATACTTGAACGGCCCTCTAATGGGAATTCATTCCATAAATAAATAATAAATAAAACATTATTTTAATGAAAGAAATTTTTAATAAATATTATTAAATTGTACTCTATCAAAAGAAATCGCAAATTAAAGTAATAAGGTATCAGTACATACTTAATACATTACAAACAAACAAATGAATGAATAAGTGAATAAATAAACAAGCAAACAAACAAAGAAAGGAAGGAAGGAAGGAAAATTGCAGTAACATCAGCACACTGTAAATAGAAACAATAGATTATAATCAACATTCCTGAAATCATATTTATTTTAAATAATGCATATGCTTAGCATTTTTAAAGGATACAATGATACACACTGGAACACAAAATTAAAGAATAATCTATAAAACCTATAATTTTGCATTGAAACTTCTATAATTATTTAGTATATATTAATTGTATTGTATTATGTTACACTATTAGATTATGTTATATATATATACATTGCGTTACATCGTTAACACGATATATTAATTTGATAGTTTATTTTAGCCTTTAAAACGAAATAAAAATGCAAGAAAGCGCGCAAAAGCTGAGCTAAAATTTGTAGGGTGTCATGAAATGATTAAGAAATAAGCGCGTGAGCCGAGTCGGATGCTAAAGAAACTAAGCAAAGGACGTGAAAATTAATAAAGAAGATGATTGATTGTTTGGCTTTTTTATGGCGCAAGAGCATCTGGGCTATACTGCGTAAGAGTATAGCCTATACGCTACGAGAAAGAAATTAAGGGAAAGAAAAATAAATAAACGGTTCGTTAAAGGTGAAAATTAAAATGAAAGAAGGATGAAAAATGATATATTTGTAAAATGAGAAATTTTCCAAACGCTTCGAAAGTTTCTATTCACTTAATAAAAGAAATATGTCTGAGACAATGTTCTCTTCGTTTCAAAGAAATTAGCTGTTTCAAGCATTTAACTAAAATATACGTACAACATGAAAAATAGTAGCATCAAATCTGGAATCCTTGGCTTAGTAAAAATTTTCGTTATATAAAAAATTATTTAATGTAAGAATGGTTTTTCAAATTAAGATGTTAATGCTAAAAAGCGGCTCCAATTATCGACGTGTATTAACGGAAATTTAATTTAATGTATATTAATATAATATCAATCATGTACTAATAGAATTTTAATTTAATGTATATTAATATGTCAATCATGTATTAATAGAATTTTAATTTAATGTATATTTATATGTCAATCATGTAGTAATAGAATTTTAATTTAATGTATATTAATATAATATCAATCATGCATTAATAGAATTTTAATTTAATATTGCTTTTAATTATCGCCTGATTACGATTGATCTTTATTAGTGAAGGAATCAAGCAGTATAAAAAATTTCGGGAAACTTTTAATACAAATCGCTGCATAAAGCATCCCAAGGCAAAGGAATATCCACTCTGGAGTTCTATTAAACTTAAATAAAGTTGTAAGTAGACCTATTTACTGGGATCGACCTTCTCCTGCTGTTTTTTTTTTTACTTTTTTTAAAGCTTGCAGTAGTGCCTCCGCCTTTAGCGGGGAAAATCCTTTATTTTATTGCGTTAATCACAGGACGCACCCCATTCATCAAAGTGATGGTAGGAGATCTGTGAATCGAACTTCGAGGGAGCAACCCCGTCATATGGGGGTGGGGTAAGCGAAATGGGGTACCTTCGAAAAATGAGAAAAGTATAGGAGGGTGAGGAGGGGAAAGAGTGGGGTAAGGGAAGTGAAACGGCGGGTAGAAAGCTAATGGAGAAGTGCTTTTAGCAGAGACTCGGGGTCGTATTTTAAGGCCAGACTAAAACTGGGCGGCATCAGTCAGTCCTTGTTGAGGCAAGCTATGCTTCGCCATAAACTGTCTGCTCCTTCTGAGATCTCTTACAAGGAAAACACATGTAAATCGGCAGTTATAACAGCAATAAAACTTCACCTTTTTTCAGAGTTATGGCAGCGAAAGCAAAACACACACACACACACACATAGACACTTCTCCAGATCTCTTTCTCTTTAAACAGTGTTTATTTTGTTGTAGGATTGACACCTGATCTCATGTGACTTTGCTGGAAAGTTTGTTTTTTTTAATATTTTTAGACAGGTTCGAGGATCTTGGTACTTCATCGTCGATACATTAAAATATAGATATTTTATCGTTGAAAGCCACACGAGAGATATCGGCATTTTTCCCATGCTAGGAGTTATTTAAGAATTAATAAATACATGATAGGGAAAATTTAATATTTAAAAAAAATTTGATTTATTACATAATGACTCTAGAAAGAGAGATGCGTTTAGGGAAACACAGTAAGAAAATCACAAAAATGAAAAGTTAAATGGTGCATATGGCAAGAAATAGTGTCAAACGTTAATTATTTTAGAAATAATAGAAAATATATTATTCTAATCTCGTTTATTTTTATTGGTTTATTGATCTATAGATGATGTCAATTTGATTTACTTTAATAAAAATCCATGATGAATATTGTAACTACATTTTCCTATTACAATTACATTTTTATTTAAATTTGGTTTAAGGTCGCCGAATATGTAGACTATATTCACAAAAATAGGTGAAAGATAAAATCTATAGCACTGACCTTAACAAAGTACAAACTTTTGGGCACCTAGTGTTTGTATTCAAGGAAGGATAAAGTTACACAAGATATTATACAAGGAATAGAATCCTTCAGAATGATTAGAGACTAAATGTGGAAATTAGAGGTCTACTGATGGACATGAAAACGCTAAAGGAGCTGAAATTCAAGATTTAAGAAGAAATACGTCGCTTATGTATGACACTTAGCTACTAATATTAGGACTTTAGAGCAAGAAAAAGGGTAAATATTTTTATAGAAGAAATGCTGATGCTAGGATAGGGAAGAGGATAAAAAAAGACAGAGACAGAGAGAAAGACAGAGCAGAGAGTAGAGAGAAGAAATAGTGAACGGGAGAGAGATTGTGTGTGTCATGTAATATGTGTATAATGCTAAGAAAGAAAATTATTAAGATATTAATCGATCAAAAATAATTTATTCGTGTATAACTGCATAGGATACAGGACAAAACAATTGTTTATATTTCTGAAACTAGTGACAACGAATTAATTTTAATTATTAGCAGGTATTTTTTATATTTAGATTTAAATTTGTGTTTAGGTTTAATTTCTTTAATTTCAATAGGTAGGCTTTTCCATAATAATATTTCATAGTAATGTATATTATTTTTTCCAATATCTGTTCTTATATTTTGTTGCTTCAGTTCCCTCTTCCGTCTGGTGTTATAGTTTTGGTTTAATTCCATTATAGAACCAGTAATAGAAAAAAAAATGAAATAAACAGACGAAAAGAAAAACTAACATAAATAATTTCATATCAATCAATTGAGTGCACGAAATGAGTAATAGTATAATATAAGTAGCCACATTCTTCTCTTTATAACACAGTTAATATGTAACATTAAAGAGGCATTCAAAATTTTAACATGGTGAAAATAATGTTTAAAAATTAATCTTCCTTTGTCCCTAAAAGCTGCTTTATTTCACTACTTTCCACCGAAGCTTCTTTTCTAGAGAAATTACTGGTAAAGCCATCATGAATCAAAGGCAAGATTTACATGTTCCATGTAAATTTCTTCTTGTTCTGGTGCTAGAGACACTGAACGACCAGGACATTTTTTAATAAACTTTGTCCACCCTCCTTTTCTTTCTTCGATTATCTTAACGAAACAATACAGAGTTTCACCAGGAGATTCCATAACAAACAGTTATTTCGACACTGGCGAAAGGTTTAAAAACACGATGTTGTCAAGTGACGGCAGAATTTCTGCCTTCACTTGACAAAGGGAGCAGTTGGCTCCCGAAACGTCGTGTTTTTAAACCTTACGCCAGTGTCGAAATAACTGTACAATTATCCTATTCCCATGCTCCCATAGTCTTCTTTCAGTCATCATTTTATAGGGAGCCTTACCTTTTACCTCCCTTCTAGTTTTCATAATCTTCTTAATTATTCTATTTATTCTACCCCTTTGTGTTCTTTCTAAATCTCAGAACTATTCGAGTATCTCTTCCTTTACTTCTGTTATAGGCTCTAGATCCTCATATAGATAGTATATTGCATTATTTTTTTTAATTCTCCATTCGCCATTTTAATTTAATATATGACTGCTCGTATATGTTCCGACTAACTTTTTCTTCCCATACTTTCAGCAACTTTCTTAATCTTTAATAAACAATGTCCAATGTCTCACCTCTATAATAAACTATAGGCATTTTTTTATAGCGGATGCACTTTAGTTTCTGTAAAACATTTGTATAAGAGTATGTAAAAATGCTACAAAAATATTTCCCTGCTGGAAGATTACACAAATATGGAATGTTTACATAAGAGGCAACATACTAAAATACAATGGGAACAATTAATTAACTTTATACGTTACATCATAGCTGGAAACACAAATTTCAAAGTAGTTAGTCAGCTATTGAGATATTTTATTAAATAGTTTTACAACTTTACTGCATATAAAATTTATTTAATTTATTGTTTAAGAAGAATAATATTCTGCAATTAAGTAATGATGGGACAATGGGTATAAATACAGCATATTTATACTGAGAAAATATTGACATTGGGTGCAAGAGTTGTTGAGCTACATAAGAATGGATAAATTTCCCCAAATATAATTATAAATATGGAATGGGTAGCAAAAAAACAAATGAATGGCCCTGTATGAATTACCTCAATTTCATATACAACGGCTCCTAGGTAATTTTAAAATGTATCTTATAAGTTTACATTTTCTGGAAAAAAAATATCGACTCCTGTGCATATGTTCCATCAATTAAATGTAATAAAATTTATGATGCTATTAACGTACCGGATTACTGCATACATTTTATATATTAGGAGATGTTTCTGGCATTTACTTTTTAAAACACATTTTATGGATTAAGCATGAGAGTTACAATATATTCAAGCATGAACCAAAAGTAAATTAAAAATGTATATCTATCATATACAAATTCAGTAGTGGGGAGCTATATTTCAGCTGTGGAGAAAAATATTTCGCTTGCAAATTTGAATTTCTTAGTTTACAACATTTAAATGTTGTCCGCGTTGAGTTGTTTTCTATTGTTTCAATAAATAAATTCATTCATTAAAACTAGTCCATCAATAAGAAGCACAATTTTCTACAAAACTTCTTCTGTAGGAAGAAATGGAAGCGCACCATGTATTAAACGAATCTTTTAAAACCATCTTTCAATTGCAGAATTTCGAATATAACTCACGTTTCTTTAGGGGAAAATGTGCGATGGAGAGCTTTGCGTTTATTTCCAAATGATGGGAATGCCAGGACGTCTATGAGGGGGTGGTGTGGAGTGTCAAACTCCCCATGTAAATGCTATTATTAGATATATAGTGAAATTCTTGATGAGGCTTGATGAATTTGCTGCTAAAACTCCCATCTCTGTTTCATCAAAAACACTTCCTCAACTTTTTGAAATCCTTTGCGCAGACCTGTGCAAAAGCACTCCACTGTGTAACATTGTACATGTTTCTGCGCATCATTCTGAGTGATATAAACTATTATTCCACAAAGTTCATAAACTCAATTTGTTAAATAAATTTAAACGCAATTTTCTCATAATTTGCCACAAACTGCAGCGCCATCTATTGCAAATCATCGCAGAAAACGTTAAATTTAAAATTTTGACACTTTTTTGATGATTTTCTTTTCTTCATTGATATCACTGGTTGCCATATTCAAGCCGCTAAAGTTAAGACATAAAGTGATAATATTGTTAAAGGAAACTGTCTATGATAAAAATTTATTTTCGAGGCGGTATTTCCATATATCATTACTACTGAGATGGAAAAATAAAACTTCATTTATTAAAAAAAGGGGAAAAAAAAGTCACGACTATTTAAAATATGCATTTGAAAAATTTTAGAAGAAAATTCCATTTCTGCAATTGATATTTTAACTGTAATCCTTTCTTACTCTAAAAATAATTTTACACTAGCAATCCAAGCAAGTAGGTGTGTACACAAGAGACCATATATTTATATTTTTAAACATAATTATACCATTACACCAAACGCTTTAACGGCTCTACATTTTATTTATTTCTGGATGCTAAAACTAATATTATTTATTAAATTTCATCCATTTACATTGACGTATTTTTTAACCCAGCAGAGATTTTAAAATATATTTTTAACTTAAAGTTGGAGTAATTTATAAATCCCTCATTAATTAAATTACGGCTTTAGGAATGAGACTTCCTTATATGAATTCCTTTTCTACTTGGAATATTATATGCTCTTCGGCTAGAAAAGCCTTTTCATTATTTAATATATGGAATGACACATTTTAACACTCTGTTCATATAATTTAGTTTTACAACGAACTTTAAAAATTCAGCAGGAGTTTCAAGAATTGCCAGAAAATTTGTTATCTGGAAATTCTTGAAACTCCAGAATGGTATCGTTAGGAAAGTAACCATTCAAGATTTCAGGTGACATAGGCATTCGCGACAAGTTTTCAAGCGGGTCACAGGCTTATAAGGGGGGGATACAGAGATACATCTCCATATATTCACATGTATGCACACAAAATTGTATTGCAATGGGGGTTATGATGATGGGCGCCCATATGAGTACTTTTAGGGGGCTGAGAAAAATTATTACCTCCTTCTCAAAGCTGTCGAGAATTTTAGTGAATGTACAAGATACCAAAACGCTACAAAAATAATTGATACTGCTTGACAATTAGTAATGAGCTAAAAAGTACCTTATTTTAAAATGTGACTGTAAAACTTTTGAAAGTAAATGTTTAGCAAGTTAAAGAAAATCAAATTTTTAAATGACTGGGGGGCTTTATCCCCTTTTGCCTCCCCCCATATGGGCGTCCATGGCTATGACCCGCATCAGTCCTTGAGTAGGCCAGTGTACGTTTCATAATATTTCACGATTCAATGGAAAATTCTGGTGCAATTAACGTTTAAATTGGTTGCGTTAAAGTTACTACTTAAAATAAATTTTTATGGGGCAATGAGGTGTTCTGATAATGCTTAGTATTATTTTTATAGAAATGTTTAGATTCTCAGCGGACGTCATCTCAGTCTTCAGAATTCGAAGAATAAATCGTTGAAAACATGAAATTCACGATAGGGTGCACATACCCCTTCCGGCTTAAAAAAAATAATTATTTTTTTAAATGAAAGATTAAACTTTTCTGGAAAGTTTGATACCAACCTCGTACTTAAAATCGAAGTAGAACCCCAGTTATAAATAAATTACGGAAATAGTAATTTCGAAAATCGCTGTTAAAAGGATGCTGAAACGCAATGTTTACATTTAGTGTTTTCATGTTTAGCACTTAAAAAAATAAAGAATTTTAAATGGGAAAAGTGGCTGCACGTACTCACTCGCGCATGCTAATTTAGGAATGGCAGCACGGAGAAAGAAGTAGACTACTTTACTCCTTTTATATTTTGTAAACAAATACTGTTTATCGTTTTTAGAGCAGGCGTATTTGCATGCTGTGCTATTTTAAGTTTTATTTTAAGTTTGTTTCAAACCGATTTAATACTTTTTTTAAAATCATTATGAATATGTTAAAAATAATATTAATAATAAAGAAATGAGTTTCTAGTGTTCGACCTAAAATGTGGAAATTCCAAGGCAATATGTACATAAGAAATGTTGAAATGCCGTCCAGTAAAAAATGGGAAATGGTCTAAGAGAAAATTAAATCTTCTGCCGATGAGACCTTTCAATGATATAGAATTATAAAGATTTTGATATTTGAAACCTTGAAACAATCCATTTCGTGTAAAACATGAGGTGGATATATTAAGTTTACTGAAGAAAATGTAAGTGGATTGTCACTGAAATTTATATTGAACTGTTGTGCTTGTGGACCTATAGCTTGTATCCAAAGTTAAAATCTATTGGTTTTAAAAACAATGTAGCAGAAATAAACCTTCGTTTCTTGTATGCCATAAGATTCGTGGGCCAGGGATTATCTGGGATGAACCTGTTTCGTGCAGTAATGGATTTACTACCTTCAAATGCAGAAGCTTCTTACGACAAACATGTTAAATATCTTGATATGGCCAAGTCTGAGGATGTGAAAAATTCAGCGAAGAAATCTGCAAGAGATGAAGTTGCTCTTACTGGATCCTCGGATGTGATGGTGAGGACGGAACTTAGAAGTATACTTTTTTTATCAACAACACGTATAGCGGTTGGAGTCAAAAGTGTAAAAGTAATCGACAAAGAAGTTACGTCCTCATTTTGTTAAAAGTGTAACTCGACATTGTGTACGTACAGTGATTGGAGATAAAAGTGTAAAAGTAATCGACAAAAAAGTTATGTCTTCATTTTGTAAAAAGTGAAATTCGTGTGCGGAAGTTCATCAAAGCTTGAAAACTTTGCACGAAAAAGAATCACAGTGCTTTATCTGATAGTTTGGAGGTTGTCGGCATGTGTCGAATATTCAAGTGTGCAGAGAAATTACAAAAAGCTAAACATATGTCAGATATATCGGACATGGTTATGCAAAAACATTTTTGTCTATAAAGGAATTACTCCATATGTGTGAATATTAAAAAAAAAAACGAATATGTTGACCATATTCAAAAACGAACAGGAGCTAGGTTACTAAAAATCAAGCAAAATATTATGGGCAAGAAATTGGAGGGCGCCAAAACTTTTGATGGTAAAGGTAGATTAACCGATAGAGAAATAAATTTGGCTTATATTATGGTAATGCCAGAACAGAACACAGCGATAATTTAAATGGCATACTCAAATCAATATAGGCTATGTTTTTCCATACAGGTGCTGATGACAACAACCTAACACGTAAATTTTGTCCTCGAGGAAACGAATCATGGTGCAGTTAATAATATGCAATTGCGGAAAATAAACCATCTTCGCATCATCAGTATTTTTTGCGTAAATCAGTCATGAAGACCCTAGGCCCTAAGAGGTTCGGATTCCTCGGAAAACAGTAGGTCCCGGCGCAGCATGACCACTGTAGTCTTTGAGCCGTAAAACCAAAAAGAAAGCGAAAGAAAGTGTAATGGTAAATGATCAACAGAAGGATGAAAAATGTAAGGAATTAAACATTTTTATATATATTAAAAAAATAATGGACAAAAAACAAATATCGTATTTGGATCGCCGCTCCAAGACCGCTGCGAAAACTTATAATTAGGTGGAAAGCTAGCAGAAGTTGCAAAAAATTAGAGTTATAACATCCAATGAAGGTTCCACATATTCTTCTGTTGTATTCTAAACAAATTTATGAAAGTAGGTTGATGCTAATAGATAATAACTGAAATGTTAACAAATATTTTTCTTTAAACGCGTTTTTCTCAAAACAGTAAATTTTATCCTTGCGCGCAAGATATTTAAAAAACTTTTTACACTAGTATAATAAAAATTAGCACACTCTTGTAGCCATGCATAATTAATAAAATGACGAAAAAGATAAGAAATTAAATAATAATATTTTTATCTAGATGCATTTTAATATTGAAAAAATGGCAAATTTTAAAAGTTTTATTTTTTATTGTTTTAAAA
>QLNU02014176.1:38859052-38888604 GCA_006491805.2 Dysdera silvatica | reverse complement strand
ACACACATTACTACATTATACACACATTACTACATTATTCATACATTATATATATGATGATGTTTTGGACATAATGCACGAATCTACTCTTCAAGTCTGGTAGAACATCAATGTAACTTACATACACTACTCTTTCAGGTTATCCCAATGTCAAAGGTTACTTGGATTGAGGTCAGATGAGTGTACTGATCATTTGGTTGATGAAAATCGGCACTTTTATTGCCACCATTCTATAAGGTCGTTGTGTGGAGTTCATATGATTCTTTTTCCTCCTACAATTTTCCGAATGTTCGCAATTTCCACAACATGGCATGAAAAATATATTTTATATTCTGTCCGACAATACAATTGAAATATCATACATTGAAATTTCCCTGTGGGTGGTGGAATTATAACATCGAACAGTGTATAAGATGTTTTGCATTCCACTTAATGAGGATTAAGAACTCTCAAAAATTATTAATCAATTTTCTCACGTAATTGTTTTGAGAACTTCTCGTCTTTATACAGGGTGGTCCTAAACTATATGTCAAAAATGTAAAGGCAGGTAGAGGGGACCTAAATAAGCAGATTTCGTATAGGATTGTGTGTGTGTGGTAATGCCGCCTTGAGCCGGTAGAGAGCGCTGATGACTGCGGCGTATAAAAGCGCTTCGCTAGCTGGATTCATCATTTCCCGCACGGATCTCGAGCAGCATGCATCGTTTCACCAATGCGGAGCTGGCCGACATGTATTTCATGTATGGGGCTGCACAAGGAAATGGATTAGCTGCTCAAAGGATGTACAGGAAGCGATTCCCGGATAGGAATCAGCTGGATCGTCGAACATTCGAGCGTCTGCATCGGGAGTTACGCACGAGTGGATCATTTTATGCTTCCAGGCGTGGAACTGGCTTTGGAAGATATCGCAGAACTCCTGCAGTGGAAGAAAGAATACTGAACACAGTAGAGGATAATCCTTCGACAAGCTCGAGAGCTGTAGGACGTGCGTTGGGTGTGAGCCATCAAAATGTTTTGAGGACGTTACATGAAGACGGAATGCATCCGTATCATTTACAGAGAGTGAAGGCAATGACCCCTGACGATTATCTTCCACGTCTCAACTTTGCTCGTTGGTACCTACAGCAGACTGCAGCCAATCAAACCTTCCCTGCAGATGTTTTATTTACTGATGAGGCTACCTTTACGCGGTCGGGTATGTTTAATATCCATAATTCTCACCTGTGGGCTCATAGTAACCCACATGGCACAATAGCACACGCCTACCAAGAAAGGTTTTCCATTAATGTTTGGGCAGGCATTGTGCTCAATAACTTAGTAGGACCGTACATTCTACCTAGTCGTTTAACTGGCCACACATACAACATCTTCATACAGGAGTTCTTACCTGAATTTCTGGTCGATGTTCCTCCAGCTGTTCGCAGACGAATGTGGTTCCAGCACGATCGAGCCCCAGCTCACTTCAGTCGAAACGTCAGGAATCACCTGGACGCTGTCTACGAGAGTCCCGTCACATCTGAAGAAGATCTTGTTGCCCGCTTGCCTGTTGCTGCTGGACATGTGATCGACATGCCTGACGTCTTTTCTAATGTACGCCGATCCATGCGCCGTCGCTGTGAATCTTGTATCGCTGTTGGTGGCCGCTCTTTCGAGCACCTCTTGTAAACTATTAATAAATTTTTGTTTTCTTTTGTCTTTACTTGTCTTTTCAGTTTCCTGTGATTCATACTGCTTTACAAGCTAGCGCTTTAATGTGTCATTACCGCACACACATTCCTATACGAAATCTGCTTATTTAGGTCCCCTCTACCTGCCTTTACATTTTTGACATATAGTTTAGGACCACCCTGTATAGTAGAAGGCAAAAAATTTCAAAGACTTACTCAAAGAATAATTTTAGTGAATAACGAGGAAATTGCAATGTTTGGGGGAGAGAATATTTCAATGTTGAAAATATTAAAATCACTTCACAGTGCATCGAAATTTACCTCTAAATGCAGCAATGTCAATATAAAGTAGTCTGTTCAAAGGTACTTTTATTATTCCTGTCCGAATGAAATGCCCTTTTTTATAACAACGATTAAACAAACAGTGTTTTTTTATTAACCAGAAATTTAAAAACGAAGTATTTGATATTAATTTAAATAATCACGCTTTTTAAAGTAAACTTTCGCAAGGAATTAAACAAGAAGCCTCTGGTTTGAACCTTGCTTGAGATGAGGCTTTTTTCTTCTTCTTCTTCCTCCCCCCCCCCTTTTTGCTATAAAACCTACCCACTGAGGCTTCTTACGTGGTACTTGGCTATTTGTGGTCAATTTCCAATAATTTTCGTAGTAGTTGTACATCCCGTGGGAAGAGCATTATCAATAGCTTAATTTGTAATATATGGGTCGGAAAACTTCAGTTAAAGTAAAAAAACTCCAGAAAAGTCCAGACAAAACCAAGCTGTTGAATTGCAACTTCGAAGTTATTTATTGTACTTGTATTTTAAAGCATTTAATTCCAACGAATGAAAAACAAGGGAAAGTGAGAATTAAAAATTTATTTTCAAATAGTAAAAAAAAAATCCAGCTCTGTTAGGTTACTGATAAAAAAAATCACTTCATCATTTAGGCATGTGGTCGCAGATTTTTATATTTACTTCAGTAATCTTCTTTCTTCAACCACTACATTTTGTCAAGTAGCACTTCAGAGTGAAGAAACTACAAGAGGTCTTCTGTGCAGTATCACTGTTGGTGTTATTCTGGGACTGCATTTTTTGACAATATAATAATTCTTGACTCATGTTATTCAAAAGACCACAGAAAAAAAAACTGAAAGGAAAATGGTTCACTTATTCTCGAAGTCGTTTTTATCTGGAGGAAAAGGGTCATTACCGTGGCCACAAATGTATGGCATCGATATTCTGATGTGACTGGTTTAAGGAAATATAATCGATTCAATCGATTGTGCATAATTTTCAAAAGAAAATACATAAATAAATAAAGAAAGAAAGAAAGAAAGAAAGTGTTTACATCCCGCTGTTTCTTATTTTTCCTAATATTTATTTAACCTCTGAAACACGGCTTAATTAGCTCAATTAGCTTTGATAATCAACGCTATACATTGTTGTCAAAATTAAAGCATTCCTACTTAGAGAGTTCAGAAGCGAATTCTAAGGCTCGTGAGGAAGTGAAATCTGAACAAATATTTCAAAGGATGCGTCGTTCATACTTTACTGAAAAAATAAATAATTATAATATTCTTTTAAACAGTCAGATGTATCGCGAAGGATATCAATTTCTGGAGGATCTGAAGGATAGCATTATACAAGATATTCTTGCTTTCTAGTTGACAGGCTTACTACTGAAAAAGTTCTATTCTTCGAATGGAAACTATTGTCGATTGTAATAAAGGATACATTGCACACTGGTAAAGCGGTTTGAGTGATTTCTTTTGCTACAGATCTATCTGATGAGATACTTTGCGATTATCTTATTGTTTAATGGCAAAGCCATCCTCTGAAGAGCCTATTTTCTAAATTTTACTTCATTATGAACTTTATAACTTACTCCTAAACCCTCCAAGAACGAGCACTTTGATTTCAACAACACTATATTTTAGAGAAAAGGATAGAAAAGGCAATAAACCAAGGATAGGAAATAATTAACAAAATTTAATTTAATATTTACTATCGTATGCTAATTGCAATGAATTAAAGCAGTTCTCTGCATAATCAGTAACAGATCAAGGGCAGTGCTGCCGATAATGCTGCACTTAAGCTAAAGGTTTCGCCAAAGAAAATATTATTTTGAAAATAATTAATATTTAGCGGACGGGGGCGCCAAATTTTGGGCCCACACCGGGCGCCATATGACTTAATCCGCCTCTGGATTAATGAAATTGTCATCATATATTAAAAAAAATCATCTTCTAACAAAGACATAGTTTTAAAAGTATGTACATTAATAAATAATATTAATGTGAGATCGAAATAAATGCTAATAAGTTTTTATTTCGTTACAGGATGTAATTCACAAGCGTAGAGTTTAAAAATTTATTTAATTAAAAATTATAATTATTATTAAAACATCTCAAGAATTATAGAAATAATAATTCTTATGTGAAATTACATAAAAAAAATTAAAAATTCACAAAATTAAAATTGCATTCTTTTAAATTATTGGTATATTGGTGCTATTAAAGCCTTTTTAAAATTTATTGAGAGTGTTTGTGTTAGCAATATCAGGCCACGAGGGCCCATATATCTCTACACCTATGCACAGGTGTCAGGTCTGTAGCCCCGGTTTTTTGCCCCATTATGCTATATATATAGAATAATCCCCGGGTGCCCTGTGATCCATATGCCTTTTACCTTGCCCCAGTTTCTCCTTTATCCTGGCTACATTTCTGATAAGTGTATCTAAGGGTTAAGACTTTCCGTTATCTTTTTATAATATAACATTATCACACACAAGTTTATCTGGTAACATAGTGATTAAATTCAAGGTTCATTTCAACAGAACTCAAGTTCGGATTCAGATAAACATGGATGTGAGTAAATATATTTCGATTCGAAGATCATAAAAACAGGCAATCCCATTCCAAACGTAGCTTTGGGTAAATATGCCTAAGCAAACTGTCAAAGAGTACAACTTTACAAGAATTCTCTGATATGAAAAGTTAATATGAAACTTACTTCGAAATAAATGAAATATATAAGAATGAATTTTGCATTGGATACGTCACAAATACCCATAGATCTTCAGGTCTATTATTTATTTCAGGTTTTCTGCCGTTTTTCCGGAATTTTCCGAGATTTCAACCAATCCGTAAATAGCGTAATCGAAAATAACACTGAAAGCCAGATAAATTAAGTTTATGTCACAACCGGAATAGAATAAAAGTAAGAAGAAATGGAAAGGAAGAAAAGAAGGAAAAAAAAGGGGGACTATCGGCAAATTTAATGATAGATGGCCATTAACGCTAATGAGAATTTTTGCTTTTTTCCCGTTTAGATACTCTTCTTTTCATGATTTCTTCTTTTTTCTTCTTCTTCTTTCTATTTCATTTGTCCTTTAACGATTGTCGTGTTCTCCGCGTTTGAAAAATTCGAGTTAATTTGCTCCCGACCTTTTCCCCCCAAAGCTTTTATCAGAATGTTAGAATTATCGAAAAATATGGAACTCGGCAACGCTTTTGTCAAGATTTTATCGTAATGCAGTTATTCATAATTTTATTCGTTTTATTTTCACAAATTAAGAAAGAGTAATATTTCTGCAAAATTAAGCAGTACATCTAAGGCTTATGGCATGCTGGGAAAAACTTTAATATCATTTCGACGAAAGTGATTGAAGTGTAAAAAAAAAGGGCGAAAAGTATTCGCAACATTTTCGGAACTGACTTGATCACCGAATAGTTACGCGTATAATTATAATTTAATTATATGCACATGATATAGTTTAATTAATATAAATTATGAATTTAAATTCAACGTACAGTTTATAATTTAAAACAGCGTACAGCATGGATAAGGGAGTACATTTATCCAAATATTTATTAATCTCTGCATTTGACAACTGTCACAGGACGAAGAAAAAGCGAAATGAGGTAAGTTAGGTGTTATATCATCTTTACTTTCTTATAAACAGAAGAGTGGCTATTATAAATTAAGATTGAAATTCTGTGGTAAAAAGAAAGCCCAGGAATTTCATACTAACGAAGAAAAATGATACGGGTACAAAAAATCTCTTTATTTACTTCCAGCAAGGGTGTACGTCGGGAAATCTCTCGACAGACGTAAGCAACAATCCTCAGAAACAGTATATTCCGCAAGCAGAACCTATAACTTGGTCAAACACACGAAGAGTGTGGCCGAACTCCCAAATATTGACATTTCCAAGCAAGAACAGGGTTATGGCTGACGTACTGAGAGTGAGTGAGTACCCTGGGGTATCAGTGCACGGTACTCTGTCTATTTTACCTCGCCGCCGCACCTTCTCCCCACGGACACTATAACCTGATATAGCCCCTTCTTTCGAGCAAAAGGAAACAAAAATTTTGCACTTTGGTGGTTGGATGATCTGTGGGAAGATATGATACATGGAGACGGCGCAGACTGAATGCAATATCCGTGGAATTTTAAAATTTAAATGCACTTTTAAAAGAATGCTACTATCCGAAGATAAATACTCGCGTTTCGATGCAACAGCCTCATTTTTCGTAATGTAACGGAACATAAAATTGTTCTTCCACCGCTTTTGTTTTTAAGATACAAGTCGCATTATTAAGTTTTTTATCGACTTTACCTGCATCTCTGAATATTTTACAGCTGATCTCAATACTTAGCTTCTGTTGGTTGCCTACTGGGAATCAGGGGCACTTACAAAAAAATATTGCGGGGGGGCCAGGTAAATCCTTATTCACTTTCTTAAGCTTAGTTTTCGGTACCAAATGGGTCGGATAATTGTCCTCCACCATTAGCGTATGCAGAGAATTCATACGTGGGTGGGTTATAGAACTAAAACAATATATATTCATAGGTGTATATACAAAATTGTATAGTAATGGGGGTCATGACCCCTATCGACGCCCCTTGCGTAAGCTAGTGTTTTTCACCCCAATAATTTTATTAAAAGCAAACGCCCAAGGACTAAAACAGAGCGCAAATATATATTTTTTTAATTTATTTAAAACAAGTCGCATTATAATTACTATATCATTGTAGAGCTATAGATGCTATATTACTCGTAAAGAAACGAATGATTTTCCTGGGTGCTTGGCGGGACACGAACACCCAACCTCTTGTGTACCGGTCAAGTGCTCCACCGATTAAGCCACGAGCTTCAATCATTTCTTCCCCCACGAGCATATATAAGGCTTTCTATGAAATTTTAATTATTATAATTTTAAGGATTTTAATAATATTGTAGAGCTATGTTGGTGTAGTAAAGCATAGGCCTGTTATCTATTAAATAAAATTTAGTTACATTTTAACAACGACGGAAAAAAATAACGACAATGATTAGTATAGAGCTGACCCTCTTTAGGGCAAAGAAAAATCTGTTCGTGTTATCCGTAGTTCGTGGTGAATCGAAATGGATTGTATCGTATTAGAAAAATATTTATTCAATTTCTGCAATGGCGTGCACAGGAATTCCATAAAGTGGGGGACAGGGGATTACAAGTTGGACTACAGAACTACAACACCATATGCATATACATACAAAATATTGTGCCGTAATGGGGGTTATGAGCCCATCAACCCCCCCTTGCGTAAACCTCTGATCACCATATACATATTTTGCCATTATTATATATATATATATATTGTTATTATTATTATTGAATACTTTTGACACAAATCTTGCTAACGCATCAAATTTTTGGGGATATCCTTAAATCGAATTTTCCCCTTTTCACTCCTTTTTTTTTCCCTTTTTCCTTCGATGATTAGGAAAATATGAGCGGGCTGAATTTAAACGGGGGAATAGGGAATGCCCGTCGGACCTATAATGATATATATATGCTTTCTGTTCACCTCGATAATCGAATTGTCCCACCCTTCTATTAAGGACTGCGGGAGGTACGGATGCTCCTCCCTTTAAAAGCAGTACGTTGTCTTCGTTATTTAGGATCACGCGTATTATAGTTTACCCCGGTACCGTATGGCGGTACTGTAAAGAAGAATGCTCCCCTGCGAAGCATTGGAACACTGAACTAACCCATTTTGGCGATAAAGCAGTCCATTGGCGGAATAATGTAACTCTTAAAGAACTGTGATCTGCCTTAAGGACGTAGTTTAAGCTGGAAAGACATTACATAAGCGAGGAAATAAATGAACATATAACATGTGTGGCTATAGGCTTGCAGGGCTGTTTCTTCAAAAAGAAATTAGGCCAATAAATGCGCCAGAATTCCATGTTGACATTGCAATTTAGACAGCTGTTGTGGATATTTAAATATTTGGCAATGTTATTTACAAAGCATCAATATACAGTTCTCAAAATTAATGGAGGGGGAGGGGGGGTCCCACGCATATTTTATGTACGTTTATACATTACAGTATATGTAAAATCGCAATTTATTTCAGACAATTGGGGGGGACTCGGTCATCACGGTTATATATAGTTTTACGCCTATGGTACAAAGGAGGATTTTTGGGAATAAACACTTTCCTCCATATGAACAATATTATTACAAATTTGTTATGAGAGAAAAACATTCCTATCAGACTCACAAATTTTTCAAAAAAAAATTTTCTTTTTGAAATCCTGCACTTGGACCAGATACCCATAGTCATTTTCAGGCTGACTTGGCAGGTCAAGAAATTATTACGAGAGATTTTTGATAAGGACCATAGGACTGATTATCTTACCTCGATCACCTTTTTTTCATTTTTATCACTCTCTTTTCAATGGCCCACACATTTTTCAATCATGAAAATATCATAGAGACTAAACACTTACCACGCTCTCTAAACACGATAGTGAGTTGTTTTCCCCTTTTTTTGCACCTAAAATGTATAATAAGGAGACAAAAAAAAACCACCCTGGGATAAAATAGATGAAAGAAGAAAATAGGTCGGAAAATAACATAGAGATTACGTAACATAGAGATAACGTAAAGAAACGAATGATTTTCCTGGGTGCTTGTCGGGACACGAACACCCAACCTGGTACCAGCATAAGAACCGCAAAGAGATCTTCATCCAACAAGTGCCTCAGCTATATCAAATGGTCATGTCTGTAGCCTTCACACATGCTGGATCGGATTTGACTTACAATGGGAACACACAGTGAGTGCCCCGCCGATTTTGATGAAATGTTTTGATGGAAGTAGAGCCAAAATAGGTGAAATACGTGTCTGGGCATTCGCGCCAATGCGGCATATTTTCGGAGATATGAATTTTTAAAGATTTTTCATCCCATATATATGAGCTTAAAATAAGACATCCTTTGCAAACTAATCGGTAGCTTAGTTGGTAAGTTACCGGCCTAGTACTTCGTGTTTTTGCGTTCGATGCCCGCGGAAATCGATCACTTTTTTTTAATATGCATCCGTTTTATATATTTATGTATTTTTATTAGTAAAAATACTTTGCTTACAATCGAATTTTGCTCATAAACTTACTTTAATAAAATTCATATTTACATATTTAATTCTGTGCTACTATTTTTCGCAGTTATAATTTTTACACGAATTTTAATTTTTAATTGAAGAGTTGTAAAGGTACAAAAAGTTTAGGAGTTAGCTGTAAGTTTTTATGTGAATATAACTTTTATAAAATTTGCGTACTCATTGTCAACCTGTGAAGGGATGAAATTACACCAATAACGCAGTTTTGTTTTATTTAAGGATGGAAAGATTTTTTTCTGAAAACGTTTAACAATTCCATTAAATAAAAAAGAAAACTGCGTTAATTCGTCTTATTTTGTCATTATTAGCCTTTGCAGTCATCCACTATTAGCATCTATTACGCCTAATATTTTTTTAAATATATTTATCTATTGATAAATGTATTTTTAGTATGTAATATTTTATTTTATAACATATAAACATTTTATGTGTATCTCATTTATATGCATTTTATTTATATAGAAACATTTTATTTTATAAAATGCAATCAATTTTATTTTAAAACTGACTGACGTGAACATATTTTTTGTGTATCACTATCGGAGGTGTCGGAATTGTATACTGGTACACAATTTTGGATGATAATTATCATAAAAACAATAAAAACATAAAAAAATTCTACAACGTGAGCATTTTATAAATGAATTGTTCGAACAACTGATTTTCTTTGTCTAATATCATCTGGAAAACAAATACCATCTACATTTTCAAAAACGCTTCTTTCGTTTGTTAACTTTGCAACAAACCAAGAGTACTGTAATGTATTCTTAAAAGTTGGCGCCGAAAGTTGATTGTGAATAAGTGAATGGATCTTCAAAGCATCTATCTGCTCGCGTGTTTAAATGACTATTTTCTTGTAAGATTTCAACACAATTTTGTAACCTTTTAATGAAATTTTTTACTTGACGGAAGAAGTACACATCACGAGGTTGACAGTATGGGGTACAATGAGGTGGAATTACTTCAACAGTAGAAGAAGAGGTGCCGTCGTCATTTGTAAAAACATTATTAAAGTGTGCTGGATCTACTTAACTACATAACAGGCTGGATGGCTACACCAAAACTTTTTCTACTTTTCAACTTTTTAATAATCAACAATTAAAATTTGAGTAGAAATTATCACTGCCAATAAGCATACAATTAACTTAATTACATAAATATGAATTTTATTAAAGTAAGTTTATGAACAAAATCCGATTGTAAGCAAAGTATTTTTATTAATAAAAATACATAAATATGTAAAAAGGATACATATTAACAACCGATTTCCACGGGCATCGAACGCAAAAACACGAAGCGCTAGGCCGGTAACTTACCAACTAGGCTATCGATTGGCTTGCGGAGGATGTCGTATTTTAAGCTCATATATCGGATGCAAAATCTTTAAAAATCCATATCTTCGAAAATAATGCGCATTGGCACGAATATCGAGATACGTATTTCCTTATTTTGGCTATACTTTCATTTAAAAAATTTCATCCAAATCGGCGGGGCGTTCACTGTGGGTTCCCCCTGTTAGTGTAAATTCAGCGTGATTTGAAGTCACGTCAAGTAGTCGGCCCCTTCCCAAGTGATCAGCAGAGAAGATTTGCAACGTCTTTGACAGGCCTGTAGCCAAGCCGGGGCTAGCAGGGGCGTAGCCCAGTTGCCCCATCGAACTATATATATAATAATCACCGGATGCTCTGTGCCCCATATGCTCTTTGCCCCGCCCCAGTTGCGCCTTCATCCTGGCTAAAAGCCTGGTCTTTGGGATGTACAAATATTTCATTCAGCAGTGGATGAAAAATGAATGGGAATTATGATCTCGCTATCTGACCCTGGCTCGATAAATCCCGTCATCTATACGCTTCTAATAAGCAGGATCGGAGACATGGGGAGAAAATGGGGGCAGATGCCCTGAAGCCTGAGTTCTTAATGTAGCATCTTCATCGTATAGCATTAGTTAATAAACAAACATCATTTTTTATTATTAGTGGCTGGGCGGTCCGATCTGCAAAATTACCTAGGGGGCCCCATAGGCGCTGTCCTCAGCCCTGCAAACAACAACAATAATCGTCGCCTTCAGAAATAATAAAAACCAGGAACCTAGTAAGTAAATATTTCTCCTACTTGCCAACCACAAAAATCTAGCCGCCAATGGCAAACGAAAAACCGGGTTTGCCAACACCTGTATATAGCTATATGAATGCATATTTGAGTACGTGAGCCTGCTTATATATATATATATACAATAAAAGGACGAATGTAAATTCCCAATTGCTAGGATATTTTAACTTAGCTTCTCCCTTTATGAAAATGAAAGGGTAGAAAACAACAAATTATCGCAATTAAAAATGTTTAATTACACTGTTGATATCTATTTCGGTGGTTAATCCGCCACCATCCTCGGAACAGTTATGACTCTGTTTAATATGTATGTCTGACGTATATAAACAGAGTATATAAACAGATATATATATAATATATAAACAGAGTCGTAACTGTTCTGAGGATGGTGGCGTATTAGCCATCGAAATAGCTATGAACAGTGTAACTAACCATTTTTAACTGCGATTATTTGTTGTTGTTTACTCGCTCTTTCATAACTTTACGCAGTGTGTGGCAACAACTCAAGTCCTCCCTTTACGTTCTGAGACTAAATTTTAATATGTGTGCGCAATTTATTCTAATTGAGGGTTTATACAACGAATACTCTAAATTTCGTTTACGGAATTTGGAGATTTTTGAACTGCTTTTAGATGGTCCACATAAATTCCTTGGCTATGGAAAGATTTACATATCACTATCGAAATTATCTCGCCAACATCCCAAAAGACTGTGCAACCCCACTTTACTGTTCCGATTGCTCTCCTAAAAGCATAGAAGGAAATTTCGTTTTCGAAATTATCGTCCCTTAGTTCCTAACGAAAGGCTGTACCATTGTACGTAGTGAGTGCTGCTCAAGGGAATTCATGCTCCAACTAAAAGGAGAACTCCCCTTTTTATGTCAGCCCGCATGGGAAACCTGAGGGTTCCAGAAATTTCTGCAAAACGTTGAGAAAAAAAACTATATAGCTAAACTACTACTACCTCTTTTTTTAGCAGATAATTTATATGACAAAGGCTGAACTAACTAAAGCAAATTTTTTATTAGCGTAACTATGTCTCAGGTTCATTCATTCATTCATTCATTCATTCATTTATTTATTTATTTATTTATTGTATTTTTGCTAATGCACTGCTGAGAAAATTATATTTTCATAAATTACAAGAAAAATTTTATTTAGCACAAATTTCAATATATAGGTTTATAATAATTTAATCTTTATGCTATATTTAATAATGATACTCTTATATTATCGGTATTTGCAGTTATATGCATATTATGTTTATGTATTTACATTCGAATGGTATAAAATTTTACGTTGAATGCGCAATAAAATGCCAGATTTCCATCTTTACTCGATGCTATCCAGGCAGCCATCACAATTTACAAAATAAATGTATTTGATAGAAAGGAAAAAAAGGAGTGGAAGAGGAAATAATAACGAAGAAAAATTTACCAATGTTCTTCTTAATTATTTGTCCATTCAAAATCACATTTTTGTAAGCGAACACACTTTGTATTTGAATTCTACCTATTCAAAATTTTATTCTTTCAATAATGGCAATTTGTATTTGAATTCTGTCTGTTCTAACTCACATTCTGTCAAAGATCATACTTTGTATTTGATTTCTGTCTTATATATACTTTTTGTGTATTTTTATGTATAATGTGTTATTTGCCTAAAATAGAAAGAAAATTAACATCTACACTTAGAAATAATAAATATTTTTAAGATGTTCCAATTTAAAACTAAAAATCGATTGTTTAAAAATGTTTGTTTTATATCTATTGCAGTTTATAATACTTAATTATATACACAGGAATATTTAGATAATATACATGTACTTTTTCAAATTAAATTTACTTCTAAAATTACACATTCACTAGTGAATTATAATTCACTAATGAATAATACATCTACATCCCAAGTGAATTTTTATTTATTTGCGATGGTTGAGATCACTTCACACAATAAACACTATTGACAGCAATATACAGATATAGCAATGAAGAAGAGCCCATTAATTTTCCCCATAGTGGCAGTAATATTGTTAAATGCGCAATATTTAGTGTTTCATCACTCAGTCAAAATATATTGCTTAGTCCTTTTAAATACTGCCAATAATATTATCAATAACTGATCCTATAACACTCACTTCAGAATCTACAAAATGCCTCCTAAAGAGTATCAACTGCTCATTTTAACGAAACCAAACATCCGTAAAATGTGTTCAAAAGACAAATTAAGATTCGTATATCCTCTTTTCTAGCGTATATGTTAAAAAAAAAAATGCCCAGCCGATGAAAAGCCAATCAATAAATCTCTATTGACATTAATACTGCTCCATTAGGTTTAATCTGGGATTTATTCGCACTCCCGTGGACCTAGTTCTGGTATGAATTCGTTATAAATGAGAGCCAACTCAGTGAACGACGCACCGAACGTAAGTGTAATTGATTCCAAAACCCTGCTTCTCTATCGGCTGAATATTGGCGTTATGTTGGCAGGGTGCTAAAAGTGGCGAGGATGGGGGATCACTCGCCGGGAACGTGCAGATGAGTGAGGACGAAGGATATAGAAAAATCTTCCATCCCTAATGCACGGATATAAAACAACGTATCGGGCATTTGAGTGTAAAGATGAGGCTGTATCGTGATGTCTATATTATACACGCATCTGAGCGTTACGAACGATTCCGACTTCGGGTTTATTTCGAAAAGTTCGAAACGATAGGCTTAAGGTTTGAATAAAAACGAAGGTAGAAAAAGTTAACCCTCTTATAAAAGGATGCTTTTGATTTTTGGGCTGAATATTTGGGAATTGAAGGGAAAATAGGAAGATGTCGATTATACACACCTATTTGTCAATCTTATATTGGATCAGTATTTAGGATCGCAAACAAATATGCAATTCTCGTAATACAAAACAGATAATCTCTTATATAATCTTTAAACTGATTTTCATAGTGCAGATAGCGATATTGAATAATATTTTTTTTTTCTTCCGCAGAAATTAAAATTAAAGCCCATACATTAAAATACTGAGAATCAGTTGTCTGTAATTATATATTTTTACATATACAATTGCGTTTTATTAACATTTTTTACGTTTATGTTATTGAAAAATTATAATATGTTAATAAAATACGTTATAATATGCATTTAATTAAGAATACCATCAATAGTAGTTGTATTCTCACGGCAATATGGCTAAAATGTAATATTTTTGTAACATGTATACAAAGTACGTAAGCGTACTTTGTATACGTAATACAAAAATATTATATTTTAGAGATATTGCGGCGAGAATACAAATATTAATGATGCTATTCTTAATTAAATGCATATTATAACGTATCGAATTAATATATTACAATTTTTCAATATCATAAATGTAAAAAAAGTTAATATAAAATAACATTTTTAAATGCCAAGGAAAAATATAATATGATATGACATTTTTCATAATCTTTATAGTTTGAAATGTTTGTTGAAAGGAATTACCTGAAAACAGGTTACTTCGTTTTAAGTTCTAAATTTCAAAACAGTTTTTATTCATATAAATCCTAGTGATGATAATGATGCCAAGAAAGTTCTTCGTTGGCTAAATTGTACTTCCAATAATTCGCCAAGCTACTTCGATTTTGGTACCTAGTTTGTTTGACTAGCTTGTTGACGTTTAAAGGCAACACTTCAAATCAAAAATAATATTTCCTTGTAGTTCTTATACTCTTTAAATAATTCATGTTTTAAGCAGTATCATTGTATGTCCTGCAGCCCAAGGCTATCTGACATGGGATATGTATTTGTTTGTTTTTTGGTTTTACGGCTCAAAGACTACAGTGGTCATGCTGCGCCGGGACCTACTGTTTTCCGAGGAATCCGAACCTCTTAAGGCCTAGGGAACCAAACCCCGGACTACAGTGAGCAGTGCGATCTTTATGAGATCTCTGAGTAAGCGTTCTTTTTGCACTGCTGGGAGTCGAACCCGGATTAGCCGCGCAATAGGAGAACGCGTTACCACACTGCGCCACCGCAGGGCCGGGATATGTATTAAAACTTTTAGGGGTACAACGAAAGAGCCCAAAAGTAGCTATATCTAGCAACAGGGTCACTAAATCTGCAACAGTGCTACTGATTAATTTATGGGAACTGAGGAAATAGTTATAATTATATGAGATTTGTTAAATTATTTGTTATTTTTGGTATTTGTCGAGATATATAATCCAAAAATACAAAGCTTTATGTATATACATGTTTTATTTCCAGTGTTATATTCCAACTATAGCATTTTAGAGCACTATATCATTTTAGCAAATACAATATTTTATGGAGGTCGGCAAACTTCTTAGACGAAAGAGCAAAACGTATAACTCATAACAACTTAAAAAATATTCGAGAGCTATAACCAACATTTAAAAATAAGGAAAATTTAATGTAATATTATGACAAATTATAATATTAATTATATCTTTATTAAATGAAAAAAATAATCACATGGAAACTTCGTTTTAATCAGAGTGAGAAATGAAACTGCATTTCCTTAGGAAGTTTCTTAAGTGTCAGGTTTAAAACTAGTCGTTTTTATTTAAGATTTAGGATTTTAAGTTAGTATCAGTAATTTGTCTCCTCAATTCATATTTAATGTAATTCACGTTAAAAAACGAATGTTCATATAAATACGTAGGGCCAGAGACTTTGAGAACACACTATATGCAAATTTTTGCAACTCACGAATCCAGAAGACTTGCAAGTATTGAAAATAATTGTTTGCCTTCTATAGATCATTTATAGCAGTCGCTTGTGCTGTGAAATCAAAGACTGCATTTTCCATTTCAAATTCTTCTATTTTAGTGTCAAGACGTACAAAGTTGGTACTTTATAAGTCTTTGAATATCATGTTCATCAGCTCTATTTTAAAACGATTCACGTTAATACTAAACGGAGAAAATTTCGATTCCCTCACATTAACTTCAAAATTTGTATTAAAAGCTACAGTCGTTTTATAGCACTTATCAATTAATGAAACCTTTGAAGAAAATGTTCCGACATGTTTAAAAGAGCTATTTTGAAACAAGCTGTGCTAATGTATTATTTTCTCGCCGATATTGAGACGTTTGGCAAACGAGCTAAAGATCTTTGCTTTAAATATTTAGTGAACAGAATAAATTTTCTTTCAAACGAAATCCCTTTTAATTCTACCATTGGAAAAGCGGTATTTCCCTTGCTTTGTAATTTAAGATTTAGCTTATTCCGCTGTGATCTAACGCCCACCATAAAGTATAATTTTAGTACACCTTCAAAGCGCAAAATTTGGCTACCCTGCCTTACTATATTCTTAACCATTCTCTCAACTCTCTCTCGGCGTACACATTTCATGCTCGCCTTCCCCTCGCTTACATCATTCTTCGCGATTCTTAGTGCCACGAAAATTTGCAAGACCTATCAAACAAATGACATACCTGTTGTGTGGATGAAATACTTTAAAAAATTTATAAATGGAACTAAGATATGGTGGGTGGCAAAAATTATTGTATAATAAATTCCCCCACGAAAACTCACAAAATTCTCGCCCCGGAGGCTTTCTTGTGTTGACCATATTTGGCAATTGTGTTATCCCCCGTGAAGGGTGGTGATAATATCTTACATCCTCATATGCAGAGAAAAATGCATTTGTTCTTGTCCACATTCGTCTAATAGGTCAAGACACCGCGTGCTAAACGGAGGGACCCTGGTTCGAATCCAGGATGAGGACGGCGCCTCTTTTTCTCCAAATATAAAAAAAGCTCTAGTTTGAGCTACATAAACGTGGGTGGCAAAAATTATTGTATAATAAATTCCCCCACGAAAAACTCACAAAAATCTCGCCCCGGAGGCTTTTCTGTGTTGACCATTATTTGGCAATTGTGTTATCCCTGTGAAGGGTAATAATATCTTACATATCATTTTATTTTCTATTTTGCATAAGAGATACATGTACGTAAGCAAAGCGCCAAATGTGATTCGCGAGCCACATTTTAGCGGCCCCGATCTATGCAAAAAGGTAAGCTAATTATATAATTAACGTTCGCAGAAAGTTTATAAAAGGAAGCCACAGGCTTATAATTGGGTCTTATGGAGCTACAACTCCAGATATATACTAAATTGCTCCTTAATGGGGGGCCCATGGACCCCCCCGAATGCGCTAGTGAATTACATACAGATTTCCAGGCGTTAGCCTACGTGAAACATGCAAGATTAAGAAAAACTGCTATAAAATCATTAAAACAGAAGAAACTGACAAGTAAGTCACAGGTGGTAACAGGGGCGGACTGGATTGCAGGCTCCCGGGCCAGAACGTCCTCATAAGCCATAGGACTCGCGCCTTCGAATGAACAAAGAGTCGCGCCCTCCGAAAATCCAATGTATGTATGAGCCCTTCGAGAGGACCCAGTTTGCTACTAGATCCTACATATAATTTTTGTTTGATGAACACACGTTACATTTTGCCTTTCAGATTTATTTAAACTGCCCAAAGTTATTTGAACACGAGGTATACGCGCATTATCAAAAGAATATTACACTAAATTAATAAAAAAAATTATAAAACCATTTTTAAAAACACTCAAAAATCACCAACGTTTTGAACATTTTATTTGAATTCATTCTCCTGTTATTAAAAACCACGACTCCTTGTTATCTCTGAAATAAATCAACATATAAAAAGATTGCTTCATGTTTTAGATTAAAGCGGTGTTAGCATAAATTTGTAATAAATAAAGGGTTTGCGTGTAAATATCTGTTGCGTGGACATAGTCGGCTAGCAGCAGATGTGACGGCGTAACGACCGGAGGCGGGTTGAGGACATTTGCCCGCGGGCAATCTCCGATAAGAGATGCGGGGGAGCATTGGGTCCCAAAATTTTAAACAAGGATGCCCCCTGCCGTTAGATGTGCAACACAAACCCTCAACAGGAGGTCGCGTGCAGAGGACAAACTAGGTTGCTACCTGCGGCGGGACGACGGTCTCCTGTCAACTGATACCTCTGGGGATCAGGAGAGAGAGAAGATGCAGATCGGGGATAGGAATCGTGATGATACCAATCTCTCCCAATCTGCTTGCTTCGGACCATGATAGCGGTACTTTGACCAATCTTCATCATTCCTCTCCCTCCCCACACACACACACAAAAAAAAGAGTTTAGTTTAGTGTTCTCTGACATGCTTCAAATAACAGTTCTTGTTTTGTGGATCTTGGAGTAATGCCTCCTTGAAATGATTTGTAACAAATATTCATACGGCTTTAAATAAAATTTCGGGAAAAAATAAAAATAATGCTTCTAAATTGATGGAGCAATTGTAAAGCAATTCAGATATTTAAACAGTTAGCCAGTATAGTGCTTTTCTCATGTGGTGAATTTTCGAAAAGGTCTTTTCCAAACTTTATAGTTTTCTAGAATAAAGCAATATTTAAAACAAAATATGCTTACACAAAAATACTACTTTTACTATAATACATTTACTTTAAAATGCAGGTCGTCAATCTAAGGATATTTGGCTTATTGAGTGTTTAGCTACGTGTACTTGGACATAACTTGGACAGAGTTTTAAATACATATACAGTCGGAATAGAATAAGTGCACATCGAAATTCCGTGTAATTAGAAGTTTGTTTACTTAAGGGGATTTCTTTAAAATGCTCAGCGTAAAGTATATTTTTCAGCCACATTTTTATGTAATTTACCTATGTTATGAAATTAGATATTCTTATTTCTTAGATTATAAACTGTATACAGTATCCATTTTAATAATTATACAGTATCATTATTTATAAAGACAAAAGTACCGTAGTATTTACATTTGATTTTAAAGGATTTAAAAGCTCCAAATTTTGATAAACTTCTTTAAAGATTTGCACTTTCTCTTTCTGTCTGCCATGTTTAAAGTAAATCGGCTTTAGGCAGCAACCTTAAAATGCTTATAAGCAGGGATGCGTTTTGATAAACAACTCCTTACAAATAAACGAATTTGTGAGACATAATGTAACACAAAATATTCGCTTACTACTTCTGCAATAATTCTTAATTTTAAATAAATTTTATTAATAATAAATATATATTCAAATATGCGAAATTTCGATATAAAGGAGCGAATGATACTTCCGGTGTATGGGTGCGGCGCGGCACATTTATGAAAATACAGGCGTGCTTCATTGTACATTTGTCTACTTATCACTTATTATTAGGTTGAAAATTCATATTAAAACACCAGTTCAACAAAAAAATTATATACCTCATGCAGTTTGCGCCTCTGCTAAGCGGGTTTAAATAATATTAAAAATACAGAAAACAGTTTATGTACATATGCGGTTTACGCAGCTAGGTGGCATTTACTTATATGCATCGACGAAGGGTTTTCAAAATTATTGGGGACCCAAGCACATATTTTGAACATTTGTACCTTACAATGTATGTAGAATCGAAATAAATTTCAGAGATTCCCTGGGGGGGATACTCCTGCAACATGTATCCATATAATTCTATACCCATGCTTATCCGGACTCGATTACATAAGATATAGCTGCTCTTTAAAAAATAAAATTGCGACTCTTTGAGTATATAATTGTAGCTCTTTCAACATTTAACTACGACCATTTACATTCTAACTTATATATATATGACGAGTTTTGCGGCACGGTTAAAAATGAAATTCATAATACACTTCCTGATACTCAGTGTCGTTGGAGCTTAGCATCAATAATTGCAGTAATTCGTATATAATTAAATTTTCGTTTAGTGTTACAGTATTAATGAATATTAAATTAAAAAACAAATTAGTTAAAAAATATTTAAATAAAATTATAGGAGGCGCAAGTAAATTTAAAAAAAGACTAAGAGAGAGATTTAGCGTTAAAAAGAATAATGCGTTTTGTTGTGTAATCTGGCTTGACCCTTCTGAACAACCCTTTCATGCGCTACTGACTATAGAGAAATTTGATGAATCTAACCAAATGAGTTATATGTGGTAAAACTCGATTTCCCATTTCCTAATACTCTGTCAGTGACTATAAAAAGGTATCACAGCAGAACCTTAGCTAGATTGAGGCTATAGGGGGACTGAGCGCCCCTGGAAAATTTTTTTTTTCAAGAATCAAATATTTTAGAATTTTACTTTAACCTTTTTGTTTTGTACGAAATTGTACATTACAGCGAAAATTGTTCTTTGACGTTAAAAATGTATTCAAAATAGCTTTTATGGACGACCTTTTGTATATAATGTTTTTTCAGGGAGGTTTGAGTCTTCATATACTTTATAATAAGGACAGGGGAAATTATAAAGGGGTATACTAAAAGTTTTCAATGCAAAAATTATGTTAAGAAATTTATTTATTAACGTTAAATATATTAGTCTGCTTATATATTTGGTATTATTAAATATATTAATAAAATACATCAAAACATTTACGAATTTTAAGCCTTCTCTGTAACATTCGAAGAACCCCGCAGCGTATAGCTACCAGCTTGTATCATAGCCTTTCTTTAATATGTCATTAAAGTTTTTCTTCCATCCTGCTTGATGCACCATGGCCTTTCTTGCTCTTGCACCATAAACGTTCATTTAAAAGTCTTTATTAAATCATATTAGTTTCACCTTTTCAATTATTTTGGATTTAGATTTTAATTCCTGTTTTGTTTCACACCATTTTTCATGCGCCCTAAAGCCAGCAGAAGGTCTATTGGCATCACCTTTAACACGCGAAATCATTGGCGCTTGCTTACGTCAATATGATCAGTGAACTGAACGGGGATGAACAGGAGAAGGTCCAACACGTTTATTATTACTCGTTATTGTTTTTCTTTTACCAATCTTGATACATCATGAACTTTATTGCCCTTGCCCCATAAATTTTTAACTAGCAGCCTTTATTAAATCATATTCATCTTGCGTTTCATACTATTTTTCATGCGCCCTAAAGCCAGCAGAAGGTCTATTGGCATCATCTTTAACACGTGGAATGACTGGCGTTTACTTACAGCAGTGTAATCAGTAGACTGAACCAGGATGAACAGGAGAAGGTACAATACGTTTATTATTACTCGTTATCGTTTTTCTTTTATCCCTCTTGATGCACCATGACCTTTACTGCCCTTGCGTCATAAACATTTGACTAACAGCCTTTATTAAATCATATTAGCTTTATCTTTTTAATTATTTTGGATTTAGGTTTTAATTCCTGTTGCGTTTCATACTATTTTTCATGCGCCCTAAAGCCAGCAGAAGGTCTATTGGCATCATCTTTAACACGTGGAATGACTGGCGTTTGCTTACAGCAGTGTAATCAGTAGACTGAACCAGGATGAACAGGAGAAGGTACAATACGTTTATTATTACTCGTTATCGTTTTTCTTTTATCCCCCTTGATGCACCATGACCTTTACTGCCCTTGCGCCATAAACATTCGACTAACAGCCTTTATTAAATCATATTAACTTTATCTTTTTAATTATTTTGGATTTAGGTTTTAATTCCTGTTGCGTTTCATACTATTTTTCATGCGCCTTAAAGCCAGCAGAAGGTTTATTGGCATTACCTTTAACACATGGAATGATTGGCTCTTGCTTACAGCAATGTGATCAGTGAACTGAACGGGGATGAACAGGAGAAGGTCCAACACGCGTATGTTGTTGTTCAGGGCAGAAAGGCAGATTAGCGTATAGGACAGATTGCGGGAAGGTTAAGGTTTCACCCCCGCCCCTCCCTTTATCCACGAGATTGAACGGTATCGGATTAACGGATCTTCTATGGGATGCGCGGTCGTGTTTATACGGATTAACCCCGGGGAATCGGTTCAGTGTGTCACAAAGGGACCGCCATAAATGTGTAGAAGCCCACTTCGCTTAGTGATTTAAAAGAAATTACGCAGCGAATGCAGCGCTGACTAATATTTTCCTAAAAAGCTAGCGCTGTTGAATACCGAATCAAACAAATCTGAATGCAGTATATCTGAATCAGGATCTTAAGCCTGTATTAAAGCATGAAGATACATATGAACAATATAATGAACATATGAATGGATGGGTTATGAAGTCATAAAATCGTTAGTCTTAAAGAAAATTTGCTATTAGTATGGGCAAAAGATATGCATTATATAACAAAACATGAATGTTATTTAATATATTAATATACGTAAATTATTTAATATAGTAATATTTCTAAATTATTTTATATAGTAATACACGTAAATTATTTAATATTGTAATACATGTAAATTATTTAATGTTGTAATACATGTAAATTATTTAATGTTGTAATACATGTAAATTATTTAATGTAGTAATACATGTAAATTATTTAATTTAGTAATACATGTAAATTATTTAATTTAGTAATACATGTAAATTATTTAACAGAAGTATTATAGTCAAATGTCGGAATTATGGCAGAAATTTGAGAATGGGTATTTATTTATTCATGGGCGGATTTATTATTTTCCCGCCCCTAAGCTATTTTGTTTTCGTTCCAATGTTACTTTTAGCCGCCCCTTTCTACCCGTCCGCCGAACAGTCAGTGGTAGGAACATAAAAATTGTTACATTCAATATATGCCAAAAACTTTTGTATTGACAATAAATATGTTGAAAAACAAACTCATAAATTGAAACACAAACGTGGAACAATATTACCTTATATTTATTTTTTCACCATCTAATCACGCCATAACATCGGCGCTGGTATCACTACGCCAATAAACGTTGATTAATATTGTTGTTTAATTACCTTATATATTAAAGTATTATTCCTTTTTGGTATATAATAAATCAAATTCAATTTTATTGAAATAAATTTTAATTTTAGCAAAAAATAAAAGGGCCTATCGAACACTGGAATTTACATGGCAAGCATGACGTCTAGCTGTCTTCTCGGCAAAACATCTGATTATATCATCATATGGTATTGATTTTGTTATATCAGACTCAATACACAAAATTTTGCCGCCCTAGTCTATAGCCTAGTATAGCTTATTGGGAAATACGGCACTGTTTGTATTAAGAAACAGCTAATATGGGTGTTGACTGAATTAGTAATTTGTAAAAATGCAAACTTAAGCGTTAAGGTCTTAAGTGTGTTATATCTGGTCTTAAGTATATTTTCTTGAGAAAACCCATGTATATTCATGGTGAATATTATGTATATATAGAATATGCAGTACATATACTCATTAATGTATTTGTTATGAAAAATAAAACAGTAAAATAATAATTATAAAGAAATAAAAATTCAAGTCAAGAGCTTTATTTCACGTTGAAAAATAAAATTTCGTTTTGCAGTTTGCTACTGTTTATATATTGAACGAATTATATACAGAAGCAGCAAAATTCTTTCTAACTAAGTGTTATTTTTTTGTAAGTGCGAATTCCATGAAATGTTAACTTGAACCGAATTAAATTTCTAAGGAGGATAATATTATCAATAAATAATTTTAAAAAGTGGAAATTTTTATTTCCATTGCCTGGTGTCTAAAGCAAGGAGAATGTGGGCGTTATAACTTATTTCGTTTTTCTAGCACATGCCTAATTAACATATAGACGTACAAGAAAAAGCAGAAATTGCAGATATATGTGCTGAATGTGTTCCAAAATTTTCAATTGGAATTGAAATAACGTTTGTTTAAATATATATATATATAATTTGACACGAAACAGATAAAACCACGTTCGTTATTTGGTATACTAGACATACATTTTTTAACACTTACTTATTTAGTTTTTCAATAGTCCAATGGAAGCAAATATTTAGCTGTATAACGTATATTCGTTTCAGTTGGACAGTAATATGGAAATTTAATATTTAGATCAAGTTCGTATATATCAACATGTAAAATACAAGAAATAATAATAATAATAAATTTTTATTCAACCCGATATACAATATTTCGTGATACATAGCTTGAGCAGTATAAAAATTATAGAAATGTAAGAGAAGATCTATATTAAATTATTTTAAGTTTTGAGGTTAGAAATGGAAGAGAATATAAAGCCGAAGCTTGTTACGAGATTCTCTTCCAGAATGCGGTGATGTTGACAAGAGAGAGGGTAAATTTTCATATTTCTGAATTATGCTTATTTTAAAGAGTTCAGTTGTTGTATATCTTTAGCAGAGGGACGTGAAAACCATTGTAATAACTTAAGAACAGACTGAGCGTCGTTTTTACAAATTAATGAGCAAGAAGTATTATTGTTATTTGGGATTTTTCATGGGCCTCATTTGAGAAAATTGCGGCACACATCTGGATAAAGCTTACGAAATTATGTTTATCAAGATTCAAGACAGAAGTGTATCTGAGAGTCAACATATCTTATCTGAAATTTTGATTCAAAAAATGTTAGTACAACAAATATTAATTAATAAGTTAGTTGTACTATTAAGAGTTACATATATGAAATTATACTATTGTATAAGAGATTATATTTTGAAAGTAGTATAAAACTTGGATCCAAAATACAGAATAGCTTAAGGAGGAAAAAGAGAGTTTCTATCCAGCAGGTGTCACAATTTTTCTTTAGGGAAAAAACGCAAATGTCGTTGATTCAGTTCGAGTACTTCTCGAAACGTTGCGAATATTTTTGCAGATGGTAAATATCTTTTACCTTCTTCATTTGTATTTCGTATATTCCGACCAGTGTCAAATTTTACTAGTTGTAAATTGTATAGATAATAATTTCTGCCAGCCACACTTAAGCTGAAACTAGAGCTTTGTGTATAGGAGAAAAAGCGACATTGCCCTGACCCACAGTCAAATTAGGGACCCAATGCATGACCCGGAGTGCCTTTACTTTCTTGTCCATGGGAATAGGAACAATGCTCCTTTTCTCCATGCAAAAAGTCCAGGTTTGTTCTTAAGAGCTTTAGCACTTTCCAGTTTTAGTGCGATCTGGACCATGACAACTGTGGCGACACTTCAAAGCTTCCCATCATGGTGTATGCCTATAACTACCATAACTCTGCCATTTTGGAAATCACTTTTTTTTTTTTTGGTTAATGGAGAAATGTTTAAAAATTGGAACAAAACTTGCAAAAAACGAAGGTGCGAATTTTTGAGTGGGGAGTGCAGTACTTTTCTTGATTCAGTGAATGCCTTGTGGAGGATGGGGGGGGGGGGGTGCTCCCTTTTATATTCTGGCATTGAAACTAGTCCCTACACCTTCCAGAATTAGTAAATGTTACAAAAATATGAGGGCAATTTTATTCCCTTCCCAAAGTCACCCAATACACCAAAGTGGCAAGCATTTGGAAAATTAACATATCTGGAATAATGGCACAGATTTTTTCTATGGAACCATAGCATTAGGGTTTAATTCCTCTGGTAAAGGAGGTTTGAATTCCTAAGAAAATGCGGCACAAATAAATAATAATATAATAATGTAGCATTATCATAGCAAATCTTGCACAATAAAATAAAAACGAATGATTTAGTCATCTTACTTAATTCTTGAAATTGGCATTCTTTATGGTTGCAAATTTAAGTCGACGATAGATATTTGCTATGGCTCAGATTTCACGATAACTGATTTATCAACTGTATAAAAATATGTATAATTTTTTTTTCTCTTGTATTTTTCTTTCTGGTATTTATATAGTTTTGTTTACTTTTGTAGGTTGTATTATCTGTGCTTGCCTTCTTATATATAAAATGGCTCAGGAAATTGTAGATCTCAAGTTTTTGATTAAATTGGAACTCAAAGGTGAAAATCATGTGATTCATTGGTGTATGCAAAACAGTTTGATTCCTGTAAATGTTTCGTGTCCAAAGTGTGGACAGCGCATGAGAATATATCCTCGAAAGGGGTTGAGAGATGGGTATATCTGGCGGTGTCGGATGTATAAAGGGACAGGGAACCCTCATGATGTTATGAGATCACTGAGGAAGGGTTCCTGGTTTTCTGATGGTCATTTGCCAGTGAGTGTCATTTTACAAATGATATACATGTGGTTACAAAAGCTACCTAATACGCTTATTAAGAGTGAATTGCATTTATCAAATGTGACTGTAGTTGAGTGGAAGATGTTTTGTCGAAAGGTATGCCAGGAAATATGTCGTAGGGAGAACGGCTTGCTTGGAGGCCCTGGAGTAGTTGTTGAGATTGCGGAGAACAAGTTTAACAAAAAGAGAATGGATAGAGGGCCTTGCTTTGAGGGAATGTGGATCATTGGTGGTGTGGAGAGGGAAACAAACAAATGCTTTTTTAAAGTGATCGAGAACCAAACAAAACAGATTTTGTTAAGTAACATAAAGGAGAACATTTCGCCTGGGTCCATTATAGTTTCGGATTGTTGGAAAGAATATGACTGCCTTTCTGACGAGGATTTTATGCAGCTTGAAGTTAACGATGGTTTTGTTTTGAAAAGTCCTGAGAGACCTGCGGACACCTATGCTATTGAAAAAGAATGGTTGGCCGTCAGAAACACTTTACCAAGAATTCCTGACATGAGTGATTACATTGAAAGTTATTTGGCTGAGTACGTATGGAGGAAGAGAAACTCTCAGGAAGATTTTATGTCCTTTTTGATTAAAATTGCTGAACTTGAAGGTCAGGTGTCTGACTCAGATGATGAGTTAGAAGCTGAACTGTCTGACTCGGAGGATGATTGAAGCTCAGGCATCTGACTTATTGGATTTTATTAAGAATTTTCTGGATGTATTATCTATTTGTTATCCTTTCTTGTATCTCATTCTGAGGTATCAACCAACCACGTCACGGTGCCAGAGACAGTAACTTGATTTTTGTTTAAGCAGATCATAAAATATACTTTTGTGCAAGGTATGTAGATGATATATATATACCATGCATTCAGCTGAAAAGGTAACACCCTGTATATATTTTGATCGGTGTTGAATAGAAATTTGGAAAAAAAATCTTTTTTTTTTTCTGCAGAAAAGCCCAAAATTAATACCAAAGAATTTTTTGTTCAACCCCTAGGTGGCCCTCCCAACTTTGAATTTTTAAATAACCCCCATCTTGTGATATTTTAAATGGTGTAAAAAATAATATACTTTTGTGGGGAAAAAAAATTAGATTGTCTTAGACATTCGTGAAAAAGAGCTAAAAATAACATTGTTCTTTTGTATTATTCGTACTGATGTCACGATAGAAATAACGAACAAGTATCGCTGCGCACGACCAACACGTAAAAGAAATCTAATTTTCTGTGTAGACGGTGGTCAGTTCATTCAATCAAAAGATGGTCAAAGCTGGCTCTCACTCTCTCTAGTATTGTTTGAAACGGTCAAAATAACAATTTTATCTTTATCTCTTTCTCCATAATGAATGAATCAATTGAAATTTTTTTTTTTTGCAAAAATATTTTTTTTTGCGCTGTTTAAAATGATATATCACAAGATTGGGGGTGTCATTTAAAAATTTAAAGTTGGAGGGCCTAGGGGTTGAATAAAAAGAAATCCTTCGATATTAATTTTTTGGCTTCCTACCCGAAAATAAAAATTGACATGTTTTTCGCTTTTAATTTCTACTCCCCCACCACCACACACACACAAATTAATCTATACCATATGTTCAGTTGAAAAGGTAACACCCTGTATATCTGTTGATAGAGTTAACTTTGATTTTTTTATAGGTAAGACAACTTTTCCTACTAGGAAAAGAAGCTGTCTCACTTGCCAATAGTGACCAAATTTATAAAGTCCTGAACATGTGTATGGTAAGAATGTTCTTTTAAAACTGCAGTTCATAGTTGACTGTACTATTCTGTACCAGGGTTGGCTTTTCTGCCGGTAGAAAGCTGTTTTTGCTGTGCTAGTCTTTCAGGAACTGGTTATAACCAGCAGAAAGTGGGAAAACTGGTTATAACTGTCAGAAACTAATGAAAGTAATTTTTTTTTTTTTTTTTTTAGCAACTTTATTTAGGCAGCAACATGAACAACAAAAAAATATACATTGGGATTACAAATCAATGTTAGTTTGAGTTAATTATAAGAACAAAGACATATCTACATTAACATTATACGAAAATATAGATGCATAAAATTAATTACAAAAATATAAATACATCAAATTTAATTAAAAAAAAAATATCAATACATTAATTAATATACTGTGAAATAAAATTTTGTCCATGTCTGCCTGGGTAGCGCAGGTAAAGACGTAGTCTGACAAAGCCTGCACCACCCAGGAGATACCAGATAGCCAAAGCAGCCCCATGGGATATCACTGCGCAAACATCAGCGAAAATTAAATTAAGTATGCGATTGATTAAATAGAATTAGTAAGGAGGATCCGGATTAAAGACTTAAACTTAGAATAGGAATTTATCTCTTTTATATTAGAAGGCAGCTGATTCCACAATTTAGGACCTGAAGAACCCACTCTGTGGCAACCCAGCTCCAGACGAGAAAATTGAGGTCTGTAGTTATGTCTACTTGTTGTTGGATAGTTATGTGTAGGTTGCTGTAAATCAACTGGAATAGATTAGTATTTTTAATTTTTTTAAACATTAATAACAAAATTTTATAATTTAAAAGTTGATTAAAAGTTAATAAATTGAATCTTTGCGGAACCTCACGGATCGACATTGGTTGTGGTAATTTATGGTTAATAATATTGAAGAATTTATTTTGTAATGACTAAATTCTACTTTGGTTAGCCTGTGAAGTGTATCCCCAGACCGATAAACAATAAAAAAGATGAGAAAAAATAAAAGAATAATATAGATTGATCAAAAATTTTATAGGTATATAAATACTAATGTTGCGCAATATTCCCAAAAATCTACCAATTTTTAAGCACAATAGGTTAATGTGTGTATCCCATTTTAAATTGGCTTGAATAGTAACTCCAAGGAATTTCGTCTCCTGCGATAACGGAACTATATCGTTATCTATTTTTATGGTATTACATAAGTAGTTGCTTTTGTTATGTTTATTTGAAAACAGAATACATTTGGTTTTTTTTGTATTAAGTGAGAGATAATTATCTCTAAAGTATTTTATATATATATCAATATCATTATTTACAAGTGAAAACAGCACATCAAGATTCCTTTCCCTATAAAAGATGCTTGTGTCGTCGGCAAAGCATAGAACTCTAGATCGAGTTGGCAGAAAAAAAAGATCATTAATATAAAAAATAAAAAGCAAAGGTCCCAATGTCGACCCCTGAGGAACCCCACATAGAGGTGATCTGGCGATAGATTGATTTTCGTTTATTTGCACATATTGAGATCTTCCAAAATGGTAATTTCTGAAAAGAAGATTTTGCTTTCCGCATATACCTGCCAATTGTAATTTATATAAAAGTCTATCATAGTTAAGGGTATCAAATGTCCGTGACAAATAAAAAAAAATTACAATTGAG
>QLNU02014176.1:38835864-38849846 GCA_006491805.2 Dysdera silvatica | reverse complement strand
TGTGGGGAGTACAAAAGGAAAGATTTTTATGAGAAAAAATAAGGAAACGGAAAAGATTGAAATTCGAGATATAAATGACCTAAATGATTTCTGAAAAGAAATAGATGAATATCATAAAGCTAGGTCAATTAAAGTTAATATTAAGAAGAAAAGAAAGGTCACAAAAAACCAAAAAAAAAAAATTAAAAAAAGTCATCGCAATCGACGAAAATACTATATTTGAACGCTAATAGTTTACAAAATAAAATGGACTTACTATATAACGTCATTCAAGAATTAAAATAACCAGATATAATTGTTATAGTGGAAACGTGGAAAAACGGTGACTCTGATAACTCCATAGATAATTACAATAAATTCGCATTATTCAGAAAAAACTCTAAATGAGGTGGTATATCCATATACTCAAAAAAAATGAACTTGAAACTGAACAAATGGAATTGGATTCATTTATAGAAAAAGACCTTGAACTATTATCGATAAATGCAAAAAAATTTACTCTATTAGCATTATATAAACGGCCATCAATGAATATAGATAATCTTTTGAGATTAATAGAAAATAAATTAAAAAAATACATTCAAAATAATTTATTGATATTGGGAGGTTTTAATATTGAGATGAATAAGAAAAATTCTAGTTCAATAAAATTGCTAAATTTAATGGAATTATATAGTCTTATAAACATAGTAAATGAACAAACTAGAATTACTAAAAGTAGTGCAAGTAAAATTGATGTCGTCTTCACTAGTATAATAAATACTGAAACAATACACCCGGACTTACATATCAGTGATCACAGATTGATACTTATTGATATAAGTAAAAAATTCAATATAAAAAACAATAAAACGCGAATCTTTAAAAATGAAAATATAAATATTTTTCGTAATGAATTACAAAAAATTAATTGGTAAGAATTACTAAAAAAAGAAAATTTATAAAAATCAGAAACTAAATACGATTTATCTATAAATAAATTGAAAGAAATATATGATAAAAATTTCCCAATGAAAATAATAAAAAAATAAAAAGATTAATCAGGATGGTTTACAAATGAAACTAAAAAGCTAATAAAAACAAAAAATAAATCATATAAAACATTTATACAAACAATAAAAAAAAAGAACATTGGAATGAATTTAGCAAAATAAGAAATTCAACAAATAAACTTATAAATAAAACAAAAAACACTTACTATCATAATATATTATCAAAATATTAAATATAACAGAAATGGAAAACAATTGATAAATTACTAGGACGAAAAAAATATTAAACAAGAAACAAGCATAAAAATACTTAAAAAATGAAATATTTGGTGACCCAAGAAAAATAGCTAATGAATTTAATAAATTCAACATAAACGTATCAGAAAATTTAAATTTATCAAGTTCACTAAACAGCAAGTTCAAAAAATATCTTCAGCCAAGCTTAACAAATAGTATTTTCTAACATGAGGTTTCTGAAATCGAAATTGTAAAAGAATTAAATAAAATAAATCTAAATAAAGGACCAGAAATTGACGACCTAGCGCAAAAAAATTATCAAACAAAGCACTCAATATTTAAAAGAACCATTAACGATAGTTATAAATGATATCTTTGAAACAAGTATAATTCCTAATGAACTAAAGATTGCTGTAATTAAACCGATTTTTAAAAAAGGAAAAAGACAAATATTGAAAATTATAGACCAGTAGCAATTATGAGTGTGTTTCCAAAATATTAGAAAAAGTAATTCTTAAAAGATTAATTGACTTTTTAAATAACTATAAACTAATTCAAATTAACCAATATGGATTCCCAAAAAATAAGTCAACAGAGGATTTGTTATTAAAAATAGTAAACAACATACAACAAAATCTTGAAGATACTGAATTAATATTTGGCTTTTTTCTAGACCTCAGTAAAGCTTTTGACTTAATAAACAGAGATATTCCAAAAGATAAACTACTTAATTTAGGAATAAGAGGTAAAATGTTTAAACTTATAGAAAATTATTTTAAATACTGATACCAAATCGTTAATGTAGAGAATAAATGATCAGACAAAATGATTAATTAAGTAAGATGAGCTTTTCTCAACCTATTTAGTTGTCATTTGAGATAACGAGTTTATACATTGGTTGGAAAATTGTCTATTTGCCGAATAGACTAGATAGTCGTTTCTCAAAGTGCAATGATTTACAGTGTACTACTATACGGAAATTCAACATGAGGAAAACTAAATAAGACGAACTTAATAAAAACAAATAATTCATTAAATGACACAATAAACAAAATAAAAATCACCATATCAATCAATTGTTCAATTTAGAGAAGAATATCAACTACTTAATATAGAAAATATACACAAATTAAAAATATCTCAATATATATATGAAAGAATAAATGAAGGAAAACACATAGACATAATAGAAATAATAAAAGAAGACCACAAATAAAATACTCGTCATAAAAAAGAAATTAAAACAAAATATATTCGAACTAATTATGGAAAAGATAATATGAATTATTACGGATTAAATATTTGGAACAACATATCGGACAAAATAAAAGATGTTATACGAATACAAAAATTTATAAACGCACTCAAAAAATAGTTCTTTTCTAACCAAACAGAATAGCCAAAGTTTTAGGTTGCATGTGTATTAACCTATAGTTTTAGCATGTAATCCATCATGCATGTATGCATATGTAATCTATACACATATGTATGAAAATAAAATTCATTTGTATATTTGTAAAATTTTTTACACATTAAACAAAAATTATTATTTGCTTTACCAGTAGTGGAAATTACAAACTTTTCTTTAATTTTATTAATTTCTTCCCTAATACTATATGTCATTTCATTTTTATTGGAATTAGGGAATCTAACAAGGTTTATTTCTATTATTTTAATAATTCTATGAAATCACTCACCAAAACTTTCTATAGGGCACCAATATTTATAAGCTACTTTTAAAATAAACGTCCTAATATCTTCTTTAGATTTTCTAAAATGTTTTCTTTTTTCATTTTATAATTTGGTCTATAATTTGTACCTTTTTTCATTGGACTTATTAATTTTCTACTTTTAATGTTATCCAAATTTCCAGTTACAATATGTCCATGATCTTTATTAACGAATTCCTTAAAGTTTTCCTCTTCACAGTAGCAAATTTCTTCACTTTCTGTTAAATTTTTACTAAATTTATTATAATTATATATTATTCTTCTTAATGGTTTCTCATATTTAAATGCTAACTGTATACTAAAAAAATCTTTTAATTTGAAATATAGAAAATTATTTCTAAATATTTCATTAAATTTGATTTAATTAAAAATATATTTTTAAAACTAAGGACACAATTTTTTCTGTCTATTTCTTTTTTTTTATTTTATATAAATCTTCAGCACAACAAATTTTTAGTTTGTATTTGGTTAAATCTTTAAGTAATATTTCAAACTGTTTATTTTGAAATTCAAAATCTAATTTTTTAATTATGTATTTTATATTTTTATTTTATTATTTATTTCAAATATGAAAAGGAAACCAGGAATGATCATGCCTGGTTTCTTTTTGATATTTGCCGTTTGTTATAGTTTTTCATGTTCTGTTTTTTGCGAGTTTCGGCCTTGGGTATCTCGCTTTATACATGTAACAAATATGCTTTGCTTGCATTTTGCGACATACCTCCAGAAAAGGCGCCAAGCATGTAGTCTTTTAAAAGGCTCCTGACGACGGTTCTAAGGCTGCATGCTTATGTTACATTATATATTTCTGAGTTTATATTGATATATTACTTTTAATTGAATTGTTATTTTTTATATTTTTCCTATTACTTTAATTCTATCAAACCTCTTTTATTTAACTCTTTCAAACACTTTTGCTTTTTAATTTTTCATTTTATATATGCTTTTGCTAATTTTTGCAAAATATATATATATATATAATTACCATTTAATATGATACACATATAAACGATCAAACACTATTATACATGATATTTTAACTAAATATTGTATAAAAACAACGAGCAATTAAAACGCTTTACCCTTTCATTAGAGACATTAAATACATCAAAGTTCACAGCACAAAAACTTTACTTTTCGAGAATGAAAACATGATTTGTCACATTGTGTAAAAGCTATAGGCTCTGTAGCTAGGATGAAGGGGCAACTGGGGCAAGGCATAGGGCATGTGGGGCCACGTCCCTGTTGTCCCTGGCTTGGCTACAGGACTGAAAAGCTAATTTAAATATTGAAGTTATTGATTTTTACTTTCTGGTAAGCTGACCAAATGGAAAGTAATAATATCATTCGAACTCGTCAACAGTATTACTTGTTTCCCTTGCATGTAAAATTGCAGTGTATTTAAAATTATTCGGGGACTCAGGTCCCACGGTTCCATATGACTCTACATCTACGTACACAGCAAATGTTCATAAGTACTAGTAGAACAGTAGATAATATTATATATATAATCATACACATAAGCATATGTATTAGTAGAGGACATTGTTGTTAAAGTAAAAAAGCTGAAATGGCGATGGGCTGGGCATATGGAAGAAGAACTGATAAAGGGTGGACAATGGAAATTCTCAACTGGATTCTAAGAGACCACCGAAGACCTAGAAAACATCCTCAAACTAGATGGGTGGATGAAATAAGAAAACAGGTTGGGGTGACATGGAAGCGAATTGCTCAGGATAGACTTGTGTGGAAAGCATTTGGAGAGACCTTCATCCAGCAGTGGATAGATAATGGTTGAATATGATGATGATGATGATGATATAAGTACTTTCCAAATATATTAATGATTGAGAAAATAAAATAATCCAGAAAACTTGTAACACATCAAGAAATTAATGGTGGCTTTTATAAAAACTGTTCATTTAAAATCTCGGTTTTATAACAATATCTGATGAACAATAGAAAAATTAATTGACCATTGATGGACAGATGTTTTATAGCCATTTAATTTTGTAATAATTTCATTTTTGCATGACGCGACCTAGTGGCGTGCGGTGACATTTTCCTGTAGGCAAGCAATGTGTTTTTTTATGGATATCTTCGAAATATATATAATTATAATATACAATCCAAAAATTCTAACCCAGAAGCTGTCCAAAATGCAATACAAATTCGTATCGATGCTATTATCGTTAACGTAAGCATTTAAGGCATTGCTTATCCGATTAAAATTATTTCAGGTCTATGCGACTTAAAAAATTAAAACAATTAGTATTTATAAATTTAATTGAGGTTTAATTTGACGAACTCACAGATTTCAAGCAAAAAACACGATAAAATGGGAAATAAAAATAGGTTAACATCAAAATGCTCACGAAAACTTGTCCATAGAGATCCATAGTTAACGTTTTCCCCTGGAAAGCAGAAATTAAATTGCTTTTCATCCGATTTCACAAGTCCCACACTTAGACCGTGGCGCCATCTAGTGAGGAGAACTTGCGAAGTAGTAAACCCGACCCGGGGCAAAATTTCAGGTACATAGCGAGATTTTGCTGAACTTTTATAATTAAGGAAAAAATAGAAATGTGTTTTAAATTGATGTTAGACAAGCAATGTTTACAACGCTTCTGTGGACCGTACGCTACTGACGCGACAGTTGTAGTGTTAAATTTGGAGCATTTTGGAGAATTAACATTTTTTAAGTATGGGTATATTGTTTTATTCTCAGTTAGTAGATGGCAGCACATCCGCGATGATATACCAAATACTAACATACATAATATATTTTAATTATTTTCATATGAGTTTAATAATATTCTTCTGTTTCGTACAAAGCTAAAAAGGGAGAAAATTTTTGTAAACAAATCTTAATAAATTTAGTAGTGAGTTTCAATTGAGGACACTAACATTAACATTGTTTAAGGATAGCAAACTCAAGCTAATAAAATTACACTCACATAAAATAAATAAATTTAAATTGCAAAATCGCATAAAGTGAAAACTTTTAAAAGCTTTATGAGACTAATTTCTTAGCGTTTAAGACAGTGCAGCATATATTAATTGCAAAGCTGTTGAAGTGCATTAGAACAAATTTATCAATTTAAAAATTTGGCGCTATGTGGCGTCACCTATGGGGCTAAAGATTAAACATTTAAAAATATTACGTAAATACCGTCACGGTATAAATAGTTAGCGAAATTGTTCGATCATTTTCATTGTTGGCTCTTCCGTTAAATTTGAAGCATGGAATGTATAATTAATGTCTGTCACGGTTTTAACTGTTTCCAAGTTTCCGTGCAGTGTGGTTGGTATTAGACCTGTGGATGACAAAATGATCAGAACAATGTCAACTGTTCCTGTTTGACGCATGACTTTAATTTCGGATTTAAGGTCTTGCTATCTAGTGCATTTTCTTGTGCATGTGGCTTGTATGTTGTTTGTGGTTGGCATTGCTATTGCTATAATATTTGCTGTTTTGCTAATTTTATTAGGATTATATCTGGTCGGTTGTGTAGTGTTGTCTTGTCAGTTATTATTGCCCTATCCCTGTACAGCTTACGCGTATATTATTATTATATAATATTTTATTATTTCAAAATTTAAGCATGCACCTAGACAAATACCTCAATCGGAAATCTCATCTTCATCCACTTTAAACAAACTGCTAAAAACTTCGCTTAAAAGAAAATTATTTATTAAAATAAGAGAATATTTTGGAAATGTCGCTTAACAACTAAATTAAAAAAAAACAATACGTATGTGATATACCTTATTAAAATACTTCTTTTAGAAAAAAGCATATTTATTTTATTCAGCATATAAACTTAATCCTCGGCAAGGGAGCCAACTTTAAGTTGTCCAGGACCATTGGTCCCCAAAAAATATTTTAGTGTTGGTAAGGGGAGCCATCCCAAAATTGTTGGATATTAAATAAAAAATGCAAAACATGGTTGAGAAGCTGAAGTTATAATTTATTTAATACATTATTTATTAGTGTTATTAGGACTAAAGGGGGTTGAGACTTCCTTAAAAATAGTTTTTCAAAATAAATTATTTTAGAATTTTATTTTAACTTTTTCCGTTTGTATAAAATTGTACATTACCATTGAAATAATTGTTTGATATTAAAAATATATTTGTACGTTAGGTTACTTGCGTAGATCATGTTTTTTGCAGAAGTTTAAGCCTTCATCTATCTTATAGTTAGGGTAAGGGGAATTATAAATTTTAGTTTACCTCTGTAAGTTTTTAATGCAAAATTTAAGTTAAGAAATTTATTCATTAATGTTAAATATATTAGCCTACTTAGATATTTAGTATTTGACAATATACAGAGGGTGTTTACACATTTTTAGAACGATTTCAATAGAGGATTAAAAAATGAAAATATTTTGTGGGAAAATGGATCTTGCAACATGTTATTATTTCAAATTAAGATTATCGTCTGCTACTTTCAAATTCATTTTTCATTCAAAATGGCGCCTGTAAACAAGCTGTGGATCGAAGAATACGTTTTTGCGCTTTCCGAAGAGAAATATTCTTATTCCACTATTAAAAACGTTGTGAAACGCATGGTATAAAGATTTCTAAGTGCAAAATAAGCAACATTATTAATCGAAAAGGGAAAGACCGTCAATCAGAACTTCTACATAAAAAGAGGACTCCAAATGAATATCCGAACAAGGTACGTACTGTTGCAAATATTTCTAAAGTGAGATCACTGATAACAAGAGAAAATCCACCGACGCAGAAATCAATTGCAAACTCTTTAAGAACTTCTGTAGCAACAGCAAATAAAATAATAAACCAAGATTTATAACTTAAAAAAGCTAAAAAACATAATCTTCACCGTCTTTTGTCGAGACATGTGGTTCAACGCAAGACAAGTTGCAGAATCCTGTATGAAAATTACTTAGAAGGAGATATATGGAAATACGTTGTTACCCTTGATGAAGCAGGGGTTTATCTAAATGATTGTAACAAAAAAGGTTCATTTACTATCGTAAGCGTGGAGAAAAAAATGTCCAAACTTGGTTCCGAGAATGCAAAGAAAGCTTCAGTAAAGGCTTTATGATTGTCGCAGGTTTCTCTTACAATGGGAAATTAAAAATAAAAAAAACTGGAAAAAACGTTAAAATCAACTCATGATATTATCAGGAGAATTTTTTGCATCCAATATTTACAGAAGAAATTCCATTTTTTTTATTCCAACAATTTTCAGAGTATAAAACTGCATCAAGACAAAGCCAGCAGTCATACCTCGAAAACTACCACTGCATTCCTTGAAAAAATGAAAATTGATATAGGCATTGCATATATAGCTTTTCAACATATTCCTGAGAAGTCCCCTGTTGTTTCTCCTATGAACTATTGTGCCTTTGGTCTGCTGAAAAGAGCTTTCTCTAAGCGCAAACCCACTACCATCGATGGACTTTGGAAAGTTGTGGAACAGGAATGGCAAGCAGTACCTCTGGAAATGTTGCAAAAAACCCTTCTATCGTTGAAAGTACGATGCACACTTACAGCTCAGAAACAAGGTTATCAGATGGAATATTTAAAAAAATAATCTTTACATTTTAAACATTAAAAAAATGGCTTCGAAATCATTCTAAAAATGTGTGAACACCCTCTGTATTAATAAAATACATTAAAACGTTAATAATTTTAATTCCCATTGTAGTTTTCTGAGACTCCTGTACCAAGCGTCCAGCTGCTGGCCTGATGTGGGCATTTTTATCCACTTGGTATCTCAGATACGTTCTGTTTCTGAGGAAATATTAAGTTTGCGTCAGCAGTGGTTTACTTGATTTAAAAAACTCAATTTACGACAAACTTAATGAAGATGACGGGCCGTCTAATTTCCGCATCGCTGGTGGGGAGAGCCCTGCTGCCTCTGCAAATGGCGAACGCAAAACCGAAATAGAGGCTAAGATCACTGAAATTTGAAGGTAAATGGACATCCCATTCTTCAGAGCTGGATAAGCATATGCTTCATATTGAAAAGTCTCTAGATACACTAGAATGTGTGGTTGAGAAGCAACACCGGTATGAAAGGCGGTTCTGCCTGGTGGTCCATGGACTAAAGAAAAATGAGGGCGAAAACCCCCATACTACTGTAATTGACATTTTAAATGACAAATTAAAATATACTCTACTATCGACGGATTTTGTGGATGTCCACCGTTTGGATGCTTCGGGGAGACCGAACTCCGACCAACGCACCAGACCACTGATAAAGAAATTCATGAGAATGTCCCAAAGAGATTTTATCTGTAAAAGTAAACGTTTACCGAAAGGAACGGGATTAGTGATTTCTGAGAGCCTTACACATATTCGAAAACAAATTTATGATTTGGGAGCCAAAGGTTTACAATACTGGACTCAGTTGGGCAGAAATTTTTATATTACAGAAAACGGAGATCGGAAGGTTCTAAGGGCCATTACTGATATTCAGAAGTGCTGGATAGAAGGATTTGGTTAACTTTTCTTAACTACTACTACTACCTTTTTTGCTTTATATTTACTTTCATATATGCACATATGTTTCTTTAGATCGGTGGGGAAATGCACCTATATTTTTTTGGAGGAAATTGCAACCCAATTTCAAGTTTCAATTCCTTCTGTCTTTTTATTGAAGGCAGTTTTATTTACAAGGATAAAATCAAATCACTAAGGGAATTATTAAAAAAAAAGAAAAGAAAAGAAAAGAAAATTGTTTCCATTCCCGGCATCGAACTCAGACCCATATTTAGTAAGGAAACACGATTTTCGGCGATGAGTGAAAATTCCGCATTTCTTCGGTTATCACCTGTTCTGCTCTTCCTTTTTATGTCACACAGTTCTATACGTGAGAGCAAACTCATTTGTTTAAAATAGAAAAAGGAGAAGGGACAGTTTTGTATTTCCAGAATCGAATTCAGCAACATATGCAGTGGGAAACCTCAAATTGCGGCGATAATAATCGCCGCCATTTGAGCTATATAATAAATAGCTCTTGGATTATAATCAAAGAGTTATTTTTTTCCCAGTTATTCTACGTTCTGCTGGTTTCATATGGAAGATAGTTCTATTTGCCAGGACAAAATTTAAAACAAAAAGGAAAAAAAATAACTGTTCACGTTCCCGTGATCAAACTCAAGATCATGCATAATAATTGAATAAGACATTTGGGATAGCTAACATTTTTTTAGCTGTTTTACTGTAATTAAACGCAGGATAGGCCCAAGCTGGTGCGGTGTCCAAATGGGGTCCTTTCTACAGGACCCCTCGTATGCACGCTGCATATAAATATGCATAATTTGTGTTATAAAAGGTCCAGTATTTGCTTTTGCTTTCTTCCCTTAATAAATTGATAGCCACCCAAATGTAATATTGAAGTTTGTATCAACTCTTATAATACGTTTAACATATTTTCAATGTTGCAGTTTAGTAACCCATTGGGCTATGTTAGACACTTTGGTCAGCTGTGTTTACCACAAACAAATCTTTGATCTGAAAGAAGGCTGATTACTTTTAATAAATTCGCTGGTCCCATTCCGTCACATAGGCTAAGCCGACATAAGGTCGGCCCTGCCTTTTACCCGTATGGGCTCACTATAATATTGCGCCTCCTCAAGGGCACATATAGTTCATTCGCGGAAAGTTGACCGATGGTAACGGTAGAATTCACGGGAGATGACGCCACAAACGGGCTAGTTCATTAACGCAGATGGGAAAACCTTATTACAGAATTGGTCTTGAGCGAACGTTTGTCTGCGCCAAAAACCAGTTCCGAAATGACGTCCTCCCCTCTGCTGTAATGAACTAGCATGTTTGTGACGTCAGTTCCCGCAATTTTTTAACGGTACCATCGGTCAACTTTCCGCGAATGAACTGGCGTTGTGGCTTTTCTTTATTAAGAAATATATATATATATATATATATATGGCCTGCAAAAGGGTTGCTGGTATCTAACTGGAAGGAGACCCACACGCTGAACGTATGTGACGATGTGTGGAACCGGCCAGGCCAGTAACCTAGTGTCCTACCCCGCCTTCAAGTGGTGCAGGCTGAGCTTTCTATTTATGTGGCAAATTAATATTTGCTGCACGGATAGAAAGGCGGAAGGGGAGGGCTAATTCACCAACCCGTCTAGCCAGCGTGGTGAAATTATGGCTAATTCCTCCATTATGTTGACACACCAGAAACCATGGCCCCTAGTCTCCAGGTGCTGGAGTGCTCCTGATCAAGGCAGCGGTCAGTGTGGCATGAAAGCAGGGGGTGCTAAGAATCACTGGAATGGCCCAGGCTGCCGTTTGTTATTGACCTTGGCTACGTTTAATGGACGATCCCTTGCTTCTGAAGCAAAACTTCAGGAATTGGAAGAAGAACTTGACAAGATCAAATGGGACATTGTAGGACTCAGTGAAGTTAGAAGAAAAGGTGAAGAGTTGGTGGAACTTAAAAGTGGACATTTGTTTTATTATAGAGGAACGGAAACTGGAAGAACAAGTGGTGTTGGCTTCTTAATCAACAAAAGAATTAAAGACTGTCTTCTGGAAGTTGAAAGTACATCAGATCGAGCAGCGAGGCTCGTTGTTCAACTAACCCAGCGATACCAACTTCAAATAGTACAGGTATATGCACCAACATCAAGCCATACCGACGAAGAGGTTGAAGAATTTTATGAAGAAATCAAAGAGTTACACACCAAAGGGAAACAACATATCAAGCTCATCATGGGGGATTTCAATGCAAGAATTGGACAACAGGAACAAGGAGAGACATCGGTTGGTAAATACGGATATGGGGAAAGGAATGAACGTGGCGATCAACTCATCGAATTTGCAGAAGCTGAAAACCTTAGCATCATGAATTCATTTTTTAAGAAGAAACCGCAAAGAAAATGGACATGGAAACACCCAAATGGGGGAACTAGTGAAATTGACTATATCCTGGCAAACAAGAAATCAATTATTGAAGATTGCAGTGTACTGAACAGATTTAATACTGGAAGTGATCATCGAATGGTGAGATGTAAAATGCACTTAAATACTAAATTAGAAAGGCAGAAGCTCATTAGGAAACAAGTATGTAAGAGGGTGGATTTAAAGAAATTAAAAGAAAATACCGAGGCATTCAAGTTGGAATTAAAAAATCGCTTTTCTGCACTGGAAGGACTTATTGAAGAAGTTGACATCTCAGAAGCAAATGAAAACATTGTTAAGACAATAATTGAAACTGCTGGGGAAATTGGTGGTGTAACCTGTAAAAAGCAGAATAGCAAATTATCTGAGAAGACGAAACAACTCATGAAAAGGCGAAGAGATATGAAGGTGGACAATCAAAATACCAGTTGCAGGATCGAGTATGTAGAACTTTGCAAAACTTTGCGCAAAAACATGAAAGAAGATATAAGAAAATTCAATTGTGAGTTAGTAAGGAAGGCCATTGAAAGCAACAAGAGCCTTAGGGTTGTTAAAGGGAGTTTGTCTATTGGGAAGAAACACATCATTGCATTAAAAGGAGAGGATGGCACTGTAACAAGAAATAGGGAAGAAATACTTAGAAGAGTTGAAGAATTCTACAGAAAGCTGTATGAAAGTAACAGTGGATTAAACGAAGACTCTGAGATAGTCGAAGGAACAGCTCCTAAAATCTTAAAAGAAGAAGTAGCATTTGCAATAAAAAGTATGAAGAAAGGAAGATCCCCTGGCGATGATGGCATTACATTAGATATCCTAAAAGAAGCTGGAGAATATGTAGAAGACATACTCGCAAAATTCTTTACCAAATGCCTTAACAGTGGTAACATACCAAACCAATGGGATTCTGCAACAGTAATTCTTTTGCATAAAAAAGGTGATAAAGAGGATTTAAAAAATTACCGACCAATTAGCTTGTTACCTGCTATTTATAAAATCTTCACAAAAGTGCTAACACATCGCCTGCAGAAAAAATTAGATGCAGCTCAACCAAGAGAACAAGCTGGATTTCGAAGTGGATTCAGTACAGTGGACCATATTCAAGTATTAAGAGAATTAATTGAAAGAACACATGAATATGAACTTCCATTGTGTGTTGCATTTATTGACTATGAGAAGGCCTTTGACTCTATTAAAACATCAGCAGTCATCAACTCTTTAAGATCAACAGACGTTGAGGATGTGTACATTGACATATTGAAACGTGTGTATAAAAATGCAAGTGCAAAATTTCGGTTACATAAAGATACCAAAACTATCAAACTTGGCAAAGGTGTGAGGCAGGGAGATACCATTTCTCCAAAACTTTTTACTTCAGCTTTACAGATGATTTTTCAGCAGATAAATTGGAATAACAAGGGAATAAAAATAAATGGTGAATACTTAAATCATTTGCGGTTTGCTGATGACATTGTTATTTTTTCAACGAACCCATTAGAACTCCAAGACATGGTACAGGAGCTCTCAACTAGAAGTAAAGAAGTTGGACTCAAGATGAACCTACAAAAAACTAAAATCATGTTCAATAATTTCGTAGAGGAAACAAAAGTACAAGTTGACAACATTGAGCTAGAAATTGCTGATTCATATATTTACCTTGGCCAGCTGATTGCAATGGATGGTAACATTATGAAAGAACTCAACAGACGTATTAAACTTGGCTGGAGTGCATTTGGAAGAAACAGTTTTATCCTGAAGGGGAAATTGCCTTTGTGTCTAAAAAGAAAAGTCTTCAACCAGTGTGTATTGCCAGTCCTCTCTTATGGATCAGAGACATGGAGTCTAACAGTTGGAGCAATACGAAAGTTACAGACAACGCAAAGGAGCATGGAGAGGTGCATGCTTGGAATAACTAGGAGAGATCGAAAAAGGAACACTTGGGTGAGAGAGCAAACTAGAGTAGAGGACATCATTGTTAAAGTAAAAGGGCTGAAATGGCGATGGGCTGGGCATATTGCAAGAAGAACTGATCAACGATGGACAACAGAAATTCTGAACTGGATTCCAAGGGACCACTGAAGACCTAGAAAACGTCCTCAAACTAGATGGATGGGTGGATG
>QLNU02014176.1:38792880-38821788 GCA_006491805.2 Dysdera silvatica | reverse complement strand
GTCGCAAACGTTTTTAAGCCGCGACCCCTTTTTATAGAAACTAAAAGATCTTCGACATCTCTCTGTCCACCACCGCCACACCACACACACACACACACACACACACACACACATATATATATATATATATCATGGCAAACAAGAAATCAATTATTGAAGATTGCAGTGTACTGAACAGATTTAATACTGGAAGTGATCATCGAATGGTAAGATGTAAAGTGCACTTAAATACTAAATTAGAACGACAGAAGCTCATTAGGAAACAAGTAAGTAAGAGGGTGGATCTAATGAAACTGAAAGTAAATACCGAGGCATTCAAGTTGGAATTAAAAAATCGCTTTTCTGCACTGGAAGGACTTATTGATGAAAGTGATATCTCAGAAGCAAATGAAAACATTGTCAAGACAATAGTTGAAACTGCTGGGGAGATTGGTGGTGTAACATGTAAAAATCACAATAGCAAATTATCTGAGAAGACGAAACAACTCATGAAAAGGAAGAGATATGAAGGTGGACAATCAAAATACCAGTTCCAGGATTGAGTACATAGAACTTTGTAAAACTCTGCGCAAAAGCATGAAAGAAGACATAAGAAAATTCAACTGTGAGCTAGTAAAGGAAGCCATTGAAAATAACAAGAGCCTTAGGGTTGTTAAAGGAAGTTTATCTGTTGGGAAGAAACACATCATTGCATTAAAAGGAGAGGATGGCACCGTAACAAGAAATAGGGAAGAAATACTTAGAAGAGTTGAAGAATTCTACAAAAATCTATACGAAAGTAACAGTGAATTAAACGAAGACATTGAAATAGTCGAAGGAACAGCTCCTAAAATCTTAAAAGAAGAAGTTTCATTTGCAATAAAAAGTATGAAGAAAGGAAGAGCCCCTGGTGATGATGGCATTACATTAGATATCTTAAAAGAAGCTGGAGAACATGTAGAAGACATACTTGCAAAATTCTTTACCAAATGTCTTAACAGCGGTAACATACCAAACCAATGGGATTCTGCAACAGTAATTCTTTTGCATAAAAAAGGTGATAAAGAGGATTTGAAAAATTACCGACCAATTAGCTTGTTACCTGCTATTTATAAAATCTTCACAAAAGTGCTAACACATCGCCTGCAGAAAAAATTAGATGCAGCTCAACCAAGAGAACAAGCTGGATTTCGAAGTGGATTCAGTACAGTGGACCATATTCAAGTATTAAGAGAATTAATTGAAAGAACACATGAATATGAACTTCCATTGTGTGTGGCATTTATTGACTATGAGAAGGCCTTTGACTCTATTAAAACATCAGCAGTCATCAACTCTTTAAGATCAACAGACATTGAGGATGTGTACATTGACATGGTGAAACGTGTGTATAAAAATGCAAGTGCAAAATTTCGGTTACATAAAGATACCAAAACTATCAAACTTGGCAAAGGGGTGAGGCAGGGAGATACCATTTCTCCAAAACTTTTTACTTCTGCTTTACAGATGATTTTTCAGCTGATAAATTGGAATAACAAGGGAATAAAAATAAATGGTGAATATTTAAATCATCTGCGGTTTGCTGATGACATTGTTATTTTTTCAACGAACCCATTAGAACTCCAAGACATGGTACAGGAGCTCTCAACTAGAAGTAAAGAAGTTGGACTCAAGATGAACCTACAAAAAACTAAAATCATGTTCAATAATTTCGTAGAGGAAACAAAAGTACAAGTTGACAACATTGAGCTAGAAATTGCTGATTCATATATTTACCTTGGCCAGCTGATTTCAATGGATGGCAACATTATGAAAGAACTCAACAGACGTATTAAACTTGGCTGGAGTGCATTTGGAAGAAACAGTTTTATCCTGAAGGGGAAATTGCCTTTATGTCTAAAAAGAAAGGTCTTCAACCAGTGTGTATTGCCAGTCCTCTCTTATGGATCAGAGACATGGAGTCTAACAGTTGGAGCAATACGAAAGTTACAGACAACGCAAAGGAGCATGGAGAGGTGCATGCTTGGAATAACTAGGAGAGATCGAAAAAGAAACACTTGGGTGAGAGAGCAAACTAGAGTAGAGGACATCATTGTTAAAGTAAAAGGACTGAAATGGCGATGGGCTGGGCATATTGCAAGAAGAACTGATCAACGATGGACAACAGAAATTCTGAACTGGATTCCAAGAGACCACCGAAGACCTAGAAAACGTCCTCAAACTAGATGGGTGGATGAAATAAGAAAACAGGTTGGGGTGACGTGGAAGCGAATTGCTCAGGATAGACTTGTGTGGAAAGCATTTGGAGAGACCTTCATCCAGCAGTGGATAGATAATGGTTGAATATGATGATGATGATGATGATATATATATATATATAGAAGCATTTTAACAGAGTAAAGAAAACACATTGAATTAAAATTATATTATATAAACTATATATATATATATTATTATATATTATTTGCATATTATATACAGGGTGATTATAATTTAAATTCAACTTTCAAAAAGCTGTAAAAAAAAAGAACCACTGCTCAGAATGACCCGAAATTTGAACAGAATATACTCGGAGATGGGAGAAATTGTATGGCATAAGGAAAAATAGTTCAAAATTTTAGCAATAGATGGCGTTTTAAGCGTCATAACGGGTTTTTTTTTTTTTTTTTTACTGAAAAAATGATAAGGTTGTACCACATCGGATGGAAAAGATCGGTTTTTAATTGTCCTGAGGCCAAAATTCGCATAAAAAGCAACAATGAAATCGGTCCTAATTATCGCCAGACTTGCGCAAGACATGTTCAATATGCTGTCCACTGTTTTCTCCCACAAGTTGCAACGATAAACAGTATGTTCTATAACAGATCGGAGTGTTTCAGTGGTCACGTTGTGAATGTGTTGCGCAATGCTTGCCTTCTATTCAGCTAAGTTTGCAATCGGACCACTGAACACAACGCTTTTTAGATAACCCCTCAGCTAGAAGTCACAAGGATTAAGATCAGGCGATCTTGATGCCCAGACTGTTGGAAAATGACGGCTGATAATTCTATCATTTTCAAAATGCCTCTTCAGCAGCTGCTTCACAGGTTTTGCAATGTGCGGAGGAGCGTTATCTTGCATAAAAATGCTACCCACACATGAATGCTGTTGAAGAGTTGGAATGACGTGGTTACGCAGTGGTACAGGTAACAGGACCATCACGACCCATCTCCTCGGAAAAAAGTGGCCCTACGATAAACGATGGCGTCAACCCGCACCACATAGTTACCTTTGCAAAATGAAGAGGTATTGGTTCATGTTAGAACAGGTTTTCCATTACCTATATTCTGCAATTCTGAGTATTGACATGTCCTTGGAGATGGAAATGGGCTTCGTCGATCCACGAAATGTTCCATGGCCATTCATTGTCCAATTCCATGCGAGCAAGAAATTCTAGAGCAAAAGTGTGTCTTACTGGTAGGTCAGTAGGAAGCAACTCCTGAGCATGAGTAATTTTGTATGGATAGCAATGCAGGATGTTTCGTACAATTTTATGCACGTGCTCACAGGCATGTCTAAAGTTCGGAGCAATTCCCCTTGCACTGACGTTCGCACACAACTGCTCGTCTCTTCCTAGAATGCTGGCCACATCTTCTACTGACGTCGAAGCAATTGGTTTTCTCCCTTTGCCAGATTTCACTTAAAAAAAAAACTGTCTCTTCGAATTTTTTAATCATTTTCTTCAGACACATGGCAGACATCGGACCACAACCTTTTTTCATACCCTTTACTATCCGAAACTTCTACAGAGCTAATAGCACACAGTTATCGGTCTTGTAAAAGAGCTTCACAAGCAGAGCGCAATCCTTCATTGAGAGAGTCACGACGAGCTTCTCAAACGATATATGTGGAAAACGCCATGTACTCCGCGTTTATGTAACAAATGCAATGTGTCGTTCGCATGACACGTTTTCCATTTTGCATATTAAGGCGCTTAAAGCGCCATCTATTGCTAAAATTTGGAACTATTTGTTTCCTTATGCCATAGCATTTCCCCCTTCTTCGAGTATATTCAGTTCAAATTTCAGGTCATTCTAAGCAGTGGTTCTTTTTTTTACAGCTTTTTGAAAGTTGAACTTTAATTATAATCACCCTGTATATAAAGTTAACAACCATTATTAGAATATTGCAATGCATGTTGTATGTATCCCATTTCACCACTTAACTGATACTTTATACATTTTGAAGAAAAGCCTTTTTTTAATTGTCAAATAATTTTTTTTGAATTTGGCGATTCACAAAAAATTTCTCGCGACAGCTTTGGTGGTCGCGACCCACGGATTTCACACCACTGATCGAAATAATGGTAAAACAGTTTTACGAAATCTCTGTACAGCTAATAACAGAATAAGAAATGGATAGTTGAAAACGATCGCGAAAAAATTTAGCGATGGAAAGCAAAAATTCAACAATTCGTTCTTGATTATTATATTTAAGTCTCAGTATTTATTTTTAGTCACGTAAATATTTGTTTTTGGTGATATAAATATTCGTTTTTGGTGATGTAAATATTTATTTTTGTGATATTTCAACGGTTTAGAAACATTCTAAATATATTTTTTCCAAGTCTTGTTCTGAAATTCAGTTTGTTTTCTCAAAATGATTCATTATTTTGAAACGTGACTTCGCAAAACTTTATTATCCCCTTGCAACCATGTCCTGAGCCCAGTCCAACCCAGTCCGTGGCAGAGGAATTTAAAGGCATCTTTATAATTCTTGTAATTTTTTTAGCTATCTTTATATTATTTTCCAGTCGCTTAAATATAATAACGTGTGTGGAAACAACCTGTCTTTTGCAAGCTTACAGCCGGAAAAGATTACCACTAATCATTTTCTCTGACGTCAGTGAAAAGCAATAATTTCGTTTAGAGATTGCGACCTTTAGTTTTCAACAAGTAAAAAATTAGGCTAGAAACAACAGAAATAAAGAGCAATTTGTTTGTTCCGTATTTACAAATACAGACAAAAGTACAAAAAAAAAACAACAACGAAAGATAGCAGAGAAGACTTAACGTTCATTTGTCTCAGGTGGCAAAAAAAAGCCCAAGTGGCCGACGTTTAACTAAACAGGCAGCTACACAAATTTTTCAGCAGAAGAATCTACAAACAAAAGCTAAAACCTTACCCGCGATAATAGTTTTCTTTGGTGGTTTTTCTCATCATTTGTATTGTGTTTCAAGGAAGACACATTTTAAATTCTCTTTTTTTTCTGATAAACCGCTATTTATTTCAGGTAATATAAATGTTCTTCAAATCCTGGCGAAGAATAATATGTTTCTTTTTACATTTTCTCGGTTTAAGGCGTGAGGAATGTGCAACTGACCATTTGAGTCAAAAATGGTCAAGTAATGGTAGCGTTTACATGCTACCATTACTTTCATGAAAGCTACCACGATACGGTAAGTCAACTAATTTTTAGGAAAAGGGATTTTGCAGGATACATCACGTGCCAGTCTAAATTCATTTACAACATTTCGTTCCGAACTTTAGGGAACATCGTGAATATGTACGATTTCGCAGAGCTGACAAGGGAACCTCGCAAAATGTCAGAGCTCAATTTTTCTGAATTTCGATTTATAGGCCAATATGATCGAGTACATGAAAAATCCAAAATGAAGTTTGGCCCAATCGACCTAAAAATAGAGCTCACCTTACGATGATGTTTCGCTGCATGACAGGTGAAAATAGTGTTTTGGCGTGCTGAGAAAGCTTTAACGTTATCGTAGAAAAAAATAGTACACATGAACAACATATAGCATATATTTATAATAGCCATTTTAGTTGTATCTGAAATAATTATACATTGTGTATGCCAGTGTAAAAGTAAAAAATATTTGAAGTGTTTACCTTACTTTTTTATAACTGACAAACTTCGAGATCATTTTTGGCGAAGAACTCGAAAAAGCTGCCTGGTACGTAAATCAGTCTTGAATAAATAAGGCGCGATCCTTCAATTTTCAAATCAGTAGCAATCATCACTTGCCTGTGTTGAGTTTCCAGAGACAAGAGCGCAGTTATAACTCTGGAAACCCCCGCAGTTAGGGAACTCAATTTTTTTTTCATATCTACATAAATTCATTTTCATACATAAATACTCCATGTTCATAATTCAAATCAGTTTCATATGTAAATATTCCATATTCCTAATTCAAATCAGTTTCATATGTAAATATTCCATATTAATAATTTAAATCAATTTCATATGTAAATACTCCATATTCATAATTCAAATCAGTTTCATATGTAAATACTCCATATTCATAATTTAAATCAGTTTTAAATGTAAATATTCTATATTCATAATTCAAATCAGTTCCATATGTCAATATTGCAGCGGTAAATAATTTTAATTGATTTTGGAAAGTGCCTCTAAAATTATTTGCAAAGGAACCTCAGCTTTTCCGATGCGCCAGGACTTCACTTCTACAAGACGTAGAAAGCTAAACTTCTGACATGAATAAAAGTAACTCACAGTAAAACTTTCGGCGCTTAATGCTTGCCCAGCACGCCAAAACACTGTTTTCACCTGTCATGCAGCGAAGCATCATCGCAGGGTGATCTCTATTTTCAGTGGGCCGTAGCTCGACCCCCAGGTCGATTGGGCCAAATTTGATTTTGGATCTTTATCTACTCGGTCACATTGGCCTATAAACCGAAATTCGGAAAAGTCGAGCTCTGACAGTTCGCGAGGTTCCCTCGTGAGTAACAAAGTTAGAATCCTATTCTTCGATCAAGAGAGAAACGGAGCAAGTGTATATAATTTTTAAGCTCATTTTTACGGTTCAAAATGAAGGTTAAAAAATGCATTCTTTTATATATATATATATATATATATATAACGAGTTTGTTTCTATGCATTTGTTATCCATACTAGTTCCATGCACTTGTGCGACCAGACAGATCTAGAGTTTTCGAAGCCCAAGGCAGTTTGTAGTTTGTGAGGTCCTACACAAGAAGACCCGTGTTGACGAGGAGCTTGGGACCACACAAAATACTCGCTATAACCGACCCGCAAATATCTTGGTCTTTAAAAACGATTGAATCCTATTGTACTTAATCATTATACCAAACAAAATATATAATTCCTTGGCTATATCCGGAAACCTGCTAAATGGGTGTTCGTTATAAGTTAGTCCTAATATATTTGAAAGCTTTTCTATTTTGTTATTGATTGAGAGGGAGGGGAAGACGAGATGGGAAAAGAAGTAAATTACTAAAATAATATGGAATATACATTTAAATACTGATCGTATTTAATCAATGACTCAAGTGTTTGTAACAGAATATATTAATATTTAATTTGAAAACCTTGACTTCGTTTTTCAGGCTTTCTTGGGCTTCACACCCAAATTGTTGCTCAAATCACAATATTGTCTTCGACATAAAGCTTATTCGTATCTAAAATTGTTTACAAATACTTAATACTGCTTGCTTACTTTATATGTCTACATTGCGTTAGATAATTTTTGATGGGATCGATGGCTTAACGCAATAACGACAGGTGGTCAAGTTACAGTGTTGCGCAACTAACAGCTTTTCATTACAAGGAAAAAGAAATTGTGTTAATATTTTTATTGTTATTATTTTATTAGAATATGTTCATTTAGCTTGAAATATGTCATAAAAATGATCGCAGTCATCCCAAACATTTCAATAAACGGTCCAATATTCCCAATAGCATACCTGCTGGCCGCCTGTATTGTGAAAGCGCAGCAACAGCGAGCCGCTAAGGGGCTAGGTATGAATAGAAATGCTAGACACAATCATTGTATTCACCAGACACGAAGGCGTGGGTGTTGTACAAGCTTTGTTACCCACGTCTCTTCCTCTCGTTTTTCGTATGAGCAAAATTTCTACGCTATCATTAGGTTTATATTCTTTCTTTCAGGAGCATAGTCTGCAATAGGATTGCGTTTGAGATTGCGTTTTCCTAACCAGTTATTCTTTTATTATATATATTACGAAACATACATAATTAAGGTTGTCGTTAATTATAAATTAATACATATTTTTAAAACTCAAAACGAATAGTGTAAAATACTTATCAGCCCCTGTATTTCTTACTATTTCTTCCTTTTTCTCTTCTAATTCTAGGCACACAAAGCCCTGTTAGCCATTTAATCTTGCTCTCTCCCCACATTCTTTTTCTGTCAGTTAATTTTCTTTTTTAATAATTATATTACCGTCTATACCCGTATGTAAGTCCACTTTTTTTGGACGAAAGTGGACTCGAAATTGGGGAGTGGAGGAAACTTTGGTCAAAAATATCAAAATTTGATTCATGAAAATTTCGATGTTCATTAGCAATAATTTGATTTATGATAATAAATATAAAGATCTAACAGAAATATTTGTATTTAAAAGGCAAAATATTACCAAAGACAAACTTTATTCAAAGAATCGTGATCAATTCATCGTCGGAGCATCAGAAAAGTTCTACAAATTCGCTTTCAGTCTCGATTTCGTCATTTGCCATCGACGTATTTTCATCCACGGAATCAGTTCTTCAGAAAACTCCATTAATGTGTATTGGGAGGGGGTGGAGACATCTGAGTATATATTTATTTAGTTATTTTTTAAAGACTTTTGCAGAAGGATTATGGAGTGGAGGCTTATACAAGTGTATGTGCGGTAATTTCAGTAATTTGAAATTCTGGACTGGTAATTAGTGCGCAGATAATGTCTTGTTGCTAAGTTATATTGTTTTAATAATATTAAATTAGGGGCTGCTCAATTATTACGTAAAGCACCTTTGGGGAAGGGATATGAGTTGTATTTTTTCTAACAACGGGGAGGGGATTTGAAACATGCTTATATGTAAGAATATGTCTCTTCTATCCATTCAGATGGAAGGTAACAATCTCCCAATTAGCAAGCTGAGGGTGGGGTTACGTTCATAGCAGCCTTTAATACGTCTGCCTTCAATCCTACACCATCAACCAGAGCCGTCTTGGTGGTCATGATCCAATTATCGCGGCCCTTGACTGATTGGCATCGCATCGTGTTCACCGATGAATCAGCTTCAGTCTTCAAGAAGATGACCATCGGATCCGTGTAAGAATTGACATGGTCCACGGCGGGTCCCAACCATACTTTGTTTTACGAGTGCGCAGTACCCTAGTGTGATGGTGGGGCCCTATCTCATATAATTAAAGCCATGAGTATTCAAAATCTTACGGAAGGACGACATCCATGGTTCATGTTTTTACAATTTCCGATATTAAACCGAATTGTTTTGTAAAGTTATTTCAGAAAAGTGTCAATACTACTTTTTAGCTGAAATGGTATGAAAATTTTCACAAGTATAAAAAATGCACTTTGGAAAAATGCGTGTTTATGAAAGGACAGAAAAAACATGAAATATTGTTCATTCGTAACAGGCTTTTCAAGGTTTTCAATTTCGGCACTGTTAATTAAATAATACAATTCATTATTTTGAAAAGACTTGAAAGATTAAAATGATATAATTTATTAGTTTTAATATGCTATATAAAACACACCATGCTTTATCAAATTTTAAACGTGTCCCAAAAATACCATGACTTTACCCATAACAGTAGGATTCCCATTGTCATCCCTACGTACAACTAACAGCTCAACGATATGTTGATGACATCCTACGACCGTTTGGATTAACGTTACTCTTCATGATAAAGACGGCCTGGGGTCACTTTCCAACAAGATAATACCGGAGTCCCATACGCTCGCATATCTGCAAATCTCCCGTGCTGTTGATGCTTCATGGCTAGAGGTTACAGCAAATGTCTCATTGACCTGGAACAACCGTGAGTCTTGGTAGGATATGTCGCAGAATATGGTAAGAACCTTTATCTCTCCTTACCTAGACGTATAGAAGTATAAATCGCCGCCAGTGGGTGATTTCACCTACTGATGATTTGAACATTCGAGCATATGCAATTCTTAGCCATTGATGAGTTCTACGGCCTTGAATTTTTATCATTTCTTACCTGTATATATGATGGATACATTAAGTTCAATAAAATATAATTTCTTGATGGTTCTTCGTTGTTTTGGTGGGAGGGACATCATTTACTTAATTTTTCTTATGGAAGGAGAGAGGGTATAATTTTAGCCAGAAATGTGCTTATATAGTACTTGAATGGCCCTTATGTCTGAATACCTCATCAGCCTTCTCGCAAGCGAAAGAAAAAGATGAAAGACAGCACTCGCGAGTTGTGTTCCAGTTGTATTTAATTATATATAGTTTTAGTTCTAAAGGCAAAAATCGAGTATGTGTCAAAACAGGGCATGTGCAACGCCACTGTTTTTGGACATACTGGCTACCACTATCTTAGCAGAGATCTCCCAATAAGTTACGCTTACGGTGAAGACCTTTGTGTAATAAGTAATATTTATTATAATATTTTTTCATCCGTTGTAGTTATTTTTGAAGTTAAAAGCAACGAATTAATCCAAACGTACTATATATAAAACTGTTAAGACTTACTTTAGCGGCAACATGGAATTCTAAAATTTGTATCGCCTTTTCGATTGCATGCCAACTATATTCACATTTTCTCTCCTTCTCACGTTAACTGTCAGAATCTCCCTTCTATTTGTAGGCCATAGAATTAAACTTCGTTTTCTTTTGTACAGACATAATATTTTGTTGTAACTCCTTGCTACCTTATAAACAAGAAATTTTCACTATTTGAAATTGTTGCCTGGTAAAGTTTTTTAAATTTATTGTTTAATGTGAAAAATATTTGAATTTCGTTTAAAGTTTTCCAAAGTTTAGGAAAATCAATGCAACTAATTGGGCAGAGATCCTCGATGGCATAAGGCCCTAGGCCAGTGTTTTTCAATGTGTCCACAGACCACTGGTGTTCTCTTCTGGCCTGCCAAATGGTCCGCAGGATCATCGCAAATTTCGGAAAAAACATGAACTAAAATTTCCGGCGTAGCTAGGGTTATCTGGTGATGTTTGTTTGTTTTGTTTTGTTTGTTTGTTTGAGAAACTTTTTATGGCTGGGCATCTGGGATATACTGCATAATATCTACGGGTGAATTTAGGAATTTCTCATAAATATTGCTTATTTATAAAACTTTACTTTCAACGTTTCGTGAAAAGGTTGAATCCATACACCCATACTCTCTGCGTTGCGCCATAAAAATTCAAACAAACAAACTGCATTACTTATTATTATTTAATTAATTTAATTTAATTAAATAATTTTTAAGTGATGTCATTTTCATTGTAAATTTGACAAAATAAGATCGTAACTCACACTCTTTATCAAATAGCATTACTCTAAAAATTATTACTTTGTTTCAGGTGTGTTTGAAACCAATTATGTTTAAGAACATGGTCGGAATTTTAAATTTTCTGCCAAAAGCTGAGCTTTCTTAATTAAAACTAAAACTAAAAACTTAAAATTTACACAATGGAGTTAAAATTAGCTACAAATCCTTATTTAAAGGAATGAATAAAATCTCCTGCCGATCGTTATATAAACCCGCCAATAAAAATCACATAAATCAAGAGTTATTTTAGTTATTTCCTTGGAGAGGCGGGGATCAGTATGACGGTGGCTAAATGGGCTAATATTATTAACCATAGTTGGAAACCTTAATTTAGGCAATATATTTTTAATGGGGTTGGGGAACCTCCGGGTAATCCGCAATAAATAATAGAATGCAAAAGTGGTCCGTGAGTGACCAAAGTTTGAGAAACCTTCATGCAGTCTTTATCTATAGTTGGCGCAGTATAGCCCAGATGCTCTTGCGCCATAAAAATCCAAACAAACATCTTTTCCTGGTTCAACGTAACCAGCGACATAGGTTGGGTTGCCAGCGCCCCTGGGCAAGTTAAGTATTCCGTCACTAAAACCCGTTATCCACCCCCCACCACCTTTACCAGTCAATATTGAGTTTGTACTGAGAGGTGCGACTGGGGCTTTCCTTGATGGCACCCTCTTATGCTACGCTAGTTACTACATAACACATGTTTTTGGTAGTGTTGTCCACTGAAATTTGGCAAATTATTAATTTGATTTATAAGTAAACAAAAACGTTATAGCGTAAGTAAGCATTGCTTAATTATTATAACGTCGTCTTATTATAAATCTAATTTATGTCTTACGTCAAATTATTTCATAAATTTATCACTTTTGTAAGAAGAGTCGACGTTATAAGCAGTTACGTTTATAGCACCAGACTTAATTATATTATCTAATAATTATACTAATTATTATTAATTATATTGATATATTAATTATTATTATTAATTATAATGAGTGTGTGTAATTATAGTGTATAATAATAATTATACTAATTGGTATTAATTGTATTGATTATTATTAATTATTATTATTATTATTATTATTATTAATTATATTAATATTAATATCTTATAAAGTTGTCAGTGAGCCAAGTGTGTTCACAGTCTATAGATGAGACCTGCAAATGTATTCAGTTGCAGGTGGCAGGTCAATTGTCTAGAATCTATGAACCATGTTGTTTACAGATATAAAATTCAATTATTTACGGTATACGTGTGATCCAGTCATTATTTATATATCACATAATTTTATCATTTGCAGACCACGTGACTCAATTCATTATAGACTATATAATTCGATCGTTTAGAAACCATCAAAGGTTAAATTTTGAAATCAGTGGGAATGTACAAATGAGAGACTAAGTCTCACATATTAGTACATAGGAAATTTCATAGTTAATGCACGTAATGTTAATGATATTAATGAATAATAACGATGCTCTAGTAACACAGGGGTCAGAGCTATAGATAAAATTGGGAGGACAATGAGGTTCAGACTGGAAATGAGTTCGGGCTAATTGTTCAAGACTCGAACTTGAAGATTGCAATTTGAACCCAAAATGCTTTGTGAAACTTTGATCCCGAATTTGCCCGAGCCCGAAACTTTAAATATAACTTTAACCCCTTAATGTACGATTTAAATTTTTTAAAAAATTACTAAACTACACTGTTTAATTTCCTTTGAATTTTCATATACACGTATTTCTACAATTCTCGTAAACGAATCATATAATCATATTCTTTGGAGAAGTTCGACATAGAAAAGTAGTTTTTTTCGGCTTTAGTTGCATCTCTCTGATGAGCTCGGGACCGACTGATCCCGAAAATAATATGAAATACAGAGGCAAACCTCAGGCTTGGCCTCTCTAATCTCCAGATCAGACACTCTTAAAAAATATTCAGCCCCCAATGCTAAATAGTTTTCCATTCTCAAAATAAATTTTTGATGAATTTTGTTTTAAATTTTTTTGCTTATATAAAATTGTACACGACAATGAAAATCGTTTGTTCGTATTAAGAATGAATTCAAAAATGGTTTTTACGGTAGATATTATGAGGGAAATTCCATTCCAGGGCAAAACGGGGTAATGTTATCAACATACTGTCTTTTTAATGGTCACGCTTTCCATGCAGAAGAAGTATATAAATGGATGTAGGATGTCTCACAAATTTGATCAATTTTTAAATGTTTTTTTTGTAATTTTCTGTTCAATTTACTTTCATCGATATGAGGAAAAGGGTGTGATCTGATCCAAATCATAATAACTTTTAAGTGAAATGTATTCATTAGTTAAAGGGCGACGGATGTGTTATCACGTGTTGTAATGTATTGAGCTATTAGACTTCCATTGTATTTTCAGTAGCATGTGGGGCAAGACGGGGCAAAAGTGTGCTCCATCATCCGCAGCTAAAATTTCAACTGAGAATCAGGACAACATCACCGCATAACCAGGCTGTTATAACTAATCTTCAGTTAACACCTCCATAAGATCTATAATTTTAATTGAAATTATATTAATTGCAGTCAGTTGAAAATGAATTATAACCAGTCGGAAATGAATTGAGATTCGTTGGAAATGAATAGAAATCAGTTGGAAATGAATAATAATCAGAAATTAATTGTAAAATGCTGGGAATTAATTGTAACATACTGGAAATCAATTGCAAATTACTAGAAATTAATTGTAAAATACTGGAAATTAATTGTAAAATGCTGGGAATTAATTGCAACATACTGGAAATAAAATACTGGAAATTAATTAGAAAATAAGGGAAATTAATTGTAAAATGCTTGATATTAATTGTAACATCCTGGAAATTGCAAAAGGCTGAAAATTTATCGTATATTTAGAATTAAATTAATCGAAATCGGAATATGGAATTAGTTGTAACCAGTTTGAAATTTATTGTAATCGGAATGAAAGTCACAGTAAACAATTTTTTTTAAATAATGTGGTTTCACCAGCTATTCGGCCACTCTATCTCATTCCGGATGCAAGGAAAGACATTACAGCTTTTTACATAAAGTTTAATAATTCCTTACCTACAGGTTTGTAATAAAGTAAAACTTTTGTGATATATGCTACAGCAACATATTAGGATAATAAGTAGATCAAAATAATTCTTTATATTTTCTGTTTGGTATGATTAATATCAGTGCTGGATTAACGTTTTTGTGGGCCCTAGGCCGGAAAAATATAATGGGCCCCTAAAATATATAGCACTTTCAATATTCGGTCAATAAATCACGTTTTTCTTTGAAATTCGTTATTTGATTTAGGTTTATCGAATTATGAAAATTTATGAGACAATTATAAGTAAATAGGGTTATAATAGTTGTTAAACATAAATAATGGGCCTCTATTATCTATCTCTTCATATGGTCTAGAGAATGCAATAAGAATGTTAATCTAGAGAAAGCAATTTATAAATATAAGAGCATTTTTATAAGTTTTGAGAACAAAACTTTCATTAAGAAATTTACTTATTAATTTAAATTGATTAGCCTGATTTCATTGCTAAAAGCGGCTTGTTCCCTTAGACCATTTTGAAGTTACATTATATATTCTACATGTACCTTTTCATGTTTCCTATATCCTGTCGTAGTGTGGAGTACCAAGAAATAATTCACTTTATTTGAATATGTATGCCCATATGTTTCAGATATTTATTATTAAATTTTAAAATGTAAAATACCTTAATATAAAATATACCTATAAAATATACCTTAAAATAATAAAATATACCCATAAAATATACCTTAAAATATACCTATATATAATAAAATACCTTAAAATATTAAGTTTCCTATGTAAAAAGCTTGCTACATCATGTTAGCCCTGTTAATTGTCAAATTTAATCTATAGTAATTATTGAACCTCATTTGAATCTGGGGTAGTTTTAGAGTTTGAAATCGGTTGTGGGGCACAATGAATCACGTTAAGATTTTAGTACCGCTTCAACTTACTTATTAAGCGACCCTGTGGCTTAAACACGAACAGTAGAAATAAAATTTGTTGCTTATTAGAATAAATACATAAAGGTTCACTATTATTATTGGTCACTTACAGCCAATCCAAAATATTGAAAATCGCAAACATAAGTACGAGGATGAGTCAATCAGTTCTAGGAAAGTGTCAATAAAAAAAACATAAGGAGTAGGAACTTATATTTTTTTCTTTTCCTACGTAAGCACCATCGTTTTCCAAACACTTTTCCCATCTTCTTACAAGGTCGTCAAAGATAAAAGATAAAAGAAGATAAAAGAAGATAAAAGAAGATTTGTGGTTGTCCTCGACATCAATTTTGGGCAATATTTTCCACCTCCAAATTCGTAGAAAATCTATGTACACGTAGAGCATGTCTAATTTGCGTAAACAGACAAAAGTCACATGGCAGTAGGTCAAGACTATGGGCTAGGTATGTTAGCAGTTCCCCACAAATTTTTCTTAATGTTTCCACAGTATGTTTGGCTGCGTGAGGACAAGCATTGTCAAGTGGAAAATGTCACCATGTTTCAGATTTCCTGATCTTTTACGATGTACAGCTTTACGTACTGGACCTTTAAGCAGGATGGAGTAGTATTTTGAATTTATTGTACTTTTTGTTCCAAAAAACCAATGCGTATTATTCCTTTTGTGTGTCCCATCCCCCCCCAAAAAAAAATGTTGGTCAGAACTTTATGGTTAAAAGTTAAAGTTCGCCCGCAGCGCTCTGCATCGCAAACACTTGCATGTCCGGATTTTCATACCATAACTAAAGTGTAGATTTACTCATGCATTCATTACCATATCGTACTTGCAATCTTGATAAAATTTCGTTAGGTTTTGCGCCTTATTTGGTTAGAATTTTCACAATAGGAAGTTACTCCATGTTTGACAGGCCTCCTATAGCCTCCGCCATTTTTGTTTATTTACTGCGCATGCGCCCTAAGTGCCACGAAAGTGCCACTTTACCACGATGTTGCCAAATGTTTACTTTATAAGTCTGTTCAATGATTTGAATTTATTTTTTACATAACATTCTTTATAGTTTTTTCCTAAAATTTTTTGACTCACCTATGGATATAAGCATGCTTCCTATTGGTTCAGTAAGTATAGTCACAGTCTTCTTCCTCGTTGGATCTATGTTCGAGTCCAAAGTAGGCTTGGACGTGAAATGAATGTGTCAGAGGGTGATGTCAGTTACCTATATGTTGTACCATGGAGAAGTAACTGACACCAAATTTCACTTTCAGCCGATAGCGAAAAACTGACAGCCACTTATATGGCTAAATAACTACAAATATCGCGGATATGAAAAACAAAGAGAATGTAAACATTAAAAAGTAATAGTGTACAAAAAAATTTAACAGACCTTATTCAAATTTTAATAAAAAGCGTTTGAGTTTATATTTTTTATTTTAACTGGAATTTATACTGACAAAGGAACCTTTTATCATGTTCGACATGGAGTTGGCACCAGGATAATCTTGTATAGTGTTTAACACTGATTCAGAATATGTCTTTAGTTGTTTGCAAAGCTCATTTGTCGAGCAATTTTGACCTCTTAAAAATAGCGACTTGGCGACCTTTTGGCGAGAAATTTTTACCTGAATTCTGTTAAATAAAATATTATAATCTTTTAATACTAGTGAAACTGTATGCAAAAATGGGGAAAACAAAAAAAATTATGAGAATGCGTTCATTTTAAAAATGAATAGCTGTCACACTGTAAAATGTCACAGTTCTCGCGATTTAATTTAAAAGACGGTTTTCTTGGACGTTGGTGAACTTTCCAGCATTGAAATTACTGAAATTACATTTGAGCCAAGCATACTGGATCATTGGTCTATATTTGGGCGATTATATTTGGTTATAAACCAAACTATGAATTTTAATAATTGTGAATTTTGTAAGCATATGAGATTAGCGAAATGCCTGAAATGAACTACACTCGTTGAGTGATCACATGGTTTGCTACAAAACGACATTGAGCCAAATCTTAAGCGTGAAAAAATGTAAATTTCTCGTCAAAGTTTAGCCAACTCGTCATTTTTGAGTGGTCATAATTTCTCGAAAAATGAGTTTTGCCAAAAACTAAAGACCTATTCTGAATCAGCGTTAAAACTTTACAAAATAATCCTAGCGTCCACTACGGATTTAACGAACATGATAAACGGTTCCCTTGTGAGAAAGGAGAAAAGACGATAGAGCCGTTATAATAGCGAAAAAGTATTTTTAAGTTACCTATATGATTAACGTCCTTAACAAAAAATATTTTTCTTAATATAAAGAAGTTAATAAATTTACTAGTTAAAAATATAATGTACATTGTCTATTCACTTACTCAAAAAATATTACAAAATTATTATTAAGCTATATATAAATATATATATCAATAGCAATTTCTTGAATTTGTCTTTTATGGTTTACACTACCTAAATGCTATTAGTTACCGATTGATTAAAATTGTTAGTATCAGAGGTTTATAAAACATAGTTAATTTTTGACTGGTTATTTTGTTATTATTGTTTCCTCAGCACAATACTAATTATATATTTATTTAAATATTTATATTTGTGTATTACAAAATCCTGGCAACAAAAAGAACAGAATAATACCTCAAATAAAATATATTTCACAAATTCATTTGTACCATGGTGATACAAATTTAAGTACATTGTATACCAATGTAAACAAATACTGAAGATTTCGCGATGCATTTTTTACGAGTAAAAATAAGTGTATGAATTTGAATAAAATCCGATATAAACTTCACGAGAAAAACAGCATGGATGCGAAATTGATTCACTTGTTTACGTACGATAAAATGAAAGTTAATGTAAATTGGGGAACGAAAATCTAATAAAGGAACTTTCGAAGAACGGCGAAATTAAATTGCACATATCAAGTGGAAATTAAAGAAATAATTGAAGTTCAGAGAAAAAATTGCCTAGTGGTCGAAATTGAAATAGTTTGTTCCCGACGAAACAATTCAAGTCGCTTAATGAAACAAAAAGCAGAAAGAAACCGAGAAAATAATGAAGATAGCGAAGGCTATATATAGGAAAAAAATTAAATTAGACTGAAAGAAAAAAGACAAAAGAACTAGATCTTCCTAAAACCATTTGTTGTTTTGGTCGGATAGATTTCGAAAAAAAATACAACTGGAAACATACTGCGTGAAATTTCAATAGGTATTCCTAAAACCACTTCTGAATGGCAAAATAGTTTTCTGTATCCTTTGGTATGTTGTTTTATTTTAAAGGGCGCCTTCACCACTTTTGATTAGGAAATGGGGGGAAATTTGAGTGATATTATGAACAAGAAGTTTTACAAAATCATTCAATTTTATACAGATTTTTTCAATGTATTTTAGAGATGTTTGCGCGATTTTTTCAACGCAGATACGACTTTGTGCTCCAAAGTAAATTTTCTTATCTGACCCTTTCGAGTTCAAATAATTTTTCTTGCCTGCATTCATTCTTGGAATATATTTTCCAATCAGATTTTGGTTGCTAAGAGTTCGTCAGAATTTTAAATATTTAATCGATTTTTACTTTAGCCTAATGCAACAGAAACCCTGTATACGTAAATTCTCCTTCTGTGGCTAACCGTGGCCCAAAAATATTAAAGAAGAATTTTTTTTATAAATGATCCATAAATTTCAAACTGCACCTCACCTTGGTTAACGTGGAAAAAGCCTTCCAGCCCTGATTTGCTCAGTACATGATTCACCACCCTCTGTCCTATGTGTTTATTCTGATCCTTTTCACAAATATCTAGTTGACCTTCAGGATGTCTTTGCTCGTATTCTTTGTCAAATTAAGGTTGCTCTAAAAATAACCCTTAATGTAGTAATAACGATGTCACTACAGAGCATAAGCGGGGCGGTAAATATATTTTTTAAGAAACCGATGCAAAAATGTGTTTTTAAATAGTATGTGTACGAAATATTTTTTATTCCTCAAATGCCCTTAGAGGGTAAAATTAAAACGTCAGAATCTGTCTCATATGAATTAAAGAACTACGCGGTAATAATGAACAGTGCAGATAATAATAATCATAATATAAAGTATTATACAATTGTACAGAAGGGCAGGAATAGGGGGCGTCATAGGACCCATGACCCAATATACTTTTTCACTATACAATAATTTTTTTATGGCACCCACATATATTTTAGCTCAAACTAGAGCTTTTTGTTTTTGGAGAAAAAGAGGCGCCGTCCTCATCCTGGATTCGAACCAGGGTCCCCGCGTTGAGCCCGCGGTGTCTTGACCTACTAGACGAATGAGGACAAGAACAAACGCATTTTTCTCCGTATATGAGGATGTAAGATATTATTACCCTTCACAGGGATAACACAATTGCTAAATAATGGTCAACACAGAAAAGCCTCCTGGGCGAGATTTTTTGTGAGTTTTTCGCCGTAAAAAATTCCAACTTTCATGATAAATGAAGGGTGTTATTCCAAGACCATGGCAAATTCTGTCCTTGATCCCCAAAAAATTTAAAGTTCTTGTCCGCCCCTGATCACGTGGTCTTTCTTTAATTTGGCGACTGGGCATATCTTTAAATACCGAGTCCTCCCCAAGTGCCTGAAATTTCAAAGCTATTTTCGTAGAATGTGGGCAGTTCTAACTAAGGCAGTCTTTCGAAGTTGATGTATTACAATTTTGTTAATTTCTATTACATTACAGATGTTTTTAAAAATTTGATGGAATTTCTCCAAATACTCCAATTACCATGGGGATGAAAATTGCCTTTTTTTTGCTATAACCTTTAGATTTTTGTTACTATTATGGTACGGTTGCACAATTTGTCATCTTATTGTTATTATTATGCCCTTTACAGGCTGTTGTATTACACAGCATCAAGGAGATAATCACTATCCTTTTGATCTGGAGTTCTTGGTTCAGTTCAAGTCTCACCCAGAAACCTGAGAGCTGTCCATATACCTTCTTAATATATAGGCGGTGCCCAGTAAGGCAGTTTTTTGTAGGTCTATTGTCGTTATGTCAGTAATGTCCAGTTTTTCTAGGAAGTTTTTTAAATTAGGTGTGATGGGCCCCCAGTGCACCTATCACAATGGGGATGACCGTTTCTTATGTCTTAACGTATGAAATTGATCAATTATACGTTATCATAGGAATACAAATATATAACTGAAAGACAACTAATAAGATTCATTGCTATTTACGGATTCAGGTATCTGCGGATAGGTTTGTAGCATACCACTCGCGACCACGGGTGGGGAGACTGTTGTGTTTGTGTATATATTATATAAATTATATTACATTAAGATAAAGCATACACTATTTTATCTCGGTAAACTATTATTAGCTTTCAAATTGCTTATATCTGTAGCATATATTTGTTATTTCTTTCTTCTTTCTCTTCATGACACAATAAGCTTTGAGTTAAAATATTAAAAAGATTAGTTTTACAAGAATTCCTTTCAAACTCTTCTTCTTCTTCTGCTTTCTTATCTTATCAGGATTAACCTAATAGGCAGGTTCCGCGTACTTACGTTTATGAACAGGCGTATGCACAAGATTTATTCGGCAGTAACTTAGTTCTCATTGGTGAAAATGAAGGGCATAAGAAAGGAAAAATGAGACTTTGGTTCCGTCCTAAGCTTCTGTCCAAACGCTGGTTTTAATGGCTGGCTATAAACTATGTTCGAAAGCTGTAAAAGACGCCTATTTTTCGTTTTAATCACCATTTTAGAAAGGAAATATTTGGGTTTTACGTCATAGGGGCCGGGAAGCAAACCTAATGAGGATTAGATTCACTGTATGGGGCTTGAAATTGGCTGTAAAAAGTGTCGTAAAAACCAATACGTAGGGCATTGGAAAATTGTCTCATTTGTCGCTGGTTAATTTGCTCTAACGCGTATTTTTAAAGCTTTAATTATTTAGGAGGTATTAATGAGAGTTCCTGTATTCTCCTTTGTTAATTAAAATTGGTTGTTTTATGGTTAATATTTTTTCTTTTTCTTCTTTCTTTGCTTTCTCTTTCCCCCTAGGATACCCTAAGACTACAGCGTCGAGGTATAATTTAAAACAACATGGACCTAAAATAATTATCTACTTTTGTGAAGACGATGATGAAAATTTAATGAGGACCTTGATAATGAGGATAAAGTCAAATTATTATCTGAAAACTCAATGCTTTTCTTCAGCTAATGAACTAATATTGCGGAACATTATTAGTTTAATAAGAGTTCTAACATTATAAAGATACAGGATGAGGATGGCGTCTCTTTTTTTTTTCTGATAAAACAAAATGATCGAGCTTGAGCTAATAAACATGGGTGTCAAAACTTTCACATGTAATTATTCCCACGAAAAGGACATAAAAACTCGCCCCAGAGGCTTTTCTGTGTTGATCACTACGTGGCAATTATATTATTCCTGTGAAAGGTAATAATATCTTAAATTAAAGTGTCGTTATATCCAATATAATTTTGTTCCATACGCATACATATAGGTGTATGCATACATGTGTATGCATGTATGCATATATGCACGTGTTTCGGAGATATTTATTTTGACTATTTAGGGAACAAACCTTATCATAGGCATTATAAACTTACAAGGTGTATTATAATTTATTTAATTAAAATATCCACTTTATTTTTCTCTTTACATGCTAAGAAGTGAAAAGTTCAAAGATAAGGAGTTTTTGAATAACAGATGTATATTTCTTAAAGCCAAACAATCCTTATTATAGCCGATGATGTGATCACGGGCGCCGTAAGCGGGGGGAACAGGAGGAACACCTCTCCCAATGTTGGTATTAGGGTTCCATGTCCCCCTCCAATTTCAAACAAAATGCCTTCTACTGGTATATTACCGCCCCCCCCTCCAATATTTTTATGCCGTCAGAGCCCATGTATGTTGTAATATTAGATGATGAATTACTCGCAAAGGAAAGAATGATTTTTGGACTCCTGGTGGACATTGACCCAAAACCTATTGATTTCTGGTCAAGTGTTTACCATTAAGTTACAGATGTCAGACACTCTCCCCCCTACAAGAATAGGGGAAAGTAGGGAAAAGTGGATCACGTAATTTTATCTTAATAATAAATGTGTGATAAATAAATATATGAAGGTTGAAACTTCATTGTTTACTGCTGTGGACATCAAAGAAACATAGTACGTATCATTAACGACATTATTTATTACTGAATTTAAAACAAAAATGTTTGAAGGAGAAAATTCGAATTATCCACTTTTCTCCAGGGTTAATGAAAAGTGGATAGGTTGTTTTGAAAATAGGAACCTCAGTGGTAAAAAAATTATAACATATCATATATACGTTATAATTTTTGCTTACATGCGTTCGGTAGAAAAAAATTACCAGAAATGTTTTCACATAGTGCATTTAAGAAAAGTGTATTCTTCTATGCCTTCATAAAGTATACAGTTCTCGTGAGCTCATCCGTTACATAAAGAACACTTTATACATTCCTATATTGGTGGATCAGCATATGGCTCATTACATAAGCGAAAGTAAGACGACGATGTAGATTTCGTCCCTGTGACGAGGTGCTTGGTGATTTCCTTAGGTGTGCTTGCACTTCATCACACCAGGTTTTCTTTTCGCGTTGTGCTTGAGCAATGTTTCTGACAGGGCTGCTTATTAAAATTTCTGCACGTTTCGACTTACATTTTCGTGCATTTACTAATCGGGCAGCAACTTTGGGCAATGGCCGAGTATATGTTGGTGACATATTTGTATTCATTTGATCTCCCGTACTGCAACTTGCCGTTTCCTGATCATTTTGGATGGTTGACGATACAGAGAGAAGTTGTGACTTTGAGGTCGATGGCCCAGGATAACAGAATTGTTTAGATAACGTTTCGTTGAAACTAACGTTTTGCTGTGGAAACTGAGCTTGGCAAATCAGCTCTTTGTTGATCCGCAATTGATAGTTGATCATCAATAACGGATGCTGGTGCAAAGTTGCTGTCCTGAAAAACACCAGGATCAAAAGGGAAGATTCTTGCGCTTGAGAAACCAGTGATGGCATTTTCATCACTACATTGGACATTCATTTCCCAAGAGAGTGGCAATATCATATTGAGTGATGCGTCGTCCAGGGTGTGTTGTTTTGCCAAATATGGATGCTGCGCTCAAAGTAAGTCTTGAAAGGAATGTAAACAGTTTTATCCAGTGGTTGTAATCCTTCCTCTAGTGAAAACTGTATGGCCCATGTTACCAGAAGTGCCGGCCATCAATTTTTCAAATTTCCCACTCAAGATATATTTCATGACATTTTGTCAAAATTAAACCAGAATGAATTTAAATTATATTTGAAATTGGGCTGCTATATATTACAAAAGAGAACGAATAAAAAATTATTTAAAAGCAAATTACATAATTATATCATCAATGAAACAATCTTGGGGCCATTAGTTTGTGGGGTCCGGGGCCACGTAGGCTCCGCTTGTGGGATCTCCGGGTCAGTGTCATGGTTGCCCCAGCCTAGCTATACTGCTGAATTCTAATTTTGGGGAAAATTGGATCACTTATCCGCTTTGCCCCATCAAAACAGGCCCGCTTTTCCCTCACCGTCATTTTGACAAATAAAGCACTGTCTGTGCTGAATCCTTAAGGATAATGACACAAAACATTAGTATTTAAAGTAACAGACTTAATACCCATTTCAGGCATATCGGTCACAAAATTTAGTGCGAAATAGTTTTTTATATTGACACTTCACTAACTTGAAAAAACTTTAGCCAACAATCGAAAAAATGATTTCTTACTTTATTCGCTGCGCTAGTATTTCACTGGTGTTGAAGTAAATGAAATTTATTCCTACGAACACCATCAACACTCTTGCACTGACCACTGCCGCTTCCTATATTTGGATTATTAAATATTAAGCTCATCCGCTTTGCCCACTATATCCGCTTTGCCCACTATATCCGCTTTGCCCACGATATCCACTTTGCTCTTTATTAAAAGCAGTCCAAGCACTACCCCATTAATTGCGAACTTGTCCGTAGTAACGACTTATAGTAATTTTGCAAGGAGGAGACTGCCTGGTGCTTGTAATTAAATGGTAACGCAATTGACCGGTAATCGAGAGATTTTGGGTTCATGACCCACCCGGGGTCGATAAATCATTCTTTTTTCTGCGAACAATTCATCCTCTAACACGTGTATTGTCGAACCTCGTTTGTGCTTAACTCGAATTAATGTTGTTGCTAAACGTTTAATGAATTACGACCAAATTTGGATAATGATTTAAAAATATGATTTCATCTTTTCTGAATAACGCAAACTACTTTTAGCACAAACAAAATTTCTATCACCTTAAAATATTCGAGTTAATATGGCTTGACAGCAATTGAACGATATAAACATGAAATTGATGCCCAATAATTTTTCCGAGTGTATTGACCATACTCGAAAATTTTACTAAATTTACTATTGCATGCAATTTATCAACTAGAAGTTTCTTAAAATATTTGATAATTATAGGTAGTTAGGTAACTTGAGATAAAAATCTTATTTTCAGTCTTACGAAACCTGTTTATTGAATTAAGAAAAATAAATTTTTCGTTTTCGAAGCCATTCCGCAGAAGAAAGTGTGAAGCTATTGTGCGCGAAATAAAATTTATTAAATCAGTGATAATGGGCGTTCCAAAATCATCATTTGTGAATACTTGTCAATTTAAGCTTTCAATTAAAGTTCCATTAAGGGCGAGTCTTAGAATGTTTTAAGAATTTCTCAAGTTAAGTAGAGATTAACAGCAAAACGAAATTTCTCATTATTTGTTGAATTGTAAATTTAACGTCGAAATATTAACCGCATGAAGCGTAATGATTAAACAGTCAAACTGCTGACATTTGCAATAATTATAATTAATATCAGGGCATAGAATTACCACTAAAAATCAACCAGTGAAGCAATTTCAATTTCATAAATAGATTTTACAAAACATGTTCTTTTTATTAATGATTAAATTTACTTTTTGCGAAAATTAAACAATAATCACATTTACATTTTAAGAAAATTAAATAATAATCATATTTTAGCAATCAGTGATTAGAGGTCCTGTATTCATTGAACAAGTTGATTATTACGTTCTTGAAGGAGTTACATTTCCGTTGAAAAACTGCTTGGTGGCTTATGTTTTGTTACATTTTTTGAAGTAATGGAATGCTTTCTGATCTTGCATTTGAGAAAAGACACCAAGACTTCAATGAGGTTGAGGTCTGGAGACTGTGGAGGACAATATAAAATATGTATACCATTTTCGCTGAACTACTTCATAGTCAAAGAAGATATGTGACAAATTGCGTTGTTATCCTGGAGACTGACTCCATTCATGTTTGTATCGAGGAAAATTCGTGAAAAAGGTGCTTTCAGTGTTGTTTTTAATGCAGCCATTTATTTCGAAAAGTTTATTCATCCCTCACAGATGTACACTCCGTCCATATCGTCGGATGCCATGCATCCCCAAATCATTACAATACAATCACCATGTTTCACAGTAGGTACTATGCTATTTCCTTATATTCCTCCCCCTTCACTTCTCATATAAGACATAACAAATGTTCCAAATACCTATGGTATTGAAGTTATTTTACTAGCATCTTAAAGAGCGTTACAAAAAGTTGTTACATATTGACAATTTCAGGCTAATTTTGAATAAAAGCAAGCAAAATGAAACATACCTGAACGTTTGATTCATCAGACCACGAAACTTTCGCCCATTCTTCTTCTGTAAAAAGACGATGTTTGAGCGCCCATTCCAATCGTTTCTTTTTGTTCATTTCGGAAATCCATGGTTTCTTCTTGGCCTTGCAGCCTTTCAATCCAGCTTCTTCAAGCTGTCTTCCGGTAGAGGGAGCAGAGATTCCTTTTTTTGTTGCCTCTGACAATTCAGAAGCTAATTAAAATGAACATTTCTACTATTTTTTAATCACATTCACTTCAAAAGTTGGACATCTTTAGATGTAGTGATCTTTTTCTTATACTTCTTCGACGACTTAAATGGCTACCAGTATTCTTAAGACATTTGATAGTGTATTGCACTGCACATCCCGAGCATTTTACTTCTCTGACAATTTCACATTAGCTATTGACTTGCTCGTATAAAAATTGAACTTTCAATCGTTGCTCATTACTAACCTCCTCAGTTTTCGGAATTTAGTGTAAACAAGACTGAAATTCAGATGAGATAAGCAAAAATCGCATGTGCGGATACAAACCGGAACAGCGAATGCAACCGACTGATTACGCACAAAAAAAAACCAACTGTAATTTTCTGTTATTGGCTTGGAGATGTTTTATTGGTTCTCAATTGCAATTACGTTTGCATTTTCATTTCAACTTCCTACTACGTATGCGGTCATAAACAAATGAGTTCATTTCAAAAAACACACCAGCAGTTCAAATTGAAAAATTAGGGTACCTAATATTTTTGATCAAGGTTGTGTAATTGTTTGTGCAATTATTATTATAACCTAGGAGTAATTGTAATTTAATTTTTACAGTAAAACTAGTAATGATTTAAGTTAACAAAATATAAATTTTCAATTCCAGTGTGAATAAAAATTAAAAGTTAAAAGATAAGTTGCTAAATATTTGTGATATTCATTAGTTATTTAGTTTTTGACTTACCAGACTATTAAAGACAAGCGGAAAGTTCTTAGATGAAGAATTATTAATAAATGCTGCTCTTTCGAAACGAAAGGTGATTAGATTCCACCGTTAATTAATATAGCACTTTAACTCATTAAAGATTTCAATATCCTTCGCGGAGCAATGATTTTAGACAAAAAAGACTTCTCATGAAATCACTTTAAAGGCTCTGAAATTTCCAAATGTTCTTTCTGCTCTTTCAAAATAGTTTTAGCAAACAAATTGATTTCTGGTAATGATAATTTACTTAACGATATTTAAAAATTTTTCAAATTATTCCTTACGTCGTCAGATTTGTAAATTACTATTATTTTTAAATATTTATGAAACAGCAGTGAATTATATTTCAGACACATTATTTACATTACTGCTGTCGTTCGTTATCTCCGAATTCTTATATTTCATGAATTTGTTAACAAAAATAAATAAAAGGGGAATATGAAAAGAATAATAACGTTCACAAATTCCAAGATATCCTTGTACGTAAATGACATTTCTACCAGAAATAAATGATAAAGAAATCCCTGCGGCATTTTAATAATTAGCAATAATGTACTTTGACAGTTTCTTTTGAAAGAAGTTACTCGCTTGAAAACGACACCTAAGACGAAAATCAAAAGCTAAACTTGAAAGCTAATTTCAGAGAATGAATGATAAATGGAAGGCTATCACAGTCACAAAAGCCCATCGTATTTATTCAGTCTAGCATAACTCAAAAATATAGAATGAGAGCAATAAAAATGTCTTTCACAAAGTCAAAATACTTGGGGACGTACCTAACGTCTGCAGCAGGATTTTGATAGCACGGTTTATCTTAACTAAAGGAAAACTTCCTAAGAATTAAGAGGGCGTGGATAAGGATTATTTAATGCTGAATTTTGTCCCTCAAATTTTAATAGTGTCCACATTTTACAGTGTGTTTTCTTAGTGTCAAAAAACGCTAGTGTTGAATGATCCCTTCACACTCTCTTGTAATTCTTAAGAATCCCCCCACCTTTGTTAACACACTCATACGAGAAAGGAGTCACGAATGTATGTGGTCAGCGATCCAGCGGTTAAGTCAGTCAGACTGTGACCTAAAGATCGCTAGTTCGGCCCCAGACTGTGAGAATTTAGGGCGTATTTTCTTTTCTCTATCTATAAACACAGGTTATGGTATGAAACTCATAAAGAAGCAGAGTATCAAAACTCAACCGCAACCAGTTCTTCAGAACGAAATAAGCTTTATCAGACATCAGGGACCTTTGACTAAAAGACACTTAGCAATCAGTTCACTGATTAGAAACAAAAATGACATACTACTTCTGCAATTTAAAAGAAGAACGAACTGAGATTATTGAAAATACATAGAATAACTTCGTTTACGTCAACATTTTTAATATGTAATACTCTATTATATGCTTAATAAAATGTTCATGTTTCGTTGCAAGACTATTTATTTTGTCATATCTTTATGTGAAGGTTGTGTTTTCCACGAAAATATACGACAGAAAGAATTTGCAACGGTAATTCTGGACAATGCTGAACAATGCTGGTTTCTTATACGACTGCCTTTTTTGCATATTTCTCGACACCACGGAACCGTGATTGGCTGTTACCTAACATATTTGCATACTTCCATCTACCTCTGAAGCGAGTTGCAGCCTCTCCAATTCAGATTGGCTTCCGAAAATAGACGTTTATATATATATATATACTCACTTCTAAAAGTTAATCACCAGAGGAAAATGTGAATTTCCAGAAGCCAATATAAATTGGAGAGGCTGCAATTCGCTGCAGAGGTAGATGGAAGCATGCAAATATGTTAGGTAACAGCCAATCACGGTTTCGTGTCGAGAAATATGCAAAAAAGGCAGTCGTATAAGAAGCCAGTATTGTGAAGGGTTACAGGAGTTGCACGTAAGTGCTGATAAAAGGTGTTTAGAACTTTTGTAC
>QLNU02014176.1:38773535-38792780 GCA_006491805.2 Dysdera silvatica | reverse complement strand
CGTTTAGTTTAGGAGTATTCATAATATGCGCTGTATGCGAGTTTTAAATTAACAGATAAAGGAATTGAAAAATTCTAATTTTCAAGTTGTTTACATTTTTCTTAATTGTAATCTTCTTTTAGTGATATACTTATTTATCTGTTCTCAAGTCATATATTGATTCAGTCAAATTTTTGATTCATAGAAATGCGCAAAATGTAATCAGTTTACGAAATTAACACCAAGATTGAGTTTAATAATCCATAGTTTAAGTTACCATAATTTGATTTTTATCGTGAGTGATAAATCTATTTGCAATTTTACTTAATAATATTTAATTTTCATGTTATGTTTACACACTATAAATTGTCCTAACTTAAAGACTATAATAATCTGGGAAATATGTATATGTGCTGTGAAGAATCGATGCTTTTGTTATTTGTTTACATTTTCAGAATTTAATGAAACAAAACGTCTGCGAAAGCTATTAACTTTCTTGGTTTGATTGAATAATCCACATGAAGGCAGTTGTGTATGCTACCATGCAAATTTCATCCATGAAATTAAATACGAAAGGAGTAACAACAAAATCGAATAACATTTCTAGAGATGAAGTAAACGTAAAGAATTTTTGATTTGCTACAATAAATTGAAAATATTCCTCAATTGATTCTAGTTCCTTTGATGTACAAATGATGATTATACATGAAGCAGTTTTAAATGTACCATCCGCCCATAGGTTGACTTCAGCAACGAGAAATCATTATATGGATTACAAAACGAAATCCGAGCATGCTAAAAAAAATGACGAAACGAATGAAAGCGACAATTTTCAACTCTATTTCAATATTATCGATTTTTGTTCCGGAATGATTTGGAATGCAAGTTTGAAAACGAAGACTTTTTATTTATTGTAAATTTTTTAAAGTTTAAATGTGTGATAAAATTTCATAGTTTAAATTTATTTAAATGTTTGTGCTTTTACATTTAATTTAACACGTTAACACGTGTTGTTTAATTTACATTTTTACACGTTATTGATTAATAAAGGTTAAATCTTGCGGTTTCCCCCTATTTGAGATAAGAAATGGGTTTCTGTGGATAAGAATGAATTCCTGGAGCCTTGTAGATAAAAAAGTTACATTATATTTTTTATCTGTGTGGTAATTATTATTCTAGTTATTAATTACTGGTGTTATTTTTAAGTAAAAGCACACTTCAATTACTCTTGAGGCAATCATGCCCATTTACGTAAATGTGTCTCCCGTTTTTAAACGTATTTTAACAGCTAAGATTATAGAATAAAATTTATTGCGATACTTGGATGTATAACCCTTTGACTACGAATTTTAAATTTTTAAATTTCTTTCTTAATCCCCAGTCTTTATTTTTTAATTGTTTTTGATTCTTTGATTTTTAAATTTTTTTCTCCAGTAGGAATATATATTTCTTCCATATATTTTTCTTCCCAGTAGGAATTTTAAAAATCTTACTGATGCATATATATATCCCGGAAGAAGTCAAAGTGTTAAAATATATGTAGCGTATCATTTACTAATAGATGAAGGCCCCTCTCAAACGTCTTCGTACAGTCGTAGTCGGAAAGTTGTTTTTCATTGTATTTCAGTTCACTTATTTTATCTGTAATATTCTTTCTCTGCTGTTTTATTGTTTAATTTCGTTTACGTTTATGTTAATTTTATTTATTTTTTATTCATTTCTTTTCGCTATTGATTCGTTATCTATGCAATACGCTCGGCGATGAAATTATAATTTCAAGTCTTAATTTCCAACCACACGAGTTCAATCCTTATCTGCGCTATCAACGTAGCGTTTTAAAGATTATTATGGGAAGGGGGCAAGCACATATTATGCACACTTATACATTACAGTATACGTATAGTTACAATTTATTTCAAATTATGGCGGGAGTGTGAGGCTCGAGGCTCACGGGTCCATATAATTCTATGCCCAGATCTGTGCCTATAACTGACATAAAAAACGTTGTTGATGAAAAGCCATTTTTAATATAATGAAAAGAAAATAATTCCCAAGAAGACACAGCTTGACTCGAGTTAAGAAAACATCGAAGGAAGATTGTTTGAAAAGTAAATTAAATCGAGAGTATAATATAAAATAAAACACATTAACACAGTTAAAATAAATACAATGGTTTATAGCTATTTCGGAAGCGCATTTAGGCATCCTTCTTCAGAACCCTAGTTACACTAACGTGGTCTACATGCTAGAAAGCCTATCGATGCCAAATTGCTAGTCGTAAATTAGTTCGGGTAAACCAGTTGTGGGTCCGTAGCCGCGTCTTTTGCTATGGGACGAATGAAGTTTCTCCAAATAGAGGACATGGAATTGAACGGAAGCTGATCGTTAACAGTAGAAGAGGAATGCGAAAGAATATGGAAGGCTTCGAAGAAATTGAGGTCGGCTGGTGAAGAAACTTTCTCTATTAGATGGGCCTTGTCGAAAGAAAATTTATGGCAAGTATCATAAGCAGAGTTTTTTGTTACTGACTCGGTATGATTATTGTTGTTACGGAAATGAGACGAGACATGATTCCGGCTTACAAAATGAGAGAATACAAGAAATACAATATACTAGAATATAAGAGAATACAAGAATTCTGAATCTGATAAGGAGTTTATTCCTTTTACTTCGTTCGAGGCCTTAACATAAGTCTTCGAAGGAAACAGATTGTAATTTTGCGCAGAGCAATCAAGGGGGGATGCTATTCATTTATATCCCCCTTCTAGGGGTAGCGGACCAGAGTATAGAGCGAAAGAGTGATAACCAGTGCTGCATCGATGGGTGACCTCGGCGTCGTTCCGTAACTGGGGAGTCCTCTCTCCGAGGTTGAAGAAGCCGACCTGATGTGTAAGACGATCCGAACTTAACGGGATCGGTGAAGATGGTGGATGGTGAGGTGTCCTCCTTTGAAAATGGCCGTAGAAGATCAATTACGCTTCTCCAGGTGTGATGCTATGAAGTGTCAGTATGCTAATTCTGTAGGGTCACTCGGGTGATGGTGTACTATCCCCGGATTGGGCTCGCCTACGGGATCTTTTGCTTTTTTTACAATCTGCTCTTCGCGGTGAGCCTCGTGTGGGAGAAAAACTTTCCTTGAAACGTGTTTGTACACAGTCCACGACGTTCTGCACTTTTTACTTCCCCTCAAATTACCTTCCCGTTTTCCCCTAAGAACGGTACCTTTGCCCTATTTCCTTGATCTAGGCCGGACGCCGCCGCCCTCCAATTGCCAAATGATCTTATAAGAGGCTATTCTTTCCGTTTGGTCTCTAAGTTTTCCGCTATGTCGGAGATTAAAGAACTTTAATTACGACACTAGCTTCCCAGGCGTGTTTGGCTAAAGCAGATTTTTCCAGTTGTTGTTTACGCACGTAGGCTTCATGCTCTTTAAGCCGAAATCGAAGGGCCCGACGTGTTTGACCGATATAAACACGATTACACTGGCATGGAATGGAGTAAATTCCCAAGCAATTGCAATCTGGAATATTATCCTGGAGTTTGGAATAACCGAGTTTATTGATTGAAGTAAAAGTGACCTCGAAATTAAATTTACGGAGAACAGAAGCAATTTTTAAAGAAATTTGTGGAACAAGAGCAATAAAGATAAATTTATAGAGAGTGTGCTGGACAGCTTAGGGCTAGTGGGTTTCTTCAAAGCGTTGTTATTAATGACGGAATTGTAACCATGATCTCGAGCGAAGTCACGAATATGTTCAATTCTGAGTAATTCTTTAGACGATGAAAATTTTAAAGATAAGCACGTTCTACTGGTTGGTTTCACATGCTCTCAAATTTTCATCATCTGAAAAATTACTCGTGATTGAACTTAACCATATTTATGACATCGCTCGAGATCGTGGTTACAATCCTACCATTATTGACGACGCTTTGAAGAAACTCACTAGACCTAAGCTGTGCAGTACACTCTTGATTGATTCCTCTCCTTGTAATTTTATCAGCATTCCTTTCGTTCCACGAATTTCTTCAAAAATTGCTTCCATCCTCCGTAAATTTAATTTCAAGGTCACTTTTACTCCAATCAATAAACTCGGTTATTCCAAACTCAAGGATATTATTCCTGATTGCAATTATTTTGGAATTTACTCCATCCCATGCCAGTGTAGTCGTGTTTATATTGGTCAAACACGTCGGGCCCTTCGATTTCGTCTTAAAGAGCATGAAGCCTACGTGCGTAAACAACAACTGGAAAAATCTGCTTTGGCCAAACACGCCTGGGAAGCTGGCCACAAATTTTCTTTCGACAAGGCCCATCTAATAGAGAAAGTTTCTTACCAGCCGACCTCAATTTCTTTGAAGCCTTCCATGTTCTTTCACATTCCTCTTCTACTTCATCTTATCATCTTTCGTTTAATGCCATGTCCTCTATTTGGAGAAACTTCATTCGTCCCATAGCAAAAGACGCGGCTACGGACCCACAACTGGTTTACCCGAACTAATTTTGGACTAGCAATTTGGCATCGATAGTTTTTCTAGCACGTGTGTCACATTAGTGTAACTAGGGTTCTGAAGAAGGAAGCCTAAACGCGCTTCCGAAATAGCTATAAACCATTGTATGTATTTAAAACTCTATTAATGTGTTTTATTTTATATAATATTTTAGGGCAATTTATCGTACTTATTGATTGTAAATCGAGAGTGTTTTGTTAAAAAATATACATACGCATGTTTTTTTTCCTCCTCCTCCTCCTCCTTCTTCTTCTTCTTCTTCTTCTTTCGCTTTGCCATTTCCCATGTTATATGGGGTCGGCGTTATGGTCCTTTAATCTTCTCTTCCACAATCTTCTATCCAATGCCTCTTCTCTACTCCATCCATACTCTTCCAGATCTTCCGTCACTCTATCCTTCCATCTCAGCCGTGGTCTTCCCCTCTTCCTCTTACCCATTACCACCAGCTTATCCAATACCTTTCCCACATATTCCTCATTTTTCCGCTCCATATGCCCAAGCCATCTTAACCTATGTTCTTGTATTTTTCTTCCTATGGGTCCAACCTTGACCGTACCTCTAATTAGGTTATTCCTTATTTTATCCCTCCTTGTAACACCATTCATCCACCTCAACATTCTCATCTCAGCCACTTCCATCTTCCTTTCATGCGCTCTTGTAATTGGCCAAGTCTCTGCCCAGTATAACATTGCAGGTCTGACCACAGTTTTGTACAATTTTCCTTTCATCCTTCCGCTTACTTTCCTATCACAGAGCACTCCACTCATCTTTCTCCAATTTAACCACCCACATTGGATTCTGTGTTGTATCTCTGTGGTCATAACTCCATCTCAGCCTACAAATGATCCAAGATACTTAAATTTTTGTGCCAATGACAATCTTTCATCTTGTAGACCTATGCTACTTACGCTTTCTCCATTTAGTGCCACATATTCTGTCTTTGTTCTGCTTATCCTCAAACCTCTAACACTTTCCCCCATTCCTCGGTTTTCCTTTCTACTTTTTCACAGGATGTTTCGCATAGTACAATGTCATCTGCAAACAGCATACTCCATGGTGCATTACAGTTTACGTCTTTCACTAAAACATCCATTATCAGATCAAATAAGTAAGGACTGAGAGCTGAACCCTGGTGCAGTCCAACCTTTACCGGGAACCCTTCTGTCAAACCTACACTACTTCTGATGTAAGTTTCTACTCACTTCATACATTTCCTTTACATGTCTAACATACTTCTCTGATACTCCCTTTTTTTTTTCTCATACATCTCCACATCTCTTGTCTAGGTACCCCATCATACCTTCTCCAAATCTATGAACACCATATGTAACTCTGCTTGCATCTCTCTAAATCGTTTTATCAGCTGCCTCAGCCCAAATATAGCGTTCACTGTTCCTCTACCTGGCATAAAACCAAACTGTTATTTTTATGTTGTTGTTGATGTTTTTTAAATATTATTTATTAAAACTAAAAAATACGAGAAGCATTCAGTAATGTTCGAATTTGATGAAGGTTTTACCAGCTAGAGGCTGAAGGGATTTATTTAGCTTTCAAGTCAATATTTGACATATAACAGGCTATTTCACAAGCATACATGTATCCCTGTTGCTCTAAATTTGCAATTTTGTCTGACAGCTACTATAGACTGTATTTTATGGAATGCTGTTCGGTTTTTCTATTTCTTGACTTTTCGTTCCGAACTAAGCGAAACATCTCCATCACACTCTAAATAAAAAAATACAAAAAGCCATCATGAAGTCTTTCAAAATGTCGCATTTCTGAAAGGTGTAGGAAAAAATGAGAAAATAGGATAAAAAGGAAAAGAAACTTTAAAGAAATTGAATAAAACGAAGTTCCAACAAAAAGTATTTTCACGACGCAAGGACAACCATAGATACGATGGTTTTGAGATTATTAGAAGATAATAGATGTGATTGACAAAAGCTGCAGAAACCAAATAATACCTGTATTAAACGATTATAAAGAAATAAGTACTAATCAGGGCTGGCGCTAGATTTTATGCCGCTCTGGGAGAATTCCCGACTTGCCCCCCCCCACACCCTTTACAGATAGGATGGAAGAATTGCACAAACATAGCCATGTTCCTTCAAAATTGTCCAACAGACTGAAAAGCTGGATGTAAACCAATTGATTTAAAAGGAGATAACGCCTCATTTGCATATACGGAATAAATTATTGAGCGGAATTAAAGATTTCGCACTAGATTGATATGCTTGTTTATTTGCTTTGTCCGCCACCAATGTAGCGTTCATTAGGCCTTTTTATTATTGTTAAGGAGAGCAGGGGTTTCTTCCCCATCTCAGGCGGATATATTTTCCTTTAAATCAGTTCCGCATCCAATTGATCAATTTCTATTTTTTCATTTGTCTCTTGTTTACAGTTCCCACTGCATCGCAGTAAAATAATGAGAGGTCTTATCCTGGATTAAATATGGAAATGTGATTAGGGTGTTACGCCGCAATAAACGGAGACTAATTGTAAGGCGAGAAGTTTGCATCCCCGAGAGCTTTAGACCCCGATGATGAGTTGTGGATTTCCCCCCGATATCCTTAGCTGAACTCTCAAACTATCATGAACTTAGCCCGACACATAACTTTTTGCAAATACTTCTAATTAGGAAATATCCTCCGAGAGAAAATGATTCGCGACGTTTAATTACACATAGCTGGATGCTTTGCCTGGTGATTCTAGGTTGCGCGTTAAAGATTGTGTGAATAATCCAATTAAACGTCCTCGGGGGGCGATGCCCTCTTTTTGAGTTTAAAAAATTTGAAAAGAATTGAATTTCATGCTTCATTTCATTTCGATCTTGGTTTCTCGAGTCAATTTTTTTCAGCTAACAATACATGAATATAAATAACTTCTAATTAACAAATACCGAAAAAAAATTTAACACATGATCTTAAATTACTTTTGAAATATAAAGGTCCTCAACGTATTAAAAAAATATACGAAATCATTCAAATATATATAATATAATACTTTATTCATACTTTATGTATACTAACCTAAGGTATGAATATTTTATTCATATCTTATATATACGTACTAAACTAAGATATGAATAAAGTATTTATATTTTTAACTACCTAATAACTTAATATTATACACTAACCTAAGGTAGGAATACTCTATTCATATCTTAGCTTTGTATATATATTCATCGATACGACTTTTTATTATTATATATGTATTCCCGCACTTGTGGCATAGGTTTGAGGCGGGCAGCGTCAAGTACTCAAATCTTTATACCATAAATTACTCCGCTATTATATCTAGGAAATTCTCGACTGTTCGGCATGTATGTTACATTGTGTAATAAGTACGATGTGCTCATCAGGGTTAATTCAAAGTGTTTCCAGATTTCTAGAAAGTATTTTTATTATTATAATTATCATTATGTACATACACAGCCAATGATGTTCTGATGTCAGGAATTAACATCAGTCAAATTTTGTTAAGAAAATTATTTTTTTTATTACGGATGACAAAGATATGTAAATGTTTTACTTATTGCGTTACGAATCTTCCTGAATTGCAGTTGCAATTCTCTGTGAAATTTATATTAACGTGGAAACCACATAACCGGAGTACGAATCCGGGACTTTCCGATTGCATGTCGGGTGTCTTACCAAATGAGCTGTGGTCTCCGCTCATTTTCTCTTTCATTAAGCTTTTAATAGACACACAATGAGGTGGGGAGCTTTCTCTGCATTTCGATTTAGCTGCAGCATGAATGGCATCTGGAAATAGTAAATATAAAAGAAAAATAAAGAATTTTTATATATATATTATATATAAAAGAAAATTGGTAATCAAATAAATTTTTTGACATATTTATTTTTATCCAATTTTCATTGCAGTTACGTCATTCATTGTTAATGTATTGTATACGTATCGTCTTACGTATCTGATTAAAAGAACATGAGGCGTACGTTCGTAAACAAGAATTCCACAAATCTGTGGTAGCAAAACCTTCATAAGAAGCTGGCCACAAATGTCTTTTTTCCAAAGCACAGATAATTTAAAAACTCTCTTCAACTTTTCACCTCAACTTCTTCGAAGCTTATCACATCTTTTAAAATGCAGTCATTTCCGTGAATGATCAGCTGTCTTTCAATGCGCTTTCACATATTTGAAAAACTTTCTCCTTTCTGGAGCAAGAGACGCCACTCCTAATATACACCTTGTTAATACCTCTCAACTTGATAATTTGTAATCACGGTGTTGACAACGCTTTACGCCCACGTATATAAACAGTCATAATTGTTTTGAGGATGGTGGTTGAACAGCCACCGAAATAGCTATTTAGTGCGTTATTATATAATTTTAACTTCGAAAATTTGTAGTTTTACTCGTTCTTTCATTGAAGATAATGAACATTTAAAAACAAATCTCGTGATTTATGGATCGAATATCACAGGAGCTATGTTACAGGAGCCAATACTATTCTTTCAGTCAATAGCCTATAAAAACCTTAAACCGGCACTGTTCGGAAATCATTAGTATAATATAACAACTATTATTTTATTACACATTGTTTTATATATTATTTATTATTATCTCTATATAATTTAGTATTTTCTTAGATATTTTTAATTTAAAAACTACAAAAGTACTATATATTTAGTGTGGCTATAAATATAATTTAACATAAACGGAAATTAAATTCATTATAATGAAGTATATTTTTATTTAATTTTGAAACTAATGACTTCAATAATTTTTCTATCAAAGCCATTTATAAAACCTTAAAGTTCATTACCGTATTATGGTATTATAAACATCCTCTTTATAACGACTATCGGTTATAACGACCGAATTTTAAAGATCCCTTGGGGGTCATTATAACAGATTTTCACTGTATAGATACATGCATGCATACATAGCTAAACTTGCAATGGGCTGGGCATATTGCATGGAAAACGCTCTTCTATTGTAGATCATTGGATGAATTAAAGGAATAATAGAAATAGAATAGAAGTAATTATATTCAACTGATATACAGTGGTTTTTGATATTTTTGATGCATATAAGCAAAGGAATTATAGGAATAAGCGAGTTGGGGTAATATGGATAAGAATTTCACAAAATATGCACGTGTGAAAAACACACTGGGAGACTTTCGACTAGCAGTGGAATGAAAATACTCGAGTATGAGGATGCTTTTATAAATACACTAAAAAACACAATTGGTAAATTTATGGCAATTTAATAGCCTTAAACTTTTCTGGATGGCTTTTGAACATCTTCCATAGAAGCATTCATAATAGTGAAAACACAATTGGCAGAGATGTGTTTTCATAACAGTAAAAACACAATTGGCAGAGATGTGTTTTCATAACAGTAAAAACACAATTGGCAGAGATGTTACAACTCAATTGCCTTAAACGTTTTTTGATGTCTCTAGGCCATCTTCCAGAGAAGCATTCATAACAGTCGCACTGTTGTAAACATTTCATTGGAAGATGGTCGAAAGCCATCAAAAAACTTTAAAAATATTAACTTGTTACAACTTTGTCAATTGCATTTTGCAGGGCATTATTTATAATATGTATTGCAAACTGAGTGGATCTCCAATTTCATCATGATTACGTGTCTGCTTTTCTACCTGCGTGCCCACGTGCCTGCTTGGTTGCTTCCCTGCTCACATGCGAGTTACAATAGTAATCCTTTTTCTGCCCCTCTATCTAAAGAAACTGAACATAAAAAATAAATGATAATACCCCTGTTTAAAGATGGTTTTGACGGGATGAAATATTTTATTATCTTTATGGATTTGTTATCCCAAATATTGAAAAAACTTTTTTATAATGGCGCTGAAAATTGGATATTGCTTATAAATCATTTTTGAAAGGAATATGTAAAAAAGGCCAATACTTTTCTTGAACCCAATTCGTTATCGAATAGTTTATGGCGGTTATAAAGTACCATAGGAAAGTTATTGACACATCTTGGGTGCTTTTTAAGCAAGTTTTATAATCCTTTGTTCATTTTGAATCTTTATGTATTTATCTGGGAGAAAAATGTTTAAATGCAAGGATTTAATCTGGTAAATATTATATTTATTTTAAGAATATAAATAGCAGACGATTGTATGTGGGAATTACATTTACATAAACGTTTTAGTGTAAACTGATGCACATTATGGCAAAAAAAAATTCGGTTTGAATATCTTCGTTCAACTTTATTGAAGATTAAATGCGAAGACTCGTATCTTTAATGGTGATATTAGCATGGTTATACAGAACATCTAATAGCAAAACAGCTTTCTTGAATGGTTTTTTTTTATCTATTTCCTTCTATCCTAAGTGAGCATTCGCGTTTTCAAAAAAATATGTTTTAATTTAAAACTGGATTTTTATGCACTTCTTAAAACGTACTGTGCATGTTTGTACGTATTTTTTTTATTTTTTTTCTCTCTCTATTAAGAATGCAAATTTGGAATAAACTTATAATAAGAGTGACTAATAGATTGTAGGGTATGAGAAAAATTTCGAGAAAGTCTCTATATTCTGTAAATTCCCTGCTAGTACTAGGTTAATTTCGTGAAGTCACAAGCATGCTCAAACGATGCCCTGTATGTCACTATGACCAACTGATGGAGTGTGTGAGAGCCCGAATCGTTGGCTGTGAAGCCCGAATCGTTGGCTGTGAAGTCCGAATTGTTGGCTGTGAAGCCCGAATCGTTGTCTGTGAAAGCAGGGTGGTGAATTCCTTGCATTGCCACAGCTCTCTGAGCAGTTCTGACGATTGCGAGGAGGTATTGGAGCTATAGATACGTGAGCGTATGCACACATAGAAAAGACTTTGTAATAAATAAACAGACCACAAAGAGAAAGGATCGAGCACTCGTGAAATAATATAAAACAAATGTCAGATAAAAAGTTGAAAATGATTTCATGATTAAAAGAATTGCATAAAATGTCACGAAGATTAAAATCATTTTTGGAGAATATCAGAGTGTGTCCGAAATCCTATAAAGGAGGAAAGCAAAGAGTCGCCACTTCCATCTGAACGTATCACTGAAAAAAATACAAGTTTAAAATCAAAATTTGCCTTCCTCTCCTTTTCTCTTAATTCTTATATAAATTCAAATAGAAGTGCTCTCCGTTTAAGACAATATTACATAAATATTACCTGGTAATTTATTTATACACAAGTACAAACTTCGGTCTTGTGTGAGGTAGTTTAAATCAGTAAAATTTTCGATGATATGAAATTCAAGAGTTTAATGTTGTGAAATACTGAAATACTTTAAAGTTCTGAAGTACTAGAAAAAATCAACTTGTTATTGAAAAATTTAACAGTTGGAAAGAAATATTAAGGCGATATTTTCATCATTAAGTAAGTATATTAGGTTTTAAATGCTGATAACTTTACATGAAAGGAAAGTTAAAGTCTATTAGTCTTCTCCGTATGCTTTATATCTTCGTTAACAAGGCTTTGCAAACTTTAAATACAGTAACAAATATAAACGTATGTACTTTTAACTTATCAAATTTTATCAAACGGACAAATCCGGTTAATTAGAATTAAAGATATTAATTAAAATTTAGCTTGTAATTGCCTAAGTAAATTAAAGTTAAGGTTAAGTTCTCTTAAATTTATTAAGAGAAAATAATTAAGGAATTTACCTTAAAATTCCATACTCAAAACTTAGTATCAAATGTAGAAAAACTAGTAAACCCCTGCTCACTTTAAATTTAAAGCAACACACAATATTTTATGCTTTTCATACACACACACACACACACACACATATATATATATATATATACAGGGTGTTCGGTTACCGCGTGTACAGAGTTTAAGGGATGGTAGGGTATACTAAAATAAGCAACATGTGTTTTTTCTTTTTTTCGGAAGAGGTTTTGTTACCGAGTTACGACCCAAAAATTATTTGGTGGATGGAAATTGGAAATGTTGATGCTACTACCAATCTGTACATGTGGGCTGTATTTTTCCGAATATGTGTTCTACCATACTGAATATAAATATTTTCCATCAGGGTCGATGCATACATCTTATGGAGGTTGTTGTTTATCGACTGAATTGTGTTTGTGCTTATAATCGTACATAAACCATGTCTGTTTTCTCAACTTTTTTCTTCGCTACTAGAAAACGAATAAAAAAGGACATTTTCTTTAATATTTAGTATGGTAGAATACGCATTGGAAAAAATACAGCTTACATGTACAGTTTGGCGACAGCATCAACATTTCCAGTTTCCATTCACCAAAGGATTTTTGGGTCGTAACTCTGTAAAGAAACCTCTTCAGAAGAAAAAAGAAAAAAACACGTGTTACTTATTTTGGTATACCCTACTACCCCTTAAAGTCTGTACACGTGATAAACGAACACACTGTATATATATATATATATATATATATTATACATAAACTTTTCAAAAAATTCGCGAATTTTTCTCCATTTTTTTCAACAAGATCTTCTATTAAGGAACTCTATATGTGGAGATTAAGTTATTAGTATAGGCAATGTATCACGCACTTTAGAAAGGTAATTAAGTATTTTTGCTCATACTAATTTTTAATTATCTTAATCTATTTGATCATCATTTTAGTAAGAAAAATATTAAATCCTATCCTTTATTAAAATGAAAAAAAAAATAGAGTAAAAAGTGAAGTTTTTTTTGCACTTTTAAATCTTCTATTACCGTCCTTCAGTTCAATTTGTCTATTATGGCAAACAGTAATTTCATTTTGATTAATTTATTCCGAGATAACAACAAGTGATCTCTTTCCGAAGATTTAATCAACTTGCGAAGAATAAATCATCAGAAAAGGATTAATTTCTTCATTAATTTTAGATTTATTCCAAAAGAAATAAAGATTAAAAAAAGGGAAACAGCTTAGGTTTTAGTCACCGATAGGACCGTAATTAGCGTCATTTTCGGCAAATTAGAAAATTATAATTAAGGTTAAATTATGGTATGGGAGCAAGGAACCCTTTAACTCATTTATATTTAGGATTTTTAGATACTTAGATGCGGAGATACGATCTCTTAGATCGTCTTAGAACTCTCTTCGGCCGTGGGTAAATAAGTGCATAATTATTTTCTGATTTGAAAGTATTCACGCATGGATTTAAAGACTATAATAGAGACATTAAAAATATTCATTCGTCTGAAAACAATTTCAATAGAATTAATTTAAATATGTAATTTAATCTGCATATCCGCTCTATTAAAGGTTTGGACATATTTAAGAGACGCTTTATTGATTTTGTGCAAAATCATTCAGAGGTGGGGTATATATAATAGAGGATCAATAATATTTATTACAAGAGTAGCGCGATTTTAGAAGTTAACCATCTCAAAGTATTCACCAACCCGTCGAATGAAACAGGGGATATTTTTGCGGCCCAGATAATATAAAGATATGTAAACAACTTTTTCATCAAATTTGTGTACAAGTTTTGCAATATCTTGTGAATAATTATTAATAATAAATTATATTGTCTTGCTCTAAAGATTTTAAATATTTCTGCGACTTGAAAGAATAAATATGTCAGTTCTTAATAACTACAAATCAAGATAAAAGTCTGTTTTTTGGGACAGTATGGTTGCAGAATTTATTCTTCATTGTTGATATAAAAACACTTGTATGGTTTAAATATAAAATTACACGGAAAAGATAATGTTATTACGAACATATGTGGCAAAGTGGCCTGCAAAAGGGTTGCTGGTATCTAACTGGAAGGAGACCCACACGCTGAACGTATGTGACGATGTGTGGAACCGGCCAGGCCAGTAACCTAGTGTCCTACCCCGCCTTCAAGTGGTGCAGGCTGAGCTTTCTATTTATGAGGCAAATTAATATTTGCTGCACGGATAGAAAGGCGGAAGGGGAGGGCTAATTCACCAACCCGTCTAGCCAGCGTGGTGAAATGATGGCTAATTCCTCCAATATGCTAATACACCAAAAACCATGGCCCCTAGTCTCCAGGTGCTGGAGTGCTCCTGATCAAGGAAGCGGTCAGCGTGGCATGAAATCAGGGGTGCTAAGAATCACTGGAATGGCCCAGGCTGCCGTTTGTTATTGACCTTGGCAACGTATAATGGACGATCCCTTGCTTCTGAAGCAAAACTTCAAGAATTGGAAGAAGAACTTGACAAGATCAAATGGGACATTGTAGGACTCAGTGAAGTTAGAAGAAAAGGTGAAGAGTTGGTGGAACTTAAAAGTGGACATTTGTTTTATTATAGAGGAACGGAAACTGGAAGAACAAGTGGTGTTGGCTTCTTAATCAACAAAAGAATTAAAGACTACCTTCTTGAAGTCGAAAGCACGTCAGATCGAGCAGCGAGGCTCGTTGTTCAACTAACCCAGCGATACCAACTTCAGATAGTACAGGCATATGCACCAACATCAAGCCATACCGACGAGGAGGTTGAGGAATTCTATGAAGAAATCAAACAGCTACATACCAAGGGGAAACAACACATCAAGCTCATCATGGGAGATTTTAATGCAAGAATTGGACAACAGGAACAAGGAGAGACATCGGTTGGTAAATACGGATACGGGGAAAGGAATGAACGTGGCGATCAACTCATAGAATTTGCCGAAGCTGAAAATCTTAGCATCATGAATCCATTTTTTAAGAAGGAACTACAAAAGAAATGGACAGATTTAATACTAGAATTGATCCTCGAATGGTGAGATTTAAAATGCAATTAAATACTAAACTATAAAAAAAACAGAAGCTCATTAAGAACGTTACCAACAACAACAATTTTTTTATTTATTTGTCACAATGGTTGTAGTAACTTTCCATTTCACTTAGAAAATACATATATAAACAATAACACACACACTGCAATTCAATAAACCACAAATAATCACAATCCATCGTGACGAGTCACCAGTAAAAATCATACGATTTAACAGGCTGAGGACCCTAACAATGTAATGGCGCAAAATCACCTCTTAGCAAATAATCTAATATTTTTTTTTCTAAATAGATTAATATTATTTATGTCGTTAAGAGTGTTTGTATTTTATTCCAACTCCTTAAGCCCGAATATTCAATGTCCTTGTTATAAAATTCCGTTCTAATTTTTGGTAGTCTATATTGACCTTTTCTCTGGAAGCTCGATTGTTTCCATAATCTATTAATTCAATATTCTCTATATATTTATTTCCTTTTATTCTTTTGAACATTATTTTTAATATACTATAATCATATATCTTATCTATTGGTAGAATACCATATTTGCTAAACAATATAATTTGATTTAAACTTTTAGTTTTTTCAATTATTTTTATAAATTTAATCTGTAGCGATTTAATTAGTCTGGTATTTTTCTTATTTAGATTTTCCCAAATGCTATTACAATAGGTCAAGTGACTGTATATAAATGGATAATATAGACCCAGTAATATATCTCCGGGGACTGTTCGCGACAATTTTCTCAAAATCCCTATTCCCAAACTCACCTCCTTTTCTACTCTTTCTGTCTGCCTATTCCAATTCAAGTCCTTTGCCAATACCATCCCCAAAAAATCAATTTCCTTAACAATTTCAATTTCTTTCTCATTTAAATAAATTTTTTCTGAATCTTCTATTCTATCAATTTTCTTATTTTTTGTACTAAAAATTAATATTTTTGTTTTAGATTCATTTATTTTCAGTTTATTTATTTTAAAACCAAAGTTCAAATTTTTTAATTATTTCATGCCCATTTCTAGTTAACTCATATTTGTCTTTACCCTGAATGAACGCACTTGTATCATTTGCATATAATGTTAAATAGCCATTGTTAGATATTTGCGCTATATCATTTATGTACATTGAAACAGGAAAGGACCAAGAATGAACCCCTGGGGAACACCATATTTATTTTTAAGTGAAACATATATTATATAATTAATACGTACTATTTGCTGCCTTCTTTGAAGATAGGCATTTAGAATATTGTTAATTTTGCCTCTCATACCATAATGTGATAATGTGTCTAATAATATGTTCATATTAATTACGTCAAACGCCTTGCTTAAATCGAAAAAAATCCCCATACTAATAAAGCCATTTTCCAGAGATTTTTGTATTTCTGTTATTATATTTATCAAGGCAGTTTATGTGGATCTGCCTTTCAAGAAACCGTGTTGGCTTCTATCCAAAATTCTAAATCTATTTGTGACATCAATTAATCTGTTATATAATAAACGCTCAAATATTTTAGCGAATACTGATAAAATTGAGATGGGTCTGTACTTTGTTTTAATATTCTTGTCACCTTTTTTTATAAATCGGAACAATTTTTGTAATTTTCATTCCATCTGGTATCTTTTCCTGTTCAATAATGTCATTATAAATTATCAATAATGGTTTTAGAAAAATGTTTGCATTTTATTTGACTAGTTTTGGTTTTATTTCATCTACACCTGCTCCCTTATTTATGTTTAAAGTTCGTAAAATTTTCAGTAATTCTGATTCATTTATTTCTCTGACATACATGGTCTGGTTATTTTCTCTTTTTAAATAATGTCTGTAATCAAGTTCGTTAGTTTTATTTTTATTTAATTTAGTATCTATTTCAGTATCAAAAATATGCACATAATATTCATTCGATAAATTCGCCATTTGACGATCGTCCGTTATTAGGATACCCTCATTCATTAGTTCTTCTAAATTTTCTTTTCTTGCCTTTGATTTTCCTATTAATTTATTTAATATTTTTCATTTATTCTTAGCATCTATATCCCTATAACAGTTTTTGCAGTATTCCTGTTTCCTTGTTAGTATTAACTTATTTATTTTCTCATTTCTCTATATTTACTCAAATAAACAAGTTCCTCCTTTGTAACAAATACTGAGTATAATCTGTTTTTTCTTTTTATTTCGTTTAAAAATTTCTTTTCAGTCCAACCCTTATTGTAACATTTTTCTTTAATTTCTATCCATGGAAATATTTCATTTATTATTTTCTGTATCAATGTTATAAAAATTAATCAATTTTAATTTGTTTTTAAATTCGCTCATGTTTCTTGTGCATTAATTTCTAATTCTTATCTTTTTTCATACTTCCTTTCTCTCTTCCCTCTCAAAGTCAACTATTATCATTTTGTGATCACTTAATTGATAGTCATTAACTTCAATAACCACCTCATTAGTATTTGTGAAGCATAAGTCGATTAAAGTTGAAGACTGTGATGCAATACGAGTGTTTTCTTTTACTAAATTTTTCAAACCCATTGATTTCATGTTATTTATTAATAGATTACTATGATTAATCTTTCTATGTTTATATTGAAATCGCCAATTATAAATATTTTTTAATAGTACTTTCTTCTAGAGCCTTATTTAACCAATTTAATAGTTCCATTCAAATAACTTTCGGGTGTCTATATGCCAAAACTATTGATATTTCATTTTGTTATTTTATTCCTATTATTTCGTAGTTATCACTCATATTGATTACTTCTTCCCATAGCAAATAGCAATTCATTTTATGCTTTATATAAATTGATACACCACCTCCTCTTCTGTTATTTACGAAACTATGGTAACCATAGAATCCCTCGAAATGATTCAAGTCATGTTCTTTCATCCAAGTTTCAGCCACCATCAGAAAATCCATCCGCAAATCGTCGTCGTTTAATAATATTTCTATTTCTTCTATTTTATTATTTATACCCCTTGCATTTAAATATATTATTCTGCCTGTAGTAATATTTATTTCTGTCCAACAATTTTTCAACGAGTATATATATAATCTACTTCGTCATTACAGACATTTTCCTCGTTATAGCTAACATATATTACTTAATATAAATCCATATTCGAATCATTGCTTATATTATTATTCTCATTTCCCAGTATATCGTTATTATCTATGATAACGTCATCCACATATTCCAATTCAATATGTTAATTAGATGTCTTATTATTTTTTGCCTTTTGAAATATGTCAACATCAATACTTTCTAAATTAGTATCATTTTTTACATACAAAATATCATTCATTATTTCAATATTACCAACTATCATAAAGTTGATATAGTGATAAGAGGGTGGATTTAAAAAATTAAAAGAAAATACCAAGGAATTCAAGTTGAAATTAAAAAATCTCGCTTTTCTTCACTAGGAGGACTTACTGCAGAAGTTGACATCTCAGACGCAAATTAAAACATTGTAAAGACAATAATTGAAACCACTGCGGAAATTGATGGTATAACATGGCAAAGGCAGAATATCAAATTATCTGAGAAGACAAAACAGCTCATGAAAAAGCGAAGAGCTATGAAGGTAGAAAATCAAGATACTAGTTTCAGGATCGAGTATGTAGAACTTTGTAAAACTTTACGCAAAAACATGAAAGAAGACATAAGAAAATTCAATTGTGAGTTAGTAAGGAAAGCCATTGGAAACAGCAAGAGCCTTATGGCTGTGACAAGATGTTTGGCTGTTAGAACGAAACACATCATTGCTTTAAAAGGAGAATATGGCATCTGAGCGAGAAATAGGGAAGAAATGTCTAGAAGAAATTAAGAATTCTACAAAACACTACACGAAGGAAACAGTGGAATAAACGAAGACTATCAGATAGTCGAAGGAACAGCTTCTAAAATCTTAAAAGGGAAGTATATAGCATTTGCAATAAAAAGTATGAAGAAAGGAAGAGCCCCTGGTGATGATGACATTACATTAGATATTTTAAAAGAAGCTGGGGAACATATAAAAAATATACTTGCAAAATTCTTTACCAAA
>QLNU02014176.1:38727181-38744452 GCA_006491805.2 Dysdera silvatica | reverse complement strand
ACCAGAGCTTATTCGTTTTGGAGAAAAAGAGACGCTTTCCCCATCCTGGATTCGAACCAGGGTCCCTCCGTTTAGCCCGGAGTGTCTTGGACCGCTAGACGAATGAGGACAGGAAACAACGCTCTCTTTCTCCGTATGTAAAGATGTTAAGGTATTATTAGTAGTTAGTAGTATAAGTAGGTATTAGTAGCGGTCCAAGACACTCCGGGCTAAACGGAGGGACCCTGGTTCGAATCCAGGATGGGGAAAGCGTCTCTTTTTCTCCAAAATTACATAAGCTCTAGTTTGAGCTGTAATTAATACGTGGGTGGCAAAAATTATAGTATAATAAATTCCCCCACGAAAACTCACAAAATTCTCGCCCCGGAGGCTTTCTTGTGTTGACCATATTTGGCAATTGTGTTATCCCTGCGGAGGGTAATAATACCTTAACATGGTGGTTTGCCAATGCAACCCAAACGTCGTACTTAAAGCAAGGTTTATCGATGCAATAAAATGAAGATTTCACAATTCCAATATTTCATGGAGCACAAAATGAAAAACAAGGAGCAAATATTCAAAATGTGTATTATGAAGGATGGTTCAAGAGTTTTGCCCTACATTTTAAACAATATTTAAGAAGAACTATGCCATAGTAAAACACCAATTAGTGGAACTTCGTTTATGCGTAATGAGTAATTCTTTGCGTCTTCTTTCAGTAACTGTTTGTCCAATGTTTTTGGCAAAAACGTTTTCTAGAATTGGGCCATTCCATAGTAACTAACGTAACATTCAGAGCAGAAATCTAGACTTCAACAGGCTCTGCAAGTTTAATATTCCTTATTCAGCTAAGATTATAAGTTTAAGTTATTGGCTTAAGTATTACTTATTAATTGTCTCTGAAAAAGTTTTTCCAAAACTCAGGAAATTACTTTTAAAGCAAATTTAGTTTGTATGACTAACGTAACACAAATGCAACCTATGAATATTACCTTCTTTTTTAACGGTCACTTTCTCTGAAAGTAATTGCCTTTCAAATTCAATTCAAATATGTATTTCATAGATCATAAATGTATTTTTAATTTTTGTCCAGAAATTACACACTTTCCATTTTGGATTTTTTAAACAATTTTTTATATAAAAAACAGCATGTGACTAACGTAATGTCTGATTTCAACAGGGTGTAAGTTACACAAACAAGGTCTCTGCTGTTCTAATTTTGTGTGATATAATTTATTATATTATCTGAATGATAAAAGATGTACTACATATGTTGCTTAATGTTGTTTAAGCGTTCTTTTGTACGATTCGTAAACATTTTTGACGCTGTCCATGTTTTTTTTCACTAAAAGTGGCAAGTTTCCATGAAGAATAACTGGCCCCCAAATTATGAATATTTTCTAAATTTCCTGAATATTATTTGATCTTGGCTATTTAAAAACACCCTCAGACATTTGCACAAGAAATTTCACCCTATATACATCTCTTCCCTTTTGACTGATAATGCGCCCAATGTACAGTTGTCATCCTAGTACACGACATAGTATTTATCCTTTTCAATTTCTTTCCAATCAGTCATGGATTCGTCATTGATTCAAAGTTCCTAATTTTCTGGATGCAAATGAACTTCATCTAACTCATCTTTATTTGGCTTATGTCCGTGTAATCTTATATCACCAGAACCCATTGAAACCACATCTCCGGTATTACGATACAGAAGAATTTTAAGGTATTCAGTCTTTACAACACTCCTTGCAGCTTGAATTCCTCTTACGGCTGAAGCCCTTCAAACACATTATCTAGCTGCTATTTTTAATTCGCCATATCGTCTCCGGCGAAAACAAGGCGTGTAATTTTAAACTGTTCCCCATTTAGTTTCCTTTGTTTCCTTGCTTTCTCTGTAACCTTAAAGAAATCCTTCGGGTTTCGAACTATTTCCTGCTTCTGGAGTACTTTCCTCCACACCAAGCGCTTTGAGGTGTCTCCTACCCCATCATACCGTCCTTTTCCATAATAGGACACTATGAAATTCCAGGATAAATACTTCTCAGATGTGGCCAGCGTTGTCATATAAAATCTGTTCTTAAAGTGAGATGCTGCTCCATCCGTCCATAAAACCAAAGTAGTAACTTCTACATGCACTGTATCCGAGAAATGATTCAAAATCCTCTTGTTATAGATATTGACTTCATGAGCACAATGTTTCATTGTATCAGACATAGAAGCATATGTCTTGCTTCAACTGGAGTATCTGCCAAAGCTTTGTAGTAGATTATTACCATGTATATCGTAACTGATGATTCTCCATCCGTCTACCAATGTGCCTGCATTACCTCATTCTGGTGCTTAATATAATAGTTCTTCACAAAATCTGCTTGTAGAATGAGAATTCCAGGCTGTAAGTCTTCATTCTGCTTCTTCGACTCTATTGCCTGACGCGAAATATTTTATGTAGGTTTCGCAATAAATACAACAGCAAATCTGCTAATCTTTAGATGTAATTAGCAAAACTTCAGAAGGTCTATTCTCACAGAATTCAGAAAGGCTAATTTTCACTTAAGCATATTTTTCTGTAAACATCTGATATACCTCCTTAAGGCTATACATCATAAGACGCTTCTGCAATTTTTTTTGTTTTTAGGTGATTTTTGTTTTTTTGCTGGTGATTTTTGGATTTTTTCCTGGTCTCAAACAGTAACAACATCCTTCTTCTCTGGGAATTACCATGAAATGTAATCTCCTAAGAAGATTCCCTTAACAACTTCAATACTCTCTTCAAGTAATCCTCCCAATATCTTGGTTATTTTAGCAACTGGAACCTACTTTTTCTGCAATATCTTGAATAAGAGCCAGTCTCCTTCGAGAACTATGCTGGAGAACAGACATAGCCCTTTTCAGTTGCTTTCCATATCTCTTCCTAGAACTGAATGGTGATTCCCTAGGTGGTGGTACAGGAGCTCCTTTAGCTGCCAACTCCTTGTTTTCTTTTTGTCTCGCCCTCATGGCTCTCATTCTGTCATTCAAGGTTTCACGTTCATTGTCTTGTACTGTAACGTTTCCTTTGCGATCTTCTCTAACTTTCTGGATACCCTCAGCGGCTTTCTATTTATTTTCTTTATTTGCATCACTTTGTCTGGGTCTGCTATTCCTCTTTATCTATACTGCTGTTTTTACCCTATTGTTTATTTTATCCGGAAAAAAACATTAGGAAGAATTTATTTAGAATTTTAAACTTTTGGACAACACTAAATATTGCATACTTCAGAATTTTAATATTTTTTTTTCAAAATATAGGAGACGAGAAACAAATACGCAGGTCCATGGATGGTCCCAGGTAGGTGGGAATTAGAGGGATCTATCTGCCCTTGAAACATAAAATAACATTAGGTTGAAGAAATAAATATTGAAGAAATGCATCAGCACCATCAATTTAAATTAATATTTATTTATGCTTTAAATGTTTAACTTAATTTACCAATATACGTCAAAACATAAATTATTTCAAATACAACATTGGAGTAAATAAGTACTCCTATTTAGAAGAGGCTCCGAGAATGATGTGTGCACACTACAGCAGTAAGTTGAAAACTCGTTTTATTTCAGAATTCGGAAAATAATCACACAAACTTTTCCAAATATAAAAATTGAAATTATAATTATTCAAAATATTTTTAAAATTACGGAAGGTGAAACTTTGTACACTTGGAAAACGTCAACTAGAAATGAAACAGCTTCGCATTGGCATTTTGCCAATTTTAGAAATTGAAATCATTAAGTTTGCTTCCCTTGCGTTTCTAAGTGGCAACAGTTAAGAAAGCCGGCGAAATGAACACAGTTTTTTTCTTGTGGGCGCCCACAAAGTAATACAATTATTTAGAAAAAAATCGTATACCCTAAAAAAATTCTGGGGTCGCCCCTGCTCAAACAAGAAGCAAACATTAACAAAAATTGAAATAATTTAATAATAAAATCTGGAAACAAAATTCTCATAATTTTGAGTGAAACTCACATAACACAGAATTGTGTCCCCTTAGTTACACAACATACGTTAGTCACACACTTTTTGTGTGTTTTTAATTGAAAAATGAAAAATATTATTTAATCATTCCTTTCTGTACATAAGCTATTAACAATGTTTACCAATTATATTAAGAAACTATGCTAACAAAATAAATTATGAGAAAAATACAATGTTTATATGACTAACGTAACGTTTTTTCATCACTGATCAAATTTAAGCCTAATTCAAAATCTATATGGAATTTTCATTTTCTGAAACTTCAAATTATTTACTAAAGTAGTAAACTGTAAGAGAAATCACAGAGTTTTGGAGTAAATTTATTTGTAAAAATCTACAATTTCCTAAATATTGCGTGTATACGGAAAAAAAAATTACCTAAAATATTGTTGAACTTCTTACACCATGTGTTTTTCACTATTTTGTTGCATGTGATCAGTGTTGCCAGAATATTAAAATTTGTTCCATTACCTTTACAATGATATATAACAGTATAGTGTTGCCATAATTTCGAAAATTAGTGTTCAGGTTGACATTTGCATGGAATGGCCCTATACTCCAGCCGCAAGATAAATACCATTATAGATAGCATGACGTGTATATTCTCAAAAATTATTTCTAAGAATCTACCGATATACTATAATTCTGGTACTAAGTGTCCGGGAACTGAAAAAGTAACATGCATTTACTTACTTACTTACTTTGTTTGTTGCTTACTTACTTTTACGGCTCAAAGACTACAGTGGTCATGCTGCGCCGGGACCTACTGTTTTCCGAGGAATCCGAACCTCTTAAGGCCTAGGGAACCAAACCCCGGACTACAGTGAGCAGTGCGATCTTTATGAGATCTCTGAGTAAGCGTTCTTTTTGCACTGCTGGGAGTCGAACCCGGATTAACGGCGTACTAGGCGAACGCGTTACCACGTAAAAACTAAAACAAATAAATAGGTAGGTCTGTTTCTATACGGCAATTTATATCTTACTTAACGCATACATTATCACGTTATTCTCTATAAATCTAGTGGTTTGAGAGTATGTATGTAGACTTGTTTTTGAATGAATATTGTGTTTTCTTTGAACTTTTAAACTAAAAATTTTATTTTGTTTAATTAATTAATCTATCTGATAAAATTATTTTCTTTTATTTGAAATCGGGTCCACAACACATTATTTTGGAAAATAATGGTTTTAATATACCCAAACAAATATGATTTATGGCGCTTGAAAAGTAAACATCTAAAATTTTTTAATGCAAATTGTCTTACTTGGATCTAAAATATCCAACTTGTGTTCATTTTCTTGCTAGATTCTTCGTAATAGGTGGATAAAAACCGCAGCATTAGTGCTCGCGATTCGTTCCTTAAAGTTTTTTAAATCCCCTTACGTAAAACTCTAATCTCAAGTGATTAATTTTAAATTAATAATCAGATGGACAAGCTTGCCACGAAATTTGACCACCTTAACAAGTTTTGATTTCCGAGAGCATATTATCCAAGTATTCGCCAGCAGTTCTTCCTAAATGATATGAAGCACCCTACTGTTCAAGAAAATTAAAGGCTATAAGTCTTTGACTTGCAACTTACAGAATTTTTTCAGCATATCTAAGTAGACGTTAAATTGATAGACATTTTTACAGTGAAAAAAATATCAATCTTAAATTTTACCTGTATACGGAAGTAAAAATATCAAAATTGGTAAAGGAGTGAAGTAGAGAGATCCCACGATATTCGACGCATTTTATCCCAACTTGGCTGAGAATCTTTTAGCCGATAAACTGTAGCAAAAGAATATTAATGATAAAAGGGGGATCCTTTTCATTTTTCTGGTGATATTAATACTTTTTCAGTGATTTTTCAGAATTCTAAGATACGTTGCAGCGGCTTTAAATTAGGAAAGCACAGAAGTTGTATTCGAAGTAAATCTATGAAAGAATTAAACGGTGTTTATTGATCTTGTAACAAAATCAAGAATAATGATATTGAACTAGAAATTGATTGATGATTTGTACATTTAATTTGGTTGTCTCATACCAATGCAAGGCGATATTATGACGGTACTCTACACATATGTTGAAATTAGCTAAAATGAACTGAGAAGAAAACTTTTTATCACGAAAAGGATATTGGCTGTTTGTCTAGAAAGGAAGGTCTTCAACCAGTACATATTATTTCAGTCTTCTTTCTTGTATCACAGACATGGAGTTAAAAATAAACAGCAATATGGAAATTGAAACCAATCTAAAGAAACATGGACAGTTCAATGTGTTGAATAGCTGAGCGATGATGAAAAAGGATTACTTGCCTATGGGAGAAAACAAGGGTGTGTGATATCACCCTCAACGTAAAAAAAAAATGAAATAGGCAGTAAGCCAGGATATCGCCAGAACATCGGACTAACAAGGGATAACAGAAATTCGGAACTGCAGTTAAAAACCCAATTAAAGACCTTAGAGAGGTTCGAAGATGGGTTGGATGGATAAAATAAAAAATCAGGTCGAAATAATATGGAAATGTATTTCTCAAAATCGGAATACCACTAAATGCGTGGATTACATGGATAAACCCTCATTCTCATTAACGCAGATGCTCTTGCGCCATAAAAAAGCCAAACAAACAAACAGTGAACAGATAATCGTTGAATATATGTAGAAACACGGAATCATACACAAATTTATAAAGAACATTTAAAGATAAATAAGAAATAATATTTCATTTTATTTAAAAAAAAATCTATTATAATTGTAGTTCTAAACTAACGAATGATATTTTTTTCATTCTGAATAAACTTGTTTAAAGTAGGATATGATCTATGATTTTAATAACAAAAATAGATATATTCACATTCACAAAAATTTTATTCACTCAATGTAAATAAAAGTACGCATACTGTTTCATTTGTAAAGAATTAAAACTACGAATTTAAAAATAATTGCAGGATATACTATTAAAAAATAAAACTTTCTCAATTTTCTGTTATTACACGTAATTTACACTTCGTCAGTAGAATAAAATGAAATTGATATAAATAAATTTCACATATTTAATATGCAAGACTTGAGAGACCAATAACAACATTTCCATAATTTATTATTGCTTTCAAATATAAATAGCTTGTAATAAGTTTCTGATATGAAAATAATATTTTAACGGGTTTTTAAATAGGTAGGGTTTGGAAATTAAGAGCCGGTAAACCATTTTCTTCCAGACGTTTCAGGTTATGCTTCGCTGCAAGTGTTTCTGCGGATAAAAGCATTTGTGCGGAATTTGCCAATTTCCGTTAAATATTATATTATCGACGAAATGAAATCTAATTTTGGCAACAGCCAACAACATGAAAGGGGATTAACGATAAATACCTGGGAGATATTGAATATTTGCTAACAAGTGAAAGTTCTGAGATTCTTAAAGAATATAAAAATTAAAACGCTCAAACGGTTTTGCAATTTTTATTTGCGACGATGGCACCATGAAAGGAAGCTACGCCTCATCGATCGGTTGTTCGACTTTGAACAATGGAATCGTATAGATCTTTGTTCAGTCATTGTTCCTTTTTAAAGTGCTTTAGAACACAAAGGTATTTTGGAAAATGCAATGTTAGTTTTAAAAAGAAGACGATGAGAGCTAAAATAATTAGAAACGGCTCATCGATTTCTTCCAAATAATGCCACATTCAGCTTCTCATACTTCGACGGAGAAGTTGCATTAGCTTCATGAAATTAACAAGCTTTGACAAACACAATTTTTCAAATATTAAAATAAACACGTGCTAATAGGAAATGGCAGGCATTGTACTTTAACTGTTTGATTCAGTGAAATCTGATCGAACGTAAATAACGAAATATTTGTGAAAATTAGTGGAAGTCTTTCAAGAAAGATTATGTTTTCTTCAGTTAATTACTTCCTGGTGTTTATTTTCTACAATGTGGCGTTACTTCTGTGGCTAAGTCAGTGTAAATTTGTGATGAGCTTCTATTCCCATGGAGAGAGAAAGTATGTATAAAGTATATATCGGTTACTCTTCTTACGTAATCATTTAAATCCAACGTGTCCCATATAAATTAAGACATACTGATATAAGTTCGGATAAAACGCTGTAAAATTATCCAACTTCGAAAATTATAATTAGGTTAAAATTTTAGTTTAAATATTACATACTATATACGGACATTAGTTTTTTTTTAATATACCGGGTGATCCAAATTAAACAGGAGGTATTTAGACCTCTCTGTAGAGAAAACTATTTGATCAATTTCACCCAAATTTCATACACATGCTCCCCTGAGTATGCGGTTTCGATTTCTGAAAGAAAACATTGAGTTCATATTTCGGCCGCTAGGGAAGGAAATGGCGCTGCGGAGCAGGCAATTTATTAATATTAACAACGAAAAAGTGTTTTAACATGCAATAACCTTTATTGCAATCACATGAAATTAACTACAAATTACAGTATACCGTAGGACAGTAGGTATGACTAAAAAAAGATTTGTGCAATAACTTTATTGCTATCACATGTGGAACCACACTATCATCACAGATACGGCTCGGTATGTCCGCCGTCTCTTTGCTCTAGAAATTGCATTCGATGCACAACACATTCCACGGCAGAACGTAACTCATTCGCTTGGAGGTGGGATACATGTTGCGAAATTCTGTCTTTTAAGACTGCTAAGTTCGGAACATTGCCTTTATAAACGCAGATCTTTAAATATCCCCACAGCCAAAAGTCACAAGGGTTAAGATCGGGTGACCGAGGCGGCCAAGATGTTGAAAATGACCTGCTAATCACTCTGTCATCCGAAAAGTTTTGCCGTAATAATGTTTGAACAGGCAACGCGATGTGCGGGGGTGCACCATCTTGCATGAAAATTGTAGCGTCAAGCCAATTTATCTGTCGAAGCTATGGAATGACAAAGTTCCAGAGCATAAATGCATACCAAAACGCATATATATTAAATAATTATAGCACACAGTAGATTCTATGTAAAGATGTTAGTTAATCCGAACAGGTTCTGGCCCCAATTAGTCCGAATTAATGAGATTCTTCTGTATAGCGGAGCTTTATACAAATACTTTTGCCAGAGTTGATAATATCAAATGAAAGAATTAAGTTATGACCATTGTATAGAGAATTAGAAATTTTTATAAAAATGTTACGAATAATTAGCCGTATGATCTAATTAACATCGAATATTCGTTACTGATTTTACACGTCATATGGGCCTCGCATGAATATTATTTTCAACGTTTATCCCACGTTACGTTCAAAGATCATATAAAATGCGTGTGTGCTAGCATATTTAAATCACTATCAACATAGTCCTCTCTTTACATACGCAATACTGTCTACACTTGGCTCCTAATCCTCATAGTTCCCATTATCTTAACTCCTAACACTCCTCCTGGGTATTGTAACCTCTCATTATAATCTTTAGATATTCGTCTTCCTCGCTTATTAGATTTTTAAAGCCTTCCTGGAGAATATACTGCGTCATCGAATATAAATCTGGGTTGGTGACTTGGAATACGTGCTCTCAATCCTTCATCCACGAATACCATCAACACATAGGAGTTCAGTAAAGTCTTTATATACGTTCGTAAAGAGATTATATATTGTCCTTCGTAGCTCAGTGGGTAGAGCCTCCGCCCGGCAAGTGGAAGGTCGTGGGTTCAGGTCCCACCGAAGGCAGAAATATTTATTTTCTTTCGAACGTTTCACCATCTAATCACGCCATACCATCGGCGTTGGTATCACTACGCCAATAAACGTTGATTGATATTGTTGTTTAATTTAACATAGGAGTTTATTATTCTATAACCATTACTAGATGGCGTCGAAAAGAAAAGAAATTTGAAAATTTATATGACTTTGTCATTGTAAATCATATATTTGTTTCCATTCTTTTTATTTAAGGGAAAACCAAAATCCTAACAGTGACCACAAAACTTCAAAACTCGTCTTCACTATTTAGGATATGAATCTCAAATCGTCTCAAAACCACTTGTTTTAATCCTTATCAGTTAAATTTTTGTATAAGCGCGTTCTTTTCAGTGTTTTCTCACCACAACTAAATTCTTTCTTTGCACCTTTTCATCGGACTGTCTAAGATTTTGCTGAAATGTACCTTCTCAGTCTTCCAAACTTTGTAATTTTGAACGTTTTACTTTTTCTCTCTGAATGGGCGTTACGACGCCCGTATTAGTTTGATTGATATTTTACGGACAGGTTCCCCGAAATTAAACTTGTAATAGGACTACAAACATACGTATATATATATATATATATATATTTATTTATTTGCCAAATTTGTAAAATGGGACGAGAAACATCTCTGAAACCTTGAATAATTATCAACATTATGACCACTAAATTTTGATAAAAAACTACAAATAAAAATTTACAATGAGAGCTGATGGAAAAATTTATATTCTCCTATTTATTTTTTTACGATATTTCTTCTTTATGATAAAGGTGACATATTTTTGTTTAACGTTATTTAGTAAAATTTTTTAACCCCCAACAAAATTAAACCCTGGCTATGTCTTTGGATGCTGCCACTAGTGAAATATTCTGCATTCTTTCTTTCAATAGGGTAAATACAGCCTATATATTTCAGCCTTGAAGATTAATAATATTTTTTTTATTTTTGTAAGATTAAGATTTCTGTAAGATATTATTACCCTTCTCAGGGTTATACGCGTGGGTACCGAAAATTATTCAGTGTTCTTAAGATTTCCAAACGCATTTTAAATCAATACGTATGAGGGAAACACCTCATTTTTATCTCTCATGAGATCTTCTTACCTACCAAATGTAATCAAATATTTTTGTATAAAGGCAATAAAAGTACATCACACAAGAAAATGAAAATATGTAATGTCCAAAATTTATAACCGTATAACATAAAAATGCTGAATAAATTAATATTTCAATTCATGACCATGTCAAGGTATCTACGATACCTTAAAAAATGAGATGCTCAAGTAAGGATAATAAATCGTTATTACGAAGTTAATAACAGTCATGTCAACGCCATTCATACTTGAGCATTACCCAATAATTTGTTGAAAATATTTGACAAATGTGGAAGGCAAAGTGTAGCAGGACAAAACATAATATATACTTGTGCGAGAAATATAATAATAGTTGCAGCTACATACTGTTAAACATAGAAATCCTCTTATAATTACCAGTTATGTCGGACAAAAATAATAATACTTTTGCCATGGGGGACAAAAAATAGCTCAGAGCTTAAAAGATAATGGGTTTGTGGAAAATTTTAATTAAAAATATAAGCTATGCTCAAAGCCCTATCCGAAAAAAAGGAATATATTATGTTTTTGCCATAATATCTTTTGAGGTACGTATCTTTTGAGGTCTTTTGAGGTTGGTGAAGCAAAAATCTAAACACCCGTTTCCTTCCGTCCAATATTTGTGATCTAGAAAATTCAAACAACTTTTTGATAATTTTATTTTTTAAAATAATAATATATAATGGAAATTACAAATAATGAAAATTATATTCGACAGAAAATATGGATAGTAACATATTAACATTTTAACGGGATTTAATCTCATGATATTTTACCTGCTACACATATTTCAGGGCAGTCCGATCAGTAGTTCTTTGATGCTTAATATTAGTTAAAGCGATAGTTTAAGGGGACATAGCATTGTCAAAAAAGTAGAAATAAACGAATAAAATAAAAATATAATTTTTAAATAATAAATTAATGAATCCAAAAATACTTTCTACAATAAATAGTAACATTAATCATAATTGGTATGTTAAATATGATAAAAAAAAGAAGTATAATATAATTGTTTGCTCTCTGAACGCCTAGCGTTTTACAATAGTAAATTTAAGCAGCGAGAGAAAGAAAAGAAGAAAAGTCAACGGGTATCACGATTTTTTAATTTCCACAGGTTTGATCAGAAAATTGAATTTCCGACCTACCAGTTAAAAAATATTCCTTTTCTTCGCGAACGTTTCACCATCTAACCACGCCATAACATCGGCGTTAATATTACTACGCCTAAAAGACGTTGATAAAAATAGTTTTTTTATTTAAAACAAATGCAACTAACTATTAAGAAGAGACGGTAACCTCATTTTCAGGAAGAGGCGTTAAGCTCACTTTCGGAAACAGATGTTAAACCCAGTTTCAAGAACAGATATTAAGCCGATTTTAAGGAAAAGATGTTAAGCTTAATCTCGGGAAGAGATCATTATTTGTTAAGGCTTGTGCCACATTTGTATAATGCTGAGAGACACGGACACTGGACGAAAAGACAAAAGAAAGAATCAAGGCATTTGTAATGTGGTGCCATAGGAGTTCCTTAAATATAAATTAGATGGATAGAATAAGGGGCAGCATAGGCGTAGCCAAGGGGTGGTTTTGGGGGTTGTAATCCCCGAAACCGCCCCTTGTAATGAAATTTATGTTATATTTATGACTTTGTAATGGTCGTAATGAAATTTTGTATATTTAACATAGGAATATATGAGTTGTAGCTCTGTAACCCCTCCCATTAAGCCTATAACCCTCGCCTTATGAACTTTCTGCCCAAGCCTATAAGGGATAATGATGTTATATGAAAATAATTGATGATATATTAAAAATGTTTAATTAGGGAAAAAATTGAAATATACATCATGTAGTTTTAGGAAAAACTATGAAATCACGATGACATAAGCTAAGGCAGAAACTGAGAAGTAATATATGTAGGAGGACGAAACAAGGGGAATGGATTCATGGCAGGACGAAATGGATTTCAGGTAACTCTTACCATAATGTCAAAAAATGTCCATGACTATTTCATATTCAGCTTTCTGTCTGCAGCTGAGAGCTGATGCTAATGAATAAAAACAAGTGGTTATTTATTTTTCTTTACTATAATTTGTCCCCTATAGTTTCCTGTTGCTATCTATAGTTTATCTATTTTCTAACCTAAAAGATAAATTTTCTTCAAACTTTAAATTAAATACACCTTCCGTGGAATGCACATTGGAATTTTGACGATATTTGATGATGCGTAGCCATCTCCATAAGCGAAAAGCGTGTTCACTTAAATATTTTTTGTTTAGTTATGCACCAAAAGGATTTAGTTAAAGCGTAAGTTGTATGTTTTTAAAAATGAATTTACGCCTATGAAAAAGACTTTGATATAGAATAAACACAGATAAAATATGTTCTTGGGAGGCTGCGTGTGTTAATTTTAGCGTTTATACCTCCTTGAAATTATGTTTAAAACAATGTATAAAGGGATATATAAAGTATTGAATATTGCATGTATTTGTAAATTTTTCAAATCATGTAAACCATTAATTAATTTCTCCAATTATCCATATTTTGGTCCTTATTTTCGCTATATTGAATATACCGTATTGAAGTAAATTCAATTCAATTCAAATTTATTTACATCGGTGTGTTACATTTTACAATAAACATCATTTTCAGAAAATTAACAATAATAATGCATAATAAACAAAAATGGAATAACACTATTTCTATACACCGATGTACAGAGCACCAGAAAAAGATCAGGAAATGATTTGATTAGCCCAGTGCTCCTTTATAATAGAAACAAAAACCTGTCGTTCCTAGATTAAACTAATAATGGACAATATGCAGACAAAACAAAGTTTTAAATGATTGAAATATTGACTTTCGAAATATGGTTATTTATACCAGTTCTAACTGGCGATTACTTTTTGTTGTGCAATTCTATACACTTATGACAGATGCCCTATACGGATCAGGGGCGGCGGAACGGGTCACCGGCTCACCGGCTCAACGGCACCCTAGTCAATGGGCCTGATAACTGATTAGGATTTCACATAACTTAGGATTTCTAGGACAACTGAAGTTGTCCTAGAAATCCTAATTTCGGCCACTAAGGGAAGGGAAGGGCATCCTTGACTTTGGTTGGCAGAAACATGTCAGGCACGTTACGGTATCATCATGAGTCGAACCCGAGTTAATGGAGCGATACAATCATGCGCTACCATTATGCAAACGTAGAGCACTGAATTTAATGTTTTCTGTAGAATTAATTGAAACCCCACAAATCCTAGGAAATGACCTTACGGATTAAAGCAGCAGTTACTTTATTCGGCACCGTTGGAGTAAAAGTGCCAGATTAAAGAGATATTGGAGATTAAACGTGTTTCCGCTATATAACCACAAGGCTTATAGCTTACAAAAAATTCGGAGAAAAATGGATTAATTTATATACAATTAAACACTCGTTAACTTTATTCACATTCATAAATATATGATTTTAAAATATGTGCTTTTCAATAGGAAGTTTTTGCACATACTCTATTCCATCACTTTTGAAACTCGCCAAAGACCTCCTCATACTTATGAACTTAAATATTTCTCTTCAAGCAATGTTCTCCTTTAGTTTCACAGCGCATTATAACAATCAACAACAAATTTTCAGGTAATCAGCTGTGTAGCAAAACGATTTTTATTGCTAAAATTTGACGTTCCGATTTGAGCTGTGCGAATCATCATCAGAAGAGGTTAAATTAAATAAAAAACTTTTGAGAAAATTGTAGAATATACGTAAGTTGCGGAAACAGTATAAATACGTTGAAATAAATTATTATGAAATTTTAGAGATGAATATAAAAGATGAAACAGAAAAAAATGTAATCGAAAAATAAAAACTGACATTTACACGTTACAGTTTTGTTAGAATGGGTAGCCAAGCAACGGGAATGGTTTTTGCATCGTCTCTATTAAAATTATTAGGATGCTTGATGATCCCTATTGCTTCTCTGTATAATCTGGGCCAAAAATTAGTTGATTTTGCAAGAACTTTAGTATGGTCAAAAAGGATTAAATGGTTATTTAAAATTGAATGTTCTGCTATTGCCGATTTTGTTATCTGTTTATTCCTCACGAGGCTTTCATGCTCCCGTTTTCGGCACGCAGTGGATCGACCTGCTTGCCCGATGTATAACTGTCCACAAAAACAAGGAATTTGGATGGGATATACAACAGGAATTTTGTATGGATCCACAGGTTCTTTAGCAGAACGTAGGAAACTAAAAATCTTGTTTTTTGGAATAAATACTGTATCGATATTGTCTCAAAAACGAACGCCAATACAGTCGGTGATATGGTTTATAAAGGGCAGGAAGGCTTTATGTTCATTTCTTTTAAAAGGAATATGATCAGGAATTAGGTATGAAAAATGGGCTTCAGTTTTGTAATGAGTGAATATCAGTTTTTATTTATCGATTTCATTTCCTTCTGTTTTGGCTTTTATATTCGTCTCTAAAATTTCATAATAATTTCTTTTAACGTATTTATACTGTTTCCGCAACTTATGTATATTCTACAATTTTCTCAAAAGTTTTTCATGTAATTTAACCTCTTCTGATGATGATTCGCACAGCTCGAATCGAAACGTAAAGTTTTAGCAATAAATAATCGTTTTGCTATACAGCTGACTACCTGAAAATTTGTTGTTGATTATTGTTGCCTTTTGTTTTAAATTCGAAAATAAACGGTTCTTTATCAAAATAAAAGATATGTTAATTCTATGAAAGTGAAAGTTTAGACTCATTGAAAAGTGAAATTCTTGAAAAGTTTAAAAAAGTTTAAAAAAAAAACCTTGTACCATGCAAGCTGTCTCTTTTACTTTTGAAGCTGTCTGCTGTCCGTAGACATCTTCAAGAATTTGCTTGGTACTAAACCTGTCGCATTTTATTTCGTGCACGGAAATGCGGGTAGTGTTTGGTTACTGCGAATACTGTTGTGAATTTCGCTGACTTTGTGAACTTAGATTTTCGACGTTACTTGATTCTTCCTTCCTGTTTTTAAGGATGGCTATGTTCGCATGAGAGTGACGGCAACAGAATCCAGAACAATGCATTTCTGGGCAAGGCAGGCTCTCGAGTTGCTTATTGGAAATGGACCGATGCGCATGGCTCTTCTTTCCCGTGGAGGGACGTCATATGAAACTTCCATCTTATTGGAAATGGGATCGCATACAACGTCATACCCGGCATATATAATTCTACAATCACAAAAGTACATATTTGGTTCTTGTAAAGTAAATTCTATGTGGAAAATTTGAAAAGCAAAGAACGTATATACGTATTCTTATATATAATTTTTAGTTTTCCACATGTATTCACAATGCGTGATTTGTAAGTGAAAAACATATTATCAAGACAAACTTTTTGCTATTGTGCTCACTCTCTCTGTATATCTATAGTAGACCAGTATTCTTCAAAGCGTATTTGGCGGAATTCCATGGTTTTATATGCAATTTGTGAAACGTGGTATAAATGTAAAAAAAAATCTGTAGCTTTATTCATAAAAACTCGTTAGATAGCATCAATAGGCAACCGGGCAACGAACGATGCGATTGTTAGACGACTGCCCGAACAACTCATAGACTTAACTTGTTCATAAACAAACAGGTAAACAGATAAACAACAAAAATGAAAGGTACGTAGAAATATAAATTTTTTGTGAACGGTGGTTCTCGGTCATTATTTCTGCTTTTAGTTTTTACACGTTTGAAATAATGTGATTTTTAAAAAATAATACGTAATTTCTTTTAATTTTCAGCAATTTTTTTTCAATTAATTGCATATATAAACATTTTTTCAACAATGGGTATTTAAAATGTGTAAGCATTGATATTATAAACGGATTGTAAACTATAAAATGCTTTAAAAATCAACACCAAACTTTTATTTTATTATGAGCAGAAATTAAGCATTAACTTTTTAAATAATTGAAAAGAAACAACAAATTAACACAGTTTTAAAAAGTTTAATCGTTTACAGAGTGTTTTAATAGCCATTGGCTATTGAAACGGACTATAAACGATTGAACTTTTCAAAACTGTGTTAATTTGTTGTTCCCTTTCAATTATTTAATAATGCTCAGTGTTGTCATCAAATTACTAACTTTTTAATTGTGAGGAATATATTGATCGAGACGCTCGTGCAATATGGGCTTGAATGAGATAGCTTTAACCCACCTCTGTGCGGGAATAATTTTAATTGCTCGTCATATTTTAGTATTGTATAGTTTTTAAACGTTTACTAAAAGTCGCTCAACTTAGTGCTTTGAAGCCAATTTGTGGTCATAAATTATTGAAACTTACACAATTAATTATTAATTATTGATTATTAATCATTTTGAAACTTACACAACTATATACAATATAAAATATATTTATGAATTACCAAACTTTTTTGCGATTTTACTTTTAATATAATATTAATACTTACGTGTTCTCTT
>QLNU02014176.1:38702390-38719833 GCA_006491805.2 Dysdera silvatica | reverse complement strand
CTTTAAAATGTGACTGTAAAACTTTTGGAAGTAAATGCATAGCAGGTTCGGGCAAATTAAATTTTAGAACGGCTAAAAGGGGCTCGCTCCCCCTTCTGGCGCCCATGGACCACGCCATGATCCATAGCGAGTTTCTGGATATAGTGAGAAAAATACGGATTTTTTTGGTATAAGGGATAAGCGCAAGACAGTTTAACTGCTTTTAGTGAACAAGCCTTTTTTGGACCCCGGATTTAACGAGCAATTTAAAAAATAAAATAAGAAATCAAACTTTTTGTAAAAATTCCAGCGTTATAATTGGCTCTCTTTATAAAAGATTTTCACCATATATCTATGGATTTGGGAGGAGAAATTTCAGTAACTCCCCCTGTGGATCTGTCACCGATAATAGCCAAAACAAATAACCAAACCGAAGGTTGGCATCGTTATTTAGGTTCTAATGGTAGCCCATCATCCATCGTTCTGAAACTTTTTAGAGTTTTAAAGAAAGAACAATCATTGAACGAAAATAAAATTGAACAACCCATTGCTGGAAAAGAAGGACACAGACAAATAAAAAAATATAGAGACACTGATAACAGAATAATGACTCCTGTTCAAATCTATGCTGATTGATCAGTACAAGATAATATTTGTAGCATTGCTCACAATTTAGAGTTGCAAGTTGAAAATGTTTTGAATTTTTCTTTGTTAATTCAAATGTAATATTCTTAAATTTAAACAATGTCATGTAATGACAACTATTGTGAATTAAAATTTGTCAAATAAAGACATTAACAAAATGAAAATAAACGAATCAATTATTTTTTTCGTTCGATATTTTATTCACGCGATGTTTTGTCCACGCAATATTTTTTTCCGGTTAGATTTTGACCCCAAACCCTAGGCGCCGGACTTTAGGGAGGAAAAATTTTAATAGGCGGAGGACTTTATTTTTCTTTAAATTGCAATATACAAAAATATAAATAAATAATACAAGAAAGCGATGAAAAACTAATGATATTTCACCGTTTGTCTTTCTTTATTTGCTTATCGATGTGACTTTTAAAACAACAAATTAACGAAATTGTGTGTTTCAGATTTTAGAATGCATGTAAATTTTTTCTGCTTTGAAACCATTATAATTCCAAAAGTATTAAAGGCATTAATGCTTTAATTTGCATATATTGGCTACTAATCAAATATTGCTAAGATGCTACACAGATGCTAACAAATCCTTGATTATTAATAGCGATACCAAATGTTATATTCTGTTATAGTTAGATAACAGGAGAATTAAGGAGAATGCAGTATAGTATATTTTGATGAATATGCTCGAAGTAATTCTTATAATAATCATCATCATCATAATAATTAGAGTCTAATAATAACAATAATAATAATCAGAATAATAAAATATTATATTTCAAATTTCCCTACTTATTTATGAACAATAAGTAAACCATTGCATTATCAATATATTAATATAACTTACATACGCTTGATTATTGGGTCTTATTTTATTTTGGGAATATAAATATAATTATTTTTTAATATACATAGTTAAAGTTTAAAACAGTCTATTCCAGGATTTTAATTCTCTGCTTTAGAAATTCTCATTTTAACTAGCTACGAATTCTTCTGAATAGGACGAAATAAATTTAGTTTAATGGTTTTAGATCCAACAACTTTCAATTAGATTGCAACAAGGTTTTTTTGATTCTGATTTGTCTCTTCTCGGAAAGAATTATGTTCCCTTGGCTGTAGAATTAGGTACCTGTTTGTTTTAAAACGGTTTGTTTTTTCCCAAAAAGAGTAGCGATCCTGAATTGAAAGGTGCTAGTCTGTGACCCTTTAATTTTCTATTACGACATCGAAAAAACAGTGCAACGGATCAGCGGCGGCGTTGTTATAAAATTCTCAATAGACAAAAGCAGCAGATAACTTTTGTCGAAAATGTTTGTATGTATTCATTGTATGGCCCATAGCTTGCTATTAGCAAGAGTTTTTGTGTTTATTGCTAGAATACAAAGTCTAACTTTTATTGCCAAGTACTGAATAGAAGCAAGTCATGGTCGTTCTTTAAAAGTTTCAAATCATTATGTTCTTTCGTACTAAAGGCATTTAAAAACCGAGTAAGGTCCCTCTTTTGCATGGTAGCGTTCTCATTTAACGTTGTGAAACTTAGGCTGCAAAATCACAGCTGCCTATCTAAAAACATTTTAAGTTTTGGCATTTCCTGTTTCGTACGAACATCTTCTCACATCCCTATCCACCTATACCACTTTCATGTGTTTTCGTTGTAGTCAGGGATTAGGACGTATTAATTAGGACGTATGACCATGAATTAGGACGTATTTTACCTTCCTTAACTGATTAGTTGTTCTTTCTAAGGTTGTATAATTTAAATTAATCGAAGGTCATAGTGCAAAAACAAAATTTATGCTAGGCAGAGAGGGGGGTAGAAAAATAAGAATGGAAAATTCAGCTCTTGCAGAGAGAAATAGATTGGTAATAGTTTTGATTTATAAAAGTAAAGAACTCCCAGATAATGTGGAGAGTCATTAGGAAATGTTTTGGGACCCCTCTGGGCAGTGCCTGATTTACAGGGGCATGCGGGGCAGCTGCCTCGGGCCCCAGGTTCGGTTGGTGCCCCTAAATCCTGAATTTAGCCCAACACATTCATAAAAATTGTAATATTTATTTCATGGGTAGTCCAGAGACTTTTCAGGATTTAAAAAATCCTTTACTCTAGTTCCTTTCCCTTAAGACCAAGAAAGCATATCTAGATAATGCTTTATATCTATCTCGGTTTTATAAACAAAATTCATTCACTTATGTATGTTTAATGATAATAAACATGGTAATCAGAAATCTGTCGTGGGTATAGGAAGTGTGGGGGGGTCCCTTCATGACTGTCTGCCCCGGGCCCCAGAATTTTTAAGTCGGGCCCTACCTCGGGGGCCCGCGTAAATGAACCAACGCATTACGCTGAGAAGAACTCGGCAATGTTCATTAAAACATGACGTTGCGCAACGAGAAGGGCTGAAGTACAGTGATCGATGACATGCTATATACATTCCGCCAGCCTAATATTCTTAACAGTGTCAAGTCAAGGTTCATCCGCCCTTCGTAGAGAATCGATTTGCATAAATAAGGGAATTCTCCATCCTAACTGGGATTAAGACCAAACCTAACAACAATACTCATGAGGCCCGTTTAAACTTGATATAGACGTTGGATGCTAATGATGTGTTTAAATGCATTTTATAATCAGTGATAGATATTGTAATGGATTGTAATTCTTAAAATATATTATTGTATTATATAGATAAATTGGTGAGTTGGGATACGATTATATTTGATTGAGGTTATGTCCAAATTATGATGACTTATTAATGAAGAATATTTACTTCATTTACTATAGTGTGTATTTAAGCTAATGTTTCTGATGATTAAATAAATATTTTATAGTATTATTGTATATACGTCTTCCAAAGTTTATTCTATTGTATTTTTTGTGGGATAAATTTTTGAAGGAACCACGGAGGTGATATATTATATTTTCGTAATCTGGCTTGGCAAGATTGGACACTGGCCCCCAGTTTATTTTTTAGAAAACGGACAAAATCGTATTTTTTGGAACAATTTTTGGTTCTTTGTTTCTTTTGGCCCCCTCCCCAATTTACAGTATATTTATCTCTCTAGTTTCGACTATGTTTAAATGTATTAACCTCGGCACTAACAAACACTAATTATACGATCATACTGATTATTTCGGGCATTTCACAAATATTAAAAAAAATTATTATTCTTTACATAACTATAGAGAACGCTTCGTTAAGTACCCAAAACACATCGTTATATACACAAATTACAACTAGTTAATATAACACCAGATTGTATTTCCTTTTAATTGCTTAATATAATTTTGTAGAAATTTCAATCCTCCGTATGCGCTGGCATAAGTTTATTATAATTAACTTAATATAAACTTAATTAAAATTAAATAATTTACTTAAATAATATACTTTAAATAATTTACTTAAATAATATACTTTAAATAATTTACTTAAATAATATACTTTAAATAATTTACTTAAATAATAAACTTTAAATAATTTGCTAAAATAATATACTTTAAATAATTTGCTTAAAATAATATACTTTAAATAATTTACTTAAATGTATACTTCAATAATTTACTTAAATAATACCTTTAAATAATTTACTTAAATAATACACTTTAAATAATTTTACTTAAATAATACACTTTAAAATAAGTTGCTTAAATAATACACATTAAATAAATTTAGCAAACAATAAACTTTATAATTAACAATATATATCAAATTAATAAGTTTATTATAATTTCTATTCTCTGCATGCTGAATGGTAAAATTTATTTTACATTGATTATATTAATATCAAATGAAATCTAATGGTTCATCCAAGTTTATCCCAAACAGTTCATAGTATATATATATATATATATATATATATATATATATATAAGCCATTTAACGCGTTCATCTAGAGTACTGCCATGCAGGTTCGAATCACGACGGTAAAAAACAACCACACAAACGTGTAGTTGTTGTTTGAACAACACACCATACAACCGCTTACCGATAACCGTTCAAAGCAGACTGAGGGTTAATTAGTTCCATTGTCCTTAAGAGGGTTGGATTCATTGGAAATTTATAGGTATAAGGGCATACAGTGTACATTTGTAAGGCATTCATTTATTGTAGAACACGTCATGTTTTCCTGCCCACCGTAGACCGGGGTTTAGTTTCCTTAGAGACGGAGGTTCGGGTTCCTTGTAAAACTATGACTCCAGTCCATCCAGACTTTCGCTATCCTTGCGCCTTATGAACACACACAAACAAACGTACCACATTCCTTACTTTGTTTTTACTTCCTTTAATCATTTCCTTTATTTTCTTTACTTTTACTTTTTTTTTATCTACTTTTTTTTTTTTTATCTTCCTAATTTTAGTTCCCATTCTGTTTCAATCTTCTCGTGAATCCTTTTATTTTTAATTTCATTCTACAGTTTTACTTTCACCTCTTTTTTATTTTCCTGTCTTTTTATTTCCAATCGTGGCGAAAATGTTACTAGGAGTGGTCAGCTCTTTGCTCAATCTTCTTGTGTTTTTGTTATAAAAATTAAATTGAAAATTGCGCAATTGAAAAAGAGAGTTCTGGATAGAAATGGATGGAGGAAGTTGGCACATGAAGTCTTCAACGATCGGATACGACAGACTGAATAGCAACAACAACAAATAAATAATGTAAAAAATACTAAGTTTATTACAACAGCGCCAAATTTAGTGTACAATAATACCTATAACATATATTTTTGGTCATGACATCAAACATAAATAATAGCGTACACATTGCTGTTGGTAACCATACATAATGGTGAATATTGATTTTGGTGAACATGCGGAATGGTAAACAAAGGATTTTTAATACATAGAGACGTCTGGAATGAAGAAATTCATAATTTGCATTACTTACGAGAAAAGAAAATTCAAACAATGGAAATATTTACGCCCTCATCCTTCAGGACCAAATGCCAATTAAAATATGCATCTCGTGTAAACAGAAACTTCAAAAGCATTTTGGGAATTAATAAGATAAATTAATGGATAATTTCCTAAACAAATTAAATCTGTGAAGCGTAAATTATACATTCTATAACTTAATCTTCAGACATACATAAAATAATTCATTCATAAAATAATTATTTATAAAATAATATTAACTAATTTTTGATATGTAGTTATGAATTATTTCATATACAGTAATTTACGTATAAAATAATTCATAAAGGCATATATAAAATAATTCATAAAGGCATACATAAAATAATTCATAAAATGCATAGATAAAATAATTCATATGATGTATAATTTGTACAATGTAGAAGTTATACATTGTATGTATATATTGTATGAATTATTTAATGATCACACTTTACAGATTCACTGCATCTTATATACTATAGATTAAAAATTTAAGAAAGTTAATTTGTATTTTTAGTAAATATTTCTCAGTTTAACGTTTCTCTACTTTCACATTATTTATTAGTTGTTGTGTTTCCTAACACCCATTAAGGACTTCATGAGAGGTAACTTTGTTTTGAATGTTATTTAGGAATACATAAAGAAAAGTACATTAAATGTTTATTTACCGTTTTTATACATTTAGAATATAACTATACTCGCCCGCATCAAGAGAAAATTTTTTGATCCTAGGAAAAGAATATTAGTACCAGTGAACTGCAGAAATCTAATCACCAGGTGACCAGATTTTTCAAACCTTAATCATTTTGCTGAACATTTGAATATTAATAAATTGTATTTATAGTAGTATAGAATAGTTCCTGTTTATAGTAGTATAGAATGGTTCCTATTTGTAGTGGTATGGAATAGTTTGCATTTGTAGTATTATAGAATAGTGTCTATTTTTAGTTGTATAGAATAGTTCTTATATGTAATAGAATAGAATAGTTTACATTTGTAATTTTTTATAGAATAGTCTGTACTTGTAATTGTTCAGAATAGTTCTGACTTGTAGTAGTATAGAATAGATTTCATTTGTAGTAATATATAAGAGTTTCTATTTGTAATAGTAGAGAGTAATCTCTATTTACACTAGTATATAATAGTTTCTTTTTTGCATGAATATGTAAGAGTTTCTATTTGTAGAATTATGAACTTGAATTATTTTATAGGGTATCGTAATTAATCAATTTCCAATCTATACTGGAATTTAATTAAATTGTTCACATTTTAATAATTTCTGTATTTATGACATTATATTTTATTATATGAAATATAAGGTAAATATATCTGACATATTGTCATTTTAGTATACACTCAGTGCCGACTTACTTGGCGGGCTATCGAGCAATCGGTCTAGTGCCCTGATCAAAACCTGGCCCCCAATTTCTCGTAGTCTGTTTATTATACATGGCACCCACAAAAATGGTCCTTGATTTCAAATAGTTATAAAATAAAAAGTTCTTAGAATATTTTAAAAAGTTTAGTGGTAGCAGACACACGACAATTAAACATTTTTACATATTTGCATATATTAAAAACACTTTATGTGTGTCCCTCCCGTAACTGGGCAAACATCAATGTGATAATCCAGGTCGTTCCACACTGTCTGCAACAAATCCGGCGTTATCGAGTTTATGGCTGCGTTCATGCGTTCCTGATGCGATCCAGGGTTGTGGATAGGGGAGGTAGGTACACTTTGAATTTTACATACCCTCAAAGAAAAAAACCATAAACAAGTCAAGTGATCTCGGTGGCCACTTTCAAAACACGTCGACTGCATCACCAGCACGGCCAATCAATCTGTTTGGCAGATGATTGTTCAGAAATTCACGGATGTCGAGATGCCAGTGTTGTGGTGCTCCATCTTGCTGAAAGAGGTAGTCACCACCCTCAGCAACTAGTTGTGGCACCAACCAGATACTTAGCATGCCCAGGTAACATTCTTTATTTAGGGTTCCTCTGTGGAAGAAAAATGGACCGCACATAGTCCGTTTTGACACAGCACAAAATAAATTAACTTTTGGAGAATCCCGTTCAAACCCCAGGGTCTGATGTGGATTCTCACTTCCCCATATTCTCACATAGGGACGGTTGACCTTTCTATTTAAATGGAAGGTCGCTTCATCACTGAAAACGATCCTAAATAAGATGGTATCATAATTTTTCATTAACGTCTTGAGATTAACGCAAAATGTAAGACGAATATCATAGTCCTACGAGTATGACTTTTGGGCTAGCTGTAGCTTGTAAAGGTGAAACCGCAAACATTTCCGTAAGATCTTACTTACCATGCGTTTCGGGATCTGTAACTCTCGGCTAGCTCTGAGCGCAGACTTTTTTTTGGGCTACGCAAAAAGGCTTCCTTTACGAGATCAACTGCTTCCTCAGAGATGGTTGGTCGGCCACAATGTCCATTTCTCTGATCACAGATGCATCACTATTTCAAAACGGACTTACTAGTATGTGGATATACATTAAATTTGCTTTTGAAAGCACGTTGAACATTCACAACACTTTTCGTTTTAGCAAATTACAGAACGTACCAGCTACATTGTTGTCGGGTGAATGCTATCTTGAAAAGCACCGCTTTGTCGATGTTACAACAATGTTAGAACTTTTTGCAAATGAGAAGATATGTTTTATTTTTCTGTATCTGTTGCCACTAAAATTTTTATAATATTAAAATATCTTTTTATTTTGTAACTATTTGAAATCAAGGATCTCTTTTGTGGGCACCCTGTACATTATATTTTTCTTACTGCAGGAATTTGAAAATTTCAGACGCCATTGTTATGTGCACGAAATATCATGTATAACCCATGTATAATCATGTATAATAATCATTCGTTAGCATGTATAATAATTATACATAAGCATGTATAATAATCATGCATAAGCATGTTTAATAATCATGCATAAGCATGTTTAATAATCATGCATAAGCATGTTTAATAATCATGCATAATAATTATACATAAGCATATATAATAATCATGCATAAGTATGTATAATAATAATCTCTCGCGTTTGGTTCACCTCATACTGAATATTAATTCTAGTTATACGTTTTGGACAAATTTTCATCCCTGAATTGCCTTTTTAAAGGAAATATAGAACGGAACGGCGATAATAATAAATTTGGGAGATCCATATTTCGTTAACCCTATTATTAGCCTCATTTGTTTTAAACGAATTTATCTCTTCTGGATGATGCTTTCGTAAGTTATGTGGACCCCATAGAACGACGACGATATTCCCTTTTCAGATAGCATGATCTTCGTTGCCGAATATAGGAACAATATCATCAATCCTGACTAAATCTCTTCTAAGTACCAAATTTGTTTCAAAGATTGAATTGGGCTTTGAAAATCTTACCAAAGTACCGCTCACTTCATCTTTCTAAAACCTTCAATTCCCCTTTTAAATGACATCAGGGATTAAGACCACGTCTTAAACCTTGTAGCCCATTATTATAGCACATCCGCTTTATTGCAAATGGCGGCTTTTCCCCAGGCTGGAATCGAAAGTTAGCTTGCCGGATTATAAAACTTTGCGATATTTGCTAAAATATATTTTCGAAAATTGGATAGCATTCTAAGGATTTTGTAGATGTTAGACTTGCGAGATTCTGTCGAGTTATACACATCCTTGTGCAGAAAGCAACACTCTTGCTTGGAAATTAAATTGAAAAGATTTGATACTCTGTATTCAACAACTCGCTTACAATTACTTTTGTTACAAAATTCGATAACTTCAAATGATTCCACAGTATTTATAAGAAAATTAAAGAATCCGTGTTTCATTTGCTGCTTGTTTTCTTACCTTATTTTGTAGCTTGTATGCTTTGCTTTATCATTATCTTATTTTCCAGCTTGTTATCTTTATCTTATTTTCTTAGATAATATTTTGCACGTATTCACGTTACCCATTAAGAAAGACGATTTATAACCAGGAGCGGCTCGACGCTGATTTTGAACCCTCGAGGCTTTTTAGCGCACCTCCTGGCGAAAACAGGAGATTTTCACAGATGCACAGTGAGCCATATACCCTATAAAAGAAGTCTTTGAAAAATTTCTCTAAACGTATCTCATTTTAGAGAGATTTTCTACTGTTGGGTAAATTAAAAAAAAAAATTGAACTTTAGTTTGGTGCCCTCATCCAAACCGTGCCCTGGCGTAGCCCGTCCCTTAAGCCGCCCCTGTTTATAACAACCTAGTTTAGAACTTTAACCACACTAGTGCGATTTTTAAGATAAGAATCCTTGATGCGTGATTGTATTTTAAAATCGTATAGATTTTTCAAATATTATGAAAAATTTAAACCAACGACAAGAACAAAACGTTGCTCTTGCTGCCGAAGTTAATAAGTTAACGTATTCAACTCATCAGAAGGATCAACACATCATCGGGTTTTACTATATTGATAATACAATAAAATTTAGAGAGAGTGTGGGAATATGTTGTAAAAGTGTAAAATAAGGAAATATGTTTATAATATATGGGAAATATAATGGACAGGCTAGTGGTAATGGGAAAGAGGAAGACCACGGCTGAAATGGAAAGAGTGGAGGAAGATCTGGGAGAGTATGGATGGAGTAGAGAAGAAGCCTTGGATAGAAGATTGTGTAAAGGAAGAATAAAAGAGCATAAGGCCGACCCCATAAGAAAATGGAAAAATGCCGAAGGTAAAGAAGACGATGACAATAAGATTTAGAGCTTTCTAATTACGTTTTAAACTAATAAAACCCTCTTTATTCCCTACATGTATGCTAAATCCTTCACTACACGAATCGATGAAAGTTTGTGTACACCTATCGCAAACGAGAAGACTCATACAGTGGTTCACTTATTGAACGATTTGACAGACTTCTATTACCTTCACCTTATATATATATATATATATAAAAAGTGAGGTTAAAGTAGTATAAGACCATTTTCACCATTACATAAAACAATTTCGCTGCAAGATATCAGAACCAACTTTACGAGAACTATATCGACAAGTTATTCACAAATTGAAAAATACCTAAGTGCAATGCAAAACAAAATATATACAAACAATAAATATATTTACAATATTTTACATACAAACCTTTTTCGAAAACTATGAAATATTGCTAGGATACAAATGGCAATATAGTAAAATTGTAAAGAAATGAACCCAAAAGTGTAATAAAAAATTTAAAGTAGGAGTGTAATAATAAATGAAATATGAGAAACCCATAGGACAGCACTTTTTCAAGAGACGCTTGTCCCAATGAGTTCAGTATTGGATGTTTCTGTTTGAGTCCTAGCCAATGCTAAACTTAGGATCTTAAGTCTCTCGACATTCAATCAGAGAAAAATTCGGAGCAGTACCATAGAAAAGTAAGCATAAAAATTGTTTTAAATGAGAATGAATACTTTGCATACCCGAACCAAAACTTAACAAGCCCGAACGTAAACAAATTCAAAGTGTTTCCAGAACTACATCCACAAAAGCTGCCATTTCCAAGAGTAAGTATTTAGTGCAAAAGTGATACGTCTTCGGCAGCAGAATTTGTCACTTATACAAATCACAAAACCAGCCTTGCTGTGCATTCAAACTTACTAAAAATGTCTAGAATCAAAGGTAGTGGTATATTATTTCCAAGAAGAATATTTTTGAGCCCGTTAATTTAACCAATAAAATTATTATAAAATTATAATTATTATTTATTATAAAAAAATATTATAATTTTTACACATGCTATTAATTCTGAGAATTCGTGAAATAAGAATGTTTCTATGAACTTCTATACTTATACAAGATTTAAAGTTTGACAGAAACACAACTTTGAAATTGAAATCAGATCTTTTGTCGTAGAGTCTAATATTATAAACACCATCAGTACCATGTCTAATTTGCAAGTCTAAAAAGGAAATATTGTTCCCATGTCCAGTCAGTACAACTATGCCAAGGACGTTGTAGAAAACGTGAACAGGCCACCTACGAGTTCCTCATCGTATAGTATATTTCCTTAGCATCTAATCTGCCATATCTACGTCACATTTAGTATGATTGTAGTAACTGACAATGTTCGTCGGCTTCTTTGCACTGTCGTCTGAAAAGACATTCCTATGTATAGTGCCAAGGATCACGACATTCTTTTGCTCTTGCACTTATATATCGTGCGTATTTTGTTTCCATTTTTCAGTTCAAAAGATAAATATCGTGCCGAAGGAGTATCATGTACAATAGGAGGTAATTCTCCCTTATTCAGACTCATCGTCCCAACAATTGTGGTTTTCTTTGCAGAAAGTTCATTTGCAAGTTTCACAGAAGTAAAAAAAATTGTCAGTAGTGACATTGAGTCCGGAATTCAAATATGGTTGCAATAATTTGAGCACCACACTCTCCTCAAGTTGAAAATCAGTTGGTTGCTTTTGATTCTTCCTCAGATACGGGTAGCCATTTAAAATGTATTTGGATTTTACATCAGTTGCTAACCAGAACTTGATGCCAAACTTATCCGGCTGATTTGCCATGTATTGAATAAATCTTCATGTTGATTTATATGGCAACGACTTTTTCAACGATTATTTCTTATCCAGGATTACAGCACAAATAAGAGTTATCCATCAGCTTCTACCAGGTGTCAGAAGCGAGAGCAAAGTTATTAGTGGCCATACGCTCAGCTTTGCTGCTTCGGACATTGAATCTAAGATACAGCATGATTTCACCGAACAGAGTGCATGACATTTGGTCTTCGAACGCAGCTGGTCCCCAATTCTTGTTCCACAAAACATCTGCATAAAGTTTTGAATGACCTAATGTATCACGGACATACAGGAGGGTGAAAAAGACATAGAATTCCTCCAGAGTAACATTCCAGTTGCCGTCACCTCCAAGCTGACGTTGTGCTTCAGCAACTCTACAAGTTTGAATGTATTTTACCATTGATTCATTCATCATCAAACGCCAGGCCGAAGCAAGACTTGTCCCAATATTACGACGAGCAAAAGGCGTTTGTCCACTTGCAATTGTTATAATGTTGCGAGCTGGCGTGCGACATATCGCAGAAGCAGTTCTGCTAAGTTTCATCATGACCCAAAGAATACAACTGGATGACGTATATTTATTGTCACTGCCGCTAGCAGAATTAGTGGGTATGTTGTTGCCTCGTCCTTGCCCACGTCCACGTCAACGTCCTGGTCCATGCACATTGCCAGAATTTCTCGCAGCATCACTGTCACTGCTATCAGAGGGAGGCGCATTTTGTAAGTTCACATTAGCAACAAAATCTTCATCGTTGCTGTCGTCGCCACTGATATCTGAATCTAACTGCTTCAAGAGGTCAAGGGTCTCCTTTGTACTCAGTACTCTCAGCATTGTTTATACGGAAAAATGCTGAAAAACTGATCGAACCCAAAGCTCCTGCTGTGGAAAGTGGCATCGGGTTCTGTTCTCGATCGCAGTTGCATTAGGACTTGTTTCCCTTCAAAAATTCTTATCCAGTGGCTTTTACTTTTCTCCTCTGAGTCATCGGGACAAAAGATGCGTGTTTCTTCATGCACGGAAAACAAAAATGAGGCATTGGGCAAAAACAGACATTTACCTGAAAGTCGGTTATTTTTCTTATGAGGGTCAAAATGACCCCTGTTTGCTGTTTTACGGATTTCTATCATTATTTATTTTAATAACTAACAAATAAATACCAAAAATTATCACAGCACAGCTGGAAACATTTTAAGAAAATTAAAAAAAAAACAAAAAAAAACATGAGCTTCGATGCTCAAATCTATGTTCAAACAAATCATAGGAAATTGAAAAAAAAAAGACAAAGTGACCCTAACGGGTCTTCTATTGTTAAATGATGTTTATTATTATTATTATTAGGTTTCGGATCTTTATGACCTAAAAATTCCTAAAAAATACCCTTAAAAAGATGAAAAATGCTTTTAAAAATTTGGAAAAATGATCTAAAAAGTCGAAAAAAATACCCTTAAAATTAAAAATAAACTCCCCAAAACAATTTGCATAATATTTTTCCACGTTATAAATTAAATAATTTCAACTTTAGACAATTTATAGACTAGAATTTTCATTCTTTCTCCATGATATGTCAAAAGAAAAGAAAAAAAAAGGAAGTCAAACCGCTATAAATAATATACTATAAACTACTATAAATACATTTTAACGATGTGTAATCTATTCACTTGCAAGAACTTCAAAATTATACTGAATAATTATGCGCTTTCTAATACTGTCAAAAGTCTATTTTATTTTCAGAAAGCAAATTTTGATGCATTGAAAAGCTCTTCTCAATACTTACATATGTTATTACAATGACTCACAGAATGAAACTTACATATGTTATTGGAGCATATTTGAAGAAAACATGCTCATTTCTATGGAAAATTTTTCTTCAATTATTTGTTTATATTTTTGCATCTCCAGTTAAGATACCAGAAATTTTTCGAAGTCTGAAATGCAGAGTTTTTTTTAAACATAGTTTAATTTTGCAACAATGGAGTGTCCAGTCTTCCCCTTGGCCTATTTTACTACTTCGCTTTCTTTATCGCTGTGACTAATTGAATCAACGAGATTCATTCTATGCTTCTGAGCCCTAAATAATAGACGGGAAAATGTTGCAGTTTGATCTTATGTATGCCAAATTTCCTTCTATTTTTTCCTGAGAGAACAGACATCGCGCAATTTGAATAAATGCTACGTACTCCGGCTGAAACTCATTTACTGTCGCCTTTACAGCATCAAAATTTCCGCTGTAGCAAATATGCAACCATTGAGCATACGACCATGTTCCCTAACGCGTTGTCAAAGGATTTGGTGGCAAAGTTATATTAGGAGCTTGCATTTTAAAGGCCTTTAAGGATATGATAAAAATATTTTAAGAAAATCTTTTTAACAGAAATAAGTCTACCTACATCCAGATAATTTGCCTGAATTTCCTCAGCAACCCTAATGTAAGGCGTGATCAAGGCAAGTGACATGCACTAGCTTTGGATAAAAACATTTAATTGTTTTCCCAGCTTTTAATATATTTGTTACATCATCCGTTAAAAAGAATAAAATGTTCTTATATTCCGTTCCGTTTGGCCTCAAAATAGTAAAATATTTCTCAAGTAGCTGACAGACCGTTAAATGATAACTTTTTGAAGTACCTCAGGTTCAATGAAAATGTGGCCCTGCGGTGGCGCAGTGTGGTAACGCGTTCTCCTATTGCGCGGCTAATCCGGGTTCGACTCCCAGCAGTGCAAAAAGAACGCTTACTCAGAGATCTCATAAAAGATCGCACTGCTCACTGTAGTCCGGGGTTTGGTTCCCCAGGCCTTAAGAGGTTCGGATTCCTCGGAAAACTGTAGGTCCCGGCGCAGCATGACCACTGTAGTCTTTGAGCCGTAAAACCAAAAAACAAACAAATAAATAAAAATGCATAATATAAGGTAACTGTTGGGAAGCATGACCCCAGGGTCACTGGCGGATCCAGCGAGGGGCGGAGGGGGCGATTGCCCCCCCCTAGGGTTAAATAGGAAAATAAAGACGATGAAGAATATTTTATGTGTTGTTTGTTACTACTGTAATAAATAAAAGTCTTACACTAAAGTCTCCAAGTCTTGGAGAAATGCGATCCAGACGTTTTTCCACGAATCTACAAGCTATTCGCCTTTCAAACTGCATTTTCAGTAAGTGTTGCTTCAGCAAAACGTAGTTTTTTATCGTTGAAGCGCCGTCAAACTTGGCTTCGAACGCGGATGACAGAAGAGACTTTTAATACACACCCACAGAGACATTCATATTGATGTAAATAAAGTGATTGACAAATTTTCAAAGAAACCAAGATGGCTCGACTTTGCACTATAAACTTCAAGTTTTTTAAAAAGTCGCTTATTATAAAAATAGTAAAATAATTACGATGTTTTTGTAGTTTAAATTTAAACTTGTTCTATTAATTACATTGTAAATTATCGTTTTTGGTTATTGTATATGTCTCCTTTACTAGGTTATCCTTCTGTCATACTTGACTATAATCTACCCTAAACCATATAGTTTAATTAAAGAAAAGCCCAGCTTTAATTCATTGTCGTAAATTAAATATTTTGGTGAGTATAAAGCAGGGTTGTCCAACCATTTTAAGTAGTGGGCCACTTAAAGAATTTTCACGGATCCCGTGGGCCAGCGGTTTCTTAAAAAAAAAAATTGAAAAAAAATAACTTACACTGAACAGCCTCCCTTTAGAGTTTCTTCCAGTTATTTGTTTGTGTACTTTCGATATATAAAGGCTCACCTGTGCTGTCCCCACAATTTTTCCATATTTCTGAAAAAAATCTAAAATTTTTGTTTGGGAAACTTTTTTTATTTCAAACAGTTGTAGGCAAGCCGGATAGTGGCCTGCGTGCCATATGTTGGACAACTCTGGTATAAAGGAAGGCTAGTAATATAACAACATTTACCTAAACTATTTAACAGCCCAAAACTAAAAATTTTTCCAGTGAAGGCTCGCAAAACCGCACACTCCCCCTTAATGACATCCTGGATCCTCCACTGCCCAGGGTTTAAAAAAATATAACGATGGCGCTAAAGGCAAAGTTATAAAGGCTGAGATTGATTTACGTACTTGATTGATAATGAAAGCTATTGAACATTTTTATTGCCAAGAGACTCTGATTTTAGTTATTACAACTTGCTTGTAATTCTTACGAAAATTTAATTTTTATAAAAAAATTCCCAAAAAATGACATAATAGAAGGAAAATCGCCTGAAATGATCTAAACACAGAAAAAAGAAAAAACGCAAACATCATAAACATCCGTGCCCTAATTATTATGCATATATATATATATATATATCATAGTATTGGTCTGCAAAAGTGTTGCTGGTATCTAACTGGAAGGAGACACACACGCTGAGCCAGCGTGAAATTATGGCTAATTCCTCCATTATGTTGACACACCAGAAACCCTGGCCCCTAGTCTCCAGGTGCTGGAGTGCTCCTGATCAAGGCAGCGGTCAGTGTGGCATGAAAGCAGGGGGTGCTAAGAATCACTGGAATGGCCCAGGCTGCCGTTTGTTATTGACCTTGGCAACGTATAATGGACGATCCCTTGCTTCTGAAGCAAAACTTCTGGAATTGGAAGAGGAACTTGAAAAGAACAGCTGGGACATTATGGGACTCAGTGAAGTCAGAAGAAAGGGATAAGAGTTGGTAGAACTTAAAAGTGGACATTTCTTTTATTATAAAGGAATGAAAACTGGAAGAATATGTGGTGTTGACTTCTTAATCAACAAAAGAATTAAAGACTGTCTTCTGGAAGTTGAAAGAATATCAGATCGAATTGCGAGGCTCGTTGTTCAAATAACCCAGAAATACCGACTTCAAATAGCTTAAATACTAAGTTAGAAAGACAGAAGATCATTAGGAAACAAGTAAGTAAGAGGGTACTTTTAATAAAACTAAAAGCAAATACGGAGGCATTCAAGCTGGAATTAAAAAATCGCTTTTCTGCAATGGGAGGACTTATTAAAGAAATTGATATCTCAGAAGCAAATAAGCACAGTTAAGACAATAATTGAAACTGCTGGGGAATTTGGTGATGTAACATGTAAAAAGTACAATAGTACATTATATGAGAAGACGAAACAACTCATGAAAAGGCGAAGACTTATGAAGGTGGACAATCAAAATACCAGTCGCAAGATCGAGTACATAGAACTTTGTAAAACTTTGCGCAAAAGCATGAAAGAAGATATAAGAAAATTCAATTGTGAGTTAGTAAGGAAATTCATCGAAAATAACAAGAGCCTTAGGGATATTAAAGGAAGTTTATCTGTTGGGAAGAAACGCATCATTGCATTAAAAGGACAGGATAGCACCGTAACAAGAAGTAGGGAAGGAGTACTTAGAAGAG
>QLNU02014176.1:38688056-38702290 GCA_006491805.2 Dysdera silvatica | reverse complement strand
AAATCTTAAAAGAAGAAGTAGCATTTGCAATAAAAAGTATGAAGAAAGGAAGATCCCCTGGCGATGATGGCATTACATTAGATATCTTAAAAGAAGCTGGAGAACATGTAGAAGACATACTCGCAAAATTCTTTACCAAATGCCTCAACAGTGGTAACATACCAAACCAATGGGATTCTGCAACAGTAATTCTTTTGCATAAAAAAGGTGATAAAGAGGATTTAAAAAATTACCGACCAATTAGCTTGTTACCTGCTATTTATAAAATCTTCACAAAAGTGCTAACACATCGCCTGCAGAAAAAATTAGATGCAGCTCAACCAAGAGAACAAGCTGGATTTCGAAGTGGATTCAGTACAGTGGACCATATTCAAGTATTAAGAGAATTAATTGAAAGAACACATGAATATGAACTTCCATTGTGTGTGGCATTTATTGACTATGAGAAGGCCTTTGACTCTATTAAAACATCAGCAGTCATCAACTCTTTAAGATCAGCAGACATCGAGGATGTGTACATTGACATGGTGAAATGTGTGTATAAAAATGCAAGTGCAAAATTTCGGTTACATAAAGATACCGAAGCTATCAAAATTGGTAAAGGTGTGAGGCAGGGAGATACCATTTCTCCAAAACTTTTTACTTCAGCTTTACAGATGATTTTTCAGCAGATAAATTGGAATGACAAGGGAATAAAAATAAATGGTGAATATTTAAATCATTTGCGGTTTGCTGATGACATTGTTATTTTTTCAACGAACCCATCAGAACTCCAAGACATGGTACAGGAGCTCTCAACTAGAAGTAAAGAAGTTGGACTCAAGATGAACCTACAAAAAACTAAGATCATGTTCAATAATTTCGTAGAGGAAACAAAAATACAAGTTGACAACATTGAGCTAGAAATTGCTGATTCATATATTTACCTTGGCCAGCTGATTTCAATGGATGGCAACATTATGAAAGAACTCAACAGACGTATTAAACTTGGCTGGAGTGCATTTGGAAGAAACAGTTTTATCCTGAAGGGGAAATTGCCTTTGTGTCTAAAAAGAAAGGTCTTCAACCAGTGTGTATTGCCAGTCCTCTCTTATGGATCAGAGACATGGAGTCTAACAGTTGGAGCAATACGAAAGTTACAGACAACGCAAAGGAGCATGGAGAGGTGCATGCTTGGAATAACTAGGAGAGATCGAAAAAGAAACACTTGGGTGAGAGAGCAAACTAGAGTAGAGGACATCATTGTTAAAGTAAAAGGGCTGAAATGGCGATGGGCTGGGCATATTGCAAGAAGAACTGATCAACGATGGACAACAGAAATTCTGAACTGGATTCCAAGAGACCACCGAAGACCTAGAAAACGTCCTCAAACTAGATGGGTGGATGAAATCGGAAAACAGGTTGGGGTGACGTGGAAGCGAATTACTCAAGATAGACTTGTGTGGAAAACATTTGGAGGGACCTTCATATCAGCAGTGGATAAGTAATGGTTGAATGTGATGATGATGATATGATACTATTACATGATTATTATGTAATATTATATTATGTATCATTATTATATCATATTAAGTGTCACTGTCATATTATGTATAATAATTATTATTATTATTAAACCATTTCCATTATCAGTAAAGCAAACATTTTTCCAATAATATGCGTGGTCGGAATGACGTCATGTAATTGATGACTTCCCATGACCCTTTGTGTTTTTGTGTGCAGGCTAGTTGCTAATTTCAAAGAATGTAGTGTAACAGTGTCCAATTTTTTTCCTGTAATTCCATTAATGCCATTTCATTAATAATTGCTTTAATTAGAGCTTTGAGTAGACCATCGTAAATTATCTGTAATTGCAGATAATTGGGAACTTAATTGTCATGCAACAAATACAACAACCCCTAATTCAAACTTACAACAAACCGTTAATTTATTGCTACGGAAGGAAAAAATACACGCATGACCAATACTAAAGGCTTTTATTAATGTTCAATCAGTACTTCCCTGGTCTTAGTTATATCGATCCAAAAGAATTCAGCAATCCCAAAATTATTGCGGCTAGTACTTTGTTCTTAAACAAAACAAATATTAAAAACGTCGGCCATAAATGGCGATATCGTATTCCCGGTGAGGGGTGTATAAAACTACAAAATGAACACATATCTAACTGAAACCTGCTTGAAAGAAAAATTGAAAAGTGATGAGCAATACGACTTGAAGCTGCACTAAACCGTGAAGGGAGTAAGTCAAGGAACAAGGTCCGTTCAAATTAAAGAAAGAAATGTGAAATGAAGTACGATGTCCGACAAGAGTTAGAGAGAGAGAGAAAGAGAGAGAGAACAGGGGCGACTTCATTCATTATTTATTTATTCTCATCACTAAATTATTGTTCATAAGCTGGCTGTCCATCTTACATCTGTCTAGTTGATAATACGTATTTTATTATATTAAAATATTAGATGGTAATTTGTCAACTAATATTACCACACAGGCATGTAGCCAGGACGAAGGAGTAACTGGGGAAGGTAAAGGATATATGGGGCACAAGGCACCGATGGATTTTTCGATATATATATCTGGATAGAGCAACTGGGGCCATGGTCCTGCTGACTCCTGCTTGGCTACAAGGCTGTTACTACATGGTTACTACATGTGACCATGTTACTACATGGTGGGAATTATTGATTTAAATAAATCAAAATATTAGTTGAAAGATCAAGCTCGGATTTAAAAATGAGAACGTTGGGCAGTGCCCAGGGTAAAGATTAAAATTTTAATGGACGGCGGTTTTTATATTTAATTTCACGATCTATTTATTCTGGAATTTGATCGAATCGTACTCCCTGAGAAAGTGTCCCATACGTTTGTCATAATTTGAAATTTCGCAAGATCTCTTGAAACAGCTTCTCCGTTAAATATCTCCGTTAAATATCCGTTAAAAATGTCGCCATCAAATGAAATATATAATAAATAATATGTATTCATAAAAACATAGTAATTTATCTTATAATAATGCGCATAAGGTAATCGTAAATACCTCTCCCTCATTTGCATAATACGTGATTTTCAGCCGCATTTAACGTAACAGATCGACGGAATTCGAATCGCTGGAGGCAAAAATATCGTTTCGCCGAAGGAAACTTGTATCCGAAATTCGTGTCTGAAAAACAATGCTTCATTTTGTATTCTACCCATATAAGCACCTTGAATTTTTGCACAGAAACAGAAGCTTTAAAAAGGGGAATTGAGAATTGAGGTAGACATTCCTGTTATATCCAGGAAGGAGTGCTTAGGAGCAAATCCACAACAAACATCGTAATTGAAAATAAACAAATTTCACAAATACATATTATTATCTGATTTTGTTTACTCCGCTGAATATCAATCTATAGCAGGGGTATAACAATCAATCATTCCTCTAGTCAAAATTATTATTCAATGTTTATTAAAATTATTATTCAATATTTATTAAAATTATTATTCAATATTTATTAAAATTATTATTCAATATTTATTAAAATTATTATTCAACATTATTAAAATTATTATTCAATATTTATTAAAATTATTATTCAATATTTATTAAAAATTATTATTCAATATTTATTAAAATTATTATTCAATATTCTATTAAAATTATTATTCAATATTTATTAAAATTCATATTCAATATTTATTAAAATTATTATTCAATATTTATTAAATTATTATTCAATATTTATTAAAATTATTATTCAATATTTATTAAAATTATTATTCAATATTTATTAAAATTATTATTCAATATTTATTAAAAATTATTATTCAATATTTATTAAATTTATTATCGCACATATCATTAAATTTTACACTATACATTCAAAAGAATTGCCAATATAAAATTCACTATATCTCTTTTTATATATTTACAAAATTTTCATTGTATATTCATTGAAACTGTTATTATGTATTCTCTAAAAGTTTCATTATATACGTGTTAAAATTTAATTTGTATCCATTAAAACAATTATTAGATTCGGGTACTAAGCCAATCAGCTCATTTCCACGCTTTTAAAATTTCAATCGGACAATATATTTCAGGAGACATCAACACTTTTAGGAATTGCTACAAACAGTATTGGTACAATCCCACAAGGTATTCTTTCACTGTCAGTGAATGTTTCACGTTTTATCAATAGTTTTCCGGAACAGAACCATGTACTTATCAGCGGCAATACGAAATATCGATATTATGAAACGTAAACAGACATCAATTTACATCGATTAACAGTACAAACCTGTACTATTGAATGCATACTAACCGAGAGTCATCTAGTCTATAATGCCGTGGAATTAAAGCATTCTACAATTGCGTGTATTTTCAAACAGGTTTGTAATATATTTCTAAAAATGATTTTATAGACCTAATGTTATGAATGCCTTTATATACTAACTACATTTCATAAAATGTAAATGCTGAATGAATGTTTCATTTTGGAGATTAAAGTGGGATTTAAGTTGTAAATAATACATTCTCATTAATTCTGCTTCGTATACTGTTAAAAATTTCCGCATTAGTTGTTGCCAAAATATGGTGAAAATGCCGGAATTTCACCAAAATTTGGTTCACTTGAAAATTCAAAAGTACCACTTATTGGTGAAAGTATGGTAATTTGTAAAAGATGGTTAAACACCGAACCACATTTTCGTTCCACCTCCTAGCCAATAACGCAGTGTTGTAACGCGTTCTCCTTGTGCGCCGCTAATCATCAAATTTCATATTAGGCATGATCAAGGCAAGCGACATGCACTAGCTTTTGATAAAAAATATTGACAATTGTTTTTCCAGCTTTTAATATATTTATTACATCATCCGTTAAAAGAATGTAAATGTTCTTATATTCCACCCGTTTGGCTCAAAATTGTAAAAGATTTCAAATAGCTGACAGACCGTTAAATGATAACTTTTGAAGTAATTCCTCAGGTTCAATAAAATGTGGTTCTGCGGTGGCGCAGTGTGGTAACGCGTTCTCCTAGTGCGCCGCTAATCCGGGTTCGACTCCCAGCAGTGCAAAGAACGCTTACTCAGAGATCTCATAAAGATCGCACTGCTCACTGTAGTCCGGGGTTTGGTTCCCTAGGCCTTAAGAGGTTCGGATTCCTCGGAAAACAGTAGGTCCCGGCGCAGCATGACCACTGTAGTCTTTGAGCCGTAAAACCAAAAAGCAACCAACCAACCAACCTAGCCAATCACTTGCTGAGAGAAAAGTCACATGTGATATACAGCTCTATCCGTCGCCATTCTTGACTCATAGTCACCAGTTTTTTTAAGTACCAAGATCTCTTCAGTCATCCAACAAGCTAAGATCATTCTAATTTATTAGTTTATGGTATATTTTTTTATTTTTGATAAATTACAATGATTTATATAATAATTTCTGTATATATGAAGTTGATGTTTTTTATCATTAACAGCTAAAATGCTTATGTTTGGCCTAATAAAAATTCGTTATGATTTCGCTTGGTTGCTACCTTTTCGTAATTAATAAAAATTATGTGTAATATCTGTACATGGAATTTAGTAGATGTGAATAGCAGCTAAGATAAATAATGGGGCTCCGGCACACCTCGATATGATAAGTAGCATGTTAAAGGCAGGTTTTTATATTGTTATACAGTGTCCGGAAACTTTTGGCCATATTTGGTTCAGCTTAAAACAATATATCACAAAACTTGATAAAATAATACAAGAGGCACAGTTTTTGAACTGTATGTTTTAATATAGCTTTAAAACGTTTTCTCGAAGGCTTTTAGCCCTCTTCGAAGAAGCTTACATAATACTGGAATTATTAAGACTAAAGTAATAATAAATAAAATTTTCAAATACAGTCTCGCTATATGAATACACGTACAATTGACTAAAATTAATGAGTTTAGTAAAATTATTAAAACTACACTTAAAGAAAAAGTAAATAACCAAACACAAACACTAATCTAAAATTGAGAAATATAGTGTAACTTAATATGTAGGAAATTATTCCATGATGGATTTAATTTTGTGGTAATAGCCATATCGTTGACCAAATTATCCTTGTTTTGGTGAATAAGAAAAGTTTCAAAAAATTTAAATCAGCTTCTTTTATTATCCTTATAATTTATAATTTTTAAACCCCCTACTCCAGCTGATTTAAATTTTTTCAAAACTTTTATTATTCACCAAAACAATAATAATTTGGTCAATGACATGGCTATTAGCACAAAATTACATCCGGCATGGACTAATTTCCTACACATTAAGTTACACTAGATTTCTCCATTTTAGATTATTGTTTGTGTTTGGTTGTTTACTTTTTTCTTTAAGTGTATTTTTAATAATTTTATTAAACTCATTTGGTTTTAGTCAATTGTACGTGACTTTAGATAGTGTGACAGTGTTTGAAAATTTTGTTTATTATTAGTTCAGTCTTAATAGTTCCAGTATTATGTAACCTTCTTTGAAGAGGGCTAAAAGCCTTCGAGAGAACGTTTTAAAGCTATATTAAAACATATAGTTCAGAAACTGTGCCCATTGTGTTATTTTACCAAGTTTTGTGATATATTCAGCACAGTGAGTCGTTTTACTTCCTACAACAATATAATTGGTTCAAGCTGAAACCATATATTTGATTCAGTGTTGCATTATTCGTTATTGAAATATATCCATATATTGGTTCAACATCCAACCAATTAGTGTAACAACCAACCGATGTAGCTGGCAAATCAGCACATTTTGGTTCAACCCTGAGGTATTATTTGTAACAGTGCGTAAGAGAGTTGCAGCATGTGAAGATTTTTCTTGAGAATTAAATTAAAAAAAATATTATTTATTTTTCATTCGAGAACGATAACAAAAATATTTCTTTTCGTTCCTTAAATAAAACAGAGGCCACAAAATAAAGAAATAATCATCTGTTGTGATTTATTGCAGTTTGAAACAGATACACATATCGCTGGCTTTATTAGATTTGATTTCGCTTAAAAGCATTAATCCCGAATAAGAAGTTTATTTCTATTCTGAGTTTATTGTATTATGCTATTATAGATTCCAGGAGAATAATTCAGAAGAATAATTCAGGAGTTCGAGAAAATGACAAGGGGGAACAATGTCATCTTATTAGCCGAATTTGTGGGTTCTTGCCCCTGTTTTTACTTACAGAATAACGAAAACCCTCTGCGAGAGATATCTGGCAGCACTCCAGAGTCTCTTTATTTATGTCCCACATTTTCCAAAATTTTTAGATATTCAGGAGGTTGATCTCTTCTTTTTATTGTCTTCTTTATTCATGGGAACGGAACGATGTAATAAAGTTCCTGAAAAGAAAACATGTATTTTAATGACACGCTCCTTGTGGATGTAAAGTATTACTAAACGATGAAGGCATAAAATCGATATTTGTTATGTTCTTGCTATTTGCCCGCTTTCGCTATAATATTCTCTGAAAGTTCACCACCGTAGTTATGATTACGTTTCTATTTACGTTTAGTTTTTGACAACCAGTTTTCTATTTTACCTTTCTCTTAAATGAAGGATATTTTTCGAAATATTTGAAACAAATGAGAATAGTTTACCGATATATATTACATATTTTCCTCTCCGTAGTGCAATATGAAAATGACGAGGGCAAATACACTTGGATGGTAAAAACATGCTTCCGTGAATTAGCAAACTCTGTGTTTTAAAAAATAATTAGGCACACACATATAATTTCTTTAATAATATATATTGACATAGAGTAATGAAGTTCAGGAGAACTTCCAAATACAGTCTATTCCACTTAATTGGCCCACTGAACCCTAACAATAAATTAGATTGCTTAATCTGGACAACATTCAGTTTAATTAGGACACAAATTTAAGATTACAATTAATTTATGCATACATATTGACGAACATCGATATAAATAGGTCTCGATTTGCGAGCGGAGTAAAAGTGACGAAGCTGTCAGTTCCAGCTATATATTTAATTTTAGAATTTATTATTTTTTCTTACATATATAATATTCTTATATATTATTTCCTTATAGATATTGTATATTATGTAGCTATGTAATTAGTATTGAAAAAGCATTCATTGATAAATTTATGTGAAATTCACCTATTTGGGGCAGACGCTAGTTGGGCCAAAATGACCTAGACCCGATGTATCCCGATTAATCGGAATAGACTGTATATCGAAGTCAACGTTCCCATAAGAAAACTTTGATATATAGATATTTGTATTTTTACGGTGCAAGAACAGCACATGTTATACTGCGGCTGGATATACAGTTTTTCGAGGAATTCTAACCAACTACCGCCAGGGAAATCCAACCCCAAACTACCATGTGCAGAAGAGCGGCGCGCGTTTCATGATACCATTGGGAGAAATCATCAAGCCCTTGATTAACCATTTAAATGCTAACAGTTTAAAACAAACCTTTTAAATACAAAACGGTTAATTGCGCGATGAACACATGCGTTATCGTTACGCCACCGTAATGAATTGTGCCTGTATTTTTCCGGCAAAAAAAAACTTTTAATTTCCAGGAAGCCCTCACTCTCTCTATCTCTCTCTCTCTCTCTCTCTCTCTCTCTCCAGAGTAACCCTTCCACGATTTTACCAATATTTTTTTAAAAGCGATTTATATGCAGTGGTCTTTCTCTTAACGGATTCCACTTTAACTGATCTTCGTTTTATCCGACCTTTCTGTCCATTTTGACTAAAACAAGTTTTGACTAAATAATTTTAGTTGAATACCTGCCGTCCACTCCCTTTTGTCATAGTTTTTAATACAATGCTATAATATTTTGCAGCCACAAGTATTTGTTTTAAATAATAACTATAGATATCATCTTAGAAAAACTTATTTACCAATTTTCCTTTAAATACATCAATTTTACCTCCTTTTTTTATAAAAAAACTCATTTTTGCTTTAATTTTTCAGGGTAGTAGTCCCGTCGTTGCCGATTAACAGAGAATGAAAAGTATAACGATGAATCAATAGAATACTGATCGAAAAATAATAGTAGCAATAATAATATATACGCATTTTTTTAATATTGGAATTATATCTTGGACTGGCTTTGTTTTTGTTTTTGTATTTGATGCTGAAGATAACGAGAAAAACCACAATGTTCATTTCATTTCCACATTATGAAACAGATTATTACATAATCGATAGACATAACTAGATTGCGATCATTCAAGTCATCCCAATCATATCGATATCAATGATGTAATCTGAACGGTCACGACTTCGTGATCAATGAAGCATAAGAGGTCTGAGGGGTCGACAGAGTGCCATGATATCGAATCACGTAGTATTGTTTCCCAGTCAACGGGATAGGGAAAGAGAACAGCGAATGCATAGAATGGAAATATTCTCGACTTAATGGTTCGGAGCTATCATACTCCAATTGATTACCTGTACGTTATATGGTAATGTGCTGGGTCCGTGCGCGGCATAGTAATAATTGAAATTATGGTGAGGGGTGTACTGAACTCCAGTCTTCGGCGGGAATAAAGATGATGCGCCTAATATTACCATGCACCAAATACTCCATATAATCCTAGAAATCCACTGCAGAATCACAATTAGGGTAAAGAATGATCGTCTTTTTCTCTGAAAGAAAGTAAAGTGCGCACATCAAATTTTAAAGAAGGATATCGTGCAAAAAGTAATAATAGAAAAAAGGTTCATCTTTCCCAGTTCATGCAAATATCGAAGTATTTCCGATTACGGAAACTGAAATCTGCACGTTTGGAAGACAATTTAACGTGTTTATATTATTTAATATTGTCTATATATCACGAAATTACATTTAATAAATATATAATTAGTATCGCCAAAACGTCTTAATTTGAATTTAGAAGCATGTATTTAAAAAATATAATATTATTTGTTTATCCGTTTACTAAAATATTTGGTGGAATAGATATAAATAAATAATTGAATAAATAAATAAATATAACCTTAATAAAAATTGTGAATATTTTATGCAAAGTAACTATTTTAATTTGACAAAAAATAATAAACATTTTATAGATATAGAACTTATCACTACAAGTATACATTTGAAGAAAACAAAAACTCGAAATTAATAACTTCTGACTTTATCTCCATTTCTTCATAATGAAAAATTCAAAATTTTTCCGTTCATCCGGTTCGTTTGGGTTACTATTTTATTGTCTACAAGTTAACTGGTATACTTTCAATTGTCATTTGATATATACACTGAAGTGCCAGAAAAACCGGTACAGGCGTGCGTATGCAAATAACGGAGCTTTGCAACCAATCAGCGTAACGCGATGCTGTCGGCAGCGCCTATATAAGACAAGAGATGTCTGGCAAAGCTGTTAGATCGGTTCTTGCCGCTACAATGGCAGGTTATCAAGATTTAAGTGATTTTGAACGTGGCGTTATAGTCGGCACAAGAGAGATGGGACATAGCATCTCCGAGATAGCGACAAAATTTGGATTTTCACATATGACCATTTCACGGGTATACCGTGAATATCAGGAATCCGGTAAAACATCAAATCTCCGACAGCGGTGCGGTCGGAAAAAGACCTTGAAAGAACGGGACATTCGACGAATAACGAGAATCGTTAAACGAGATAGACGTGCAACACTTCCTCAAATTGCCGCGGATTTCAATGCTGGGGCATCAACAAGTGTCAGCGTGCGAACTGTTCAACGAACCATCATTGATATGGGCTTTCGGAGCCGAAGGCCCACTCGTGTACCATTGTTGACTGCACGGCACAAAGCTTTACGCCTCGTCTGGGCCCGCCAACACCGCCATTGGACTGTTGATGACTGGAAACACGTTGCCTGGTCTGACGAGTCTCGTTTCCAATTGCATCAGGCGGATGGACGTGTACGGGTATGGAGACAACCTCATGAATCCATGGACCCTACATGTCAACAGGGGACTGTTCAAGCTGGTGGAGCTTCTGTGATGGTATGGGGCGTGTGCAGTTGGCGTGATATGGGACCCCTGATCAGAGGCGGCCCGAGCCTACCTCCATTAGGTGGGGAGAAGCACAAAATTAAAATTTTCCAACTACACAAAAGCATTGAAAATTATCTATATAGTAAACCTCCCTTAAAGACCACATCTATTTAGCGACCACTTCACTTAACAACCATTTTTTCTGGAAACGGATTTTCTCCCTCCCAACCCACCAATAGACCCAATGCTAAATTTACCTCCATTCAGAGATTACTTCGCTGAGCGACCGCTTTATTGCGGAACCGACAGTGGTCGCCTTAGAGAGGTTTTACGGTTTAAATATTTAAAGATAGTATTTAATGTTAAATAAACAAAAATTCCAAGATAACAGACATTGAAAGTATTTAGCGTTTTACGACGCGAGAGGAACTATTTGAAACTTCTTCGTGCCTGCTGTACAGATATAGCTACAGACGGGTCCTCCAGCTTCATAGCAAGTTTGAGAGCTCAACACTGTGGTCAGTTGCAAATTGAATTCAATATAAGAAACACCCGGAAAACGTCCTGGTTTCTTCTTTGTGGCACTTAAAATGAGGGTTAAATGAGAAGAGGGAGATGCGAAATCCCCAAATTTGTGGTTCTGATGCCCTATCGGCTGGACGACATACTTCAGGCGTGGGAACAGAAATAACTGCATACAAAATTTGCAGTTATAATCCAAATTTTTCCGGCAAAAAAACCCCGAAAAAAATCGTTTCTTTCTCCAAGTAACTTTCGATTTTACCAACATTATAAAATTTTCCAATTGTCTAAAGTTGAAGAGTAAAAAAAATAAAATTTTCCACTTTTCCCAGAGAAAATCTAAAATTTTGGCAATTGAAATTGCATGAATTTCCAACTACCCAAAGAATTAATTATTTATCCCTTCTTTCTTCGAGTTTAAGCTGAATTTCCTCAACTTGGAACTTGACTTTTCCCAACTTGGAACTTAATTTTCCTTAACTTGGCACTTGATTTTTCTCATCTTTGAATTTGATTTTTCTTATCTTTGAATTTGATTTTTCCCAACTTGTAACTTGAATTTTTCGATTGGGGGAGAATCTTCCCGTCCACCCGATAAGGCCGGCCCTGGGATGGACAGTATACCACAGACGTGGAAACAAAAATAACTGTTAACACAATGGGCAGTTACGATCGCAAATTTTTCCGACCAACGAAAGCAAAAAAGCCTTATCTTTTTCTCCAAGAAACTCTCGATTTTGCCAATGTCAAAAAAAATTCCATTTGTCTAAGGGTGAAGAGTTAATAAAAAATTATTCCACCTTTTTCCCCCCGGGAAAATCTAAATTTTCGCCAAGTTGGCAATTGAAATTGCGTGAATTTCCAACTACCCAAAGAATTACTTATTCGTCCCATTTTTTCTTCGAGTTCAACAGGATTTTCCCAACTTGGGGCTTGATTTTTCCGATTGAAGGGAGACTCCCCCTGTCCTCCCATAAGGCCAGCCTTGCCACTGATACGTCTAGAGACAACTCTGACAGGTGACACATACGTAAGCATCATGTCCGATCACCTACACCCATTCATGTCCATTGTGCATTCCGACGGACTTGGACAATTTCAGCATGATAATGCGACACCCCACACATCGAGAGTTGCTACCGAGTGGCTCCAGGAACACTCTTCTGACTTTAGACACTTCCATTGGCCACCTAAATCGCCAGACATGAACATTATCGAGCATATCTGGGATGCCTTGCAACGTGCTGTTCAGAAGAGATCTCCAACACCTCGCACTCCTATGGATTTGTGGACTGCAGGATTCCTGGTGTGAATTGTCTCCAAGATACCTTCAGACATTAGTCGAGTCCATGCCACGTCGTGTTGCGGCACTTTGGCATGCGCACGGAGGGGGGCTGCACGATATTAGGTAGGTGTGCCAATTTTTCTGGCACTTCAGTGTATTTACTTTTTCATAGCCGCAGTTTTTTGGATAATATTTTAACACACACGTCTTTAAAAAAAAGCATCCATCAATTCCCCATAAAAAAAAACAAAAAAACATGGTCCACTGACTTCGTGTGTTCATTTATTTGGCAATTGTTTTAACCCTAAAAAAGAGTAATACTATTTTCAATGCAATATCTTTCTTTAATATTTTCTTTAAGCGAAATATAATATTCGAATGATATATTTTGAATTAGTATTGATACTTTTGTTGATAGACATCTTGATATTGTTTCTTTTGTACAGTTGCAGAAGAATAAGAAAACATCTATATGATTCAGTTGTCAATCGCGAATTATTCAGTATGGTTTTCAGAAATTCGAGACAGACGTAAGTTCATTGGAAATTTATAGTGATACCCTTATAAATCACTTAATAAGTAATTTTTTTACAAATTTAATTTTACATCCTTTAATCAGTCTTCAAATTCATAATTTATTTTATAATTAAGTATGACTAAAATAAATATCTTATAAGAAATACAAAAGTATTACTAAAATTCTCGCCACTTTCCAAATTTGTATTCTTCGTTTTTTCTTCAATTTTTTTTCTGGTCTCATTTATCACACAAGAATTTTTGTTTCCCCGAACTGCCTTTAACTGGACAATAAACGATTTTTTATTCAGTAAATATTCAAAGTAAGTGCCTTTAGTCGTGATTGCAAGTTATTAATTATTTAAATAAAAATTCGTATCTCTAAATGGGTAATTAAAACTTCGTGAAAATGTGATTAACTTTTATCAAAAGAAATCCGAAAAGAATTTCATTTTATAGACCATATTCTAACTGCAACATTTATATATATATTATTTTCCGTGCCCTATCAAATTTTATTTTGCGAAAATTTGCATAGATTATGATTTTGTTAACATAAAGTGAATTGTCTTCAGCATAAATTCTTACAGTAGTAGAAAAGCCAGCATGGGTACTTTGAGTCTAATTGTCCTAATATGTTCTAACTGCAACATTTATATATATATATATATGCCGCCATATATATATATATATATATATATTATTTTCCGTGCCCCTATCAAATTTTATTTTGCCGAAAATTTGCATAGATTATGGTTTTTTGTTAACGTAAAGTAGATTGCCTTCATCATAAATTCTTACAGTAGTAGAAAGGCCAGCATGGGTTCTGAGTCTAATTTTCCTCCTCACTTTCATATCGTGTAGCTATTAGCAGATGATGCCCACATGATCAAGTTCGTTTAACATCTCAGTCTGTGTTTTCCGAGTCTCATCCTGTTCAATATACTCCAAATTATAAGAG
>QLNU02014176.1:38624036-38687956 GCA_006491805.2 Dysdera silvatica | reverse complement strand
GCAAAATTATAGTATAATATAAATATCTTATATCTGTATACTTAACGAAAGGCTGCAAATTTACCAGAAACACATCGAATAAGCCAGCATTTTGCTTTTTAATTTAACACAATTATGTATTTATAATTCCCATAACAAGTAATTATTTTATTATTATATTTTCAGAATTTTCAAAAAATTTTCTCCAACTGTCAAAATTACTTTCTTCGTCGATGGTGTTAATTGAAGTTTGATTTTAATAGTGATTTGTCCGCTCTAAACTTGGCATTCACATATCACTTCATTAGCAATTTGAAAGTGTACCAAAAAAGGGCATTTAGTGTTTTTAACATACGCTTACCCCGTTTTGAACCCAAACCAAAAATTGCTATCAATGAAAGCTTAAAATATAGTTACATAATTGCTTTATATTTTTGCTTGGAAGTTTGCTTACGGAGAAATGGGAAATATAGGTGAAATTCCCTTGAACAAATTAACAATACTTTTTTTGTAACAAATAAGTATATTTTATAAACCTCACATATATTTTTTCTCACACAAAAAGGTCTAAATGTTGATGTTTCATAGAAAGTGTTGTTCAACGAAACAAAAGATCGTTTTCTTTCCAAATCCTTAGAGAGTACGATCAAGTGATTTTTGGTTTAGTTTCCGAAACTTATCGGTATCTAAACCACGTTCTTATTTGTTAGAATGTAACATGACTGCTACTTTTTTCTAACTGTAGTTTTATGCTTTTTGCCAGAAATTAGGATCAAACAGGGCAACGTTTCAGCCTTTGAAGTAACTAATATGATAAATCTTCTTTGTAGTTTAACGTTACTTGTTTATTTTGCCAACTGTCTCCGTAAGTAATCTCACAATAAAGATTTAGGTTTCAAAGCGCGGAGTCATTTCATGACAGTATTGCCAAACTTTATCTGCAAGGTTATCATTATATTGTCGTCGCTTGATGATGAAAACTGAGCTAAAGAATTATTTTTACTTAATAGTTTTCGACACCCATGTAGAAATAAACTTAAACTAGAGCTGTTTTTCATTTTTTTCAATTCCTTCTATTAGCTCACACTCTCCCTATATATATATATATATATATATATATCTTGTTCAAATTTTCAATCGTTAATAAAATACTTTCTATCCATCCAATCAAGTTCAAATAAATTTTTTTAAACTTGTAGTGGATGACACTTGATGTTAATACAGTTTTTTCAAATATTAATTCATTAATTAAATTTAAATGATTTTTTTTTTGCTTTCCTTTGGTGTATTTGGCGATTAATGCTTGCCGCCAATTACAGCCAAATGTCGCCAAAATTGCTTTTCGCAATTTTTCCCTTTCTTCCCTTTTATTTGAGCAGCGCATTGAAGGAATTGACTTTAAAAAAAAATTTTTTTATTATACTTGTTTTTGTTGTATAGGAGAAAAAGAGACGCTTTCCCCATCCTGGATTCGAACCAGGGTCCCCACGTTGAGCCTGCGGTGTCTTGACCTACTAGACGAATGAGAACAAGAACAAACGCTCTTTCCTCCGTATAAGGATGTAAGATATTATTACCCTTCTCAGGGATAACACAATTGCCAAATAATGGTTAACACACAAAGCCACCAAGGAAAGTTTTTGTGAGTTTTCGTGGGGGAATTTATTTTTACTCAATAATTTTCGACGTCCATTTAGAAATAGGCTCAAACTAGAGGGTTTTTTCTTATGGAATAGAATTATGGTTACTTAAAAGAGCAGGGGCTGCTTTTCATCGAATTAAGTACTTTACTATCTCAATTGTTCTGCCACTATTGCCCGATCATGGCTTCATTGACTTCAAAAAATGCACGACTTTATCAACATATGATTTTTGTTCAATGTCTTTTAACTAAAAGTGCACCAAATATATGCATTTTTTTTTTAAATCACGCTACGTGATATTAGCGTGCTTCTCTTGTTTGTTCAACAGAAGTCGGCTTTATCTCCAATGACCATCATGATACCACTTTTCTTGTTTTACGACTTCATCGGTTTAAGATATTCATAAAATCATTTTAACTCATGCCACTTTGGGTGCGTTTCTGGAAAAGTTACATCGAGTTACCCGCAGAATCTTTTCCCGTGCGTTCAAAAATTTGATGGAATAATAGTAAATAGCAATCATTCTACTAGAAATAGAGCCAATGCTATTTTACAGCCCTTTCCCATATATTTATTATCATTTTCATTGTCATTTTGAGGAAACACATTCAAAAATAAATATTATTATAACAGAAATTCTGAGTTCATGTTGTATTCGGTTGGTTTCATTTATTTAGTTACCGCTTACCAAGGGTCTCAGATAATTACTTGTTATCAGATTATTATCTTATAATTATCAGGTTATTATCTGATAATTATCAGATTATTATCTGATAGTTATCAGATTATTATCTGATAGTTATCAGATTATTATCTGATAGTTATCAGATTATTATCTGATAGTTATCAGATTATTATCTGCTAATTATCTGTTAATTATCTAAATACTAATTATAATTAAAGTTATCTATATATGATGTGAATGGTCCCCAGGAGTGCGGCCTTTTGGATTTGGTAGTAATATTTGTTGTTAATATTTAGTGTGTTTGGGTCGTGCTCTAGGTGTTTAGAAACAGCACCTAACCCACTACAACCAAAAAGACGTGGCGTTCTTCCTCCAGATTTTCTAAACCTCAATTTTCAAATTCTTGTATTTCGTGGTCTTTTCAATGTCTTTTTTGTCGGTTAGATGGGCACTGATAGATATGCCGATGAGATTTGTTGATAGATTTTGCAGTGTTTAGTGAAAAAAGAATCTTTCAACAGACACTGCATTATCTATCACAAAGAGATATGTTCTTTTTTATAACTGTAGTATCCTGAGCATTATAAAGAAGGAGTTTATCAAACAAAATTAAAAAATCGTATATAATTTTTTCATTTCCAGTTTCAATAACTTTTTAAAATCTGTTGTGCCTCCAGTCTTTATTCGTACGTAACCGATATTGTTTCGGTACACATCCGTATATAATTTTGTCCGCCTTATTGTGGATTTCCTTGTAATGAGATTATGCAATCTTTTTACATTTTGTTCTATATTGTCTTCTAGTTGCTTGCAAAGTCATACTATATGCTTATTACTAATATCATTATTATTGTATTCAGATTAATTTGACCATGGCCAAAAGCAGAGACTTCGAAAGATTAATGTCTCTGGAGACAAATACCTTAACTTCGAGTATCGATGAAAACCCTGCTGTTCATTGGTGTTCAAAATTCTACATTTTCTGCAACTGCTGAACGAGATTGGAGTCGAAAATTGATAGAGACTTATACTAAATATTTAAGCAGGGTCGCCTAAATATTCTAAAACAATTATTCTTAGTAATACTGAGTGGCATCTAATTAGGAACGCCAAATTGCGAATGAAAATCCAAGGAAAACCAAAACTAATGTATGAACTGCAAAAGTGAATTATAGAAATATTGAAAAATATACATACAAAAAAATATATATTTCTACAATGAAACTTAAATATATACCGTGTAGCGCTTATATAATATAAATATATTTATATATTAATTATTTATTATATATTAATTAAATTATATAATATAAATATAAAATTAATATACGCAGTATATATAATCTTCATTTTTAGTCATATAATTAGTTTATAAATTTTCATATTAGTTATAATTTTTCATATAATTAGTATACAAATATTTTATAAAATATAACGTAAATAGGTAAAATATTTATTGCTCTGGCCGCTTAATATGTTCCTTTCCTTACTCCCTTTAATTTATATCCAAGGCATAAGCCATAGAAGCCTCCAAGATTTAAGTGATGTTCACCAGCATTTGCAATTGACAGCTTGTCACTTCATCCAAGTGGTGGAAATTAGAATTTATCCCTGGTCATCTTGGATATAAGAAAACATCGGCCTCTTATTTTTAAAGCCAATCGCTTAAAACTCTACAAATCGCTCTTCGACTTTTCCAATTTTAAGGCGTCTGAGCATTTTAATTTTAAAGAACTTTGATTTTGGATTTATAAATGAGATTAAATCTCCTCCACTTGACTACTGTCAATGAACTCCAAGAACCATGGACACGACGCCACTTTTAGCCGTTTTTTTTTTTTTGCTTTCGATGTTTAGTGCAATTCAATGCAATTTATTTTGCCATCCGGACAACAACGCTATCGAAAAGGGGAAGAGAATTTTAAGTAATTTAATTTTTCTGTTAAAACTCTTCTCAGTAGGAATTCACTTCCAAATAAATAAATGAATCAAAGGGTTTTTTTCTAACAAACTCTTTGCATTCGTTTCCCTTCTGGCGTTAATTTGACTTTCGCTTGTGAAACTATTATTGGATTAAGATAGCAATTCATTAAAAAGGTTTTGATCCTACTGACATAGGAGACGATTAGAAACTAATTGACTTACAAAATTAATTTCTTATTAAGAGTATTATTTAAAAATAATATATATAAAAATGCGATATTCACCTAAAGGAATATAAACGCGAATTTTAAAGAAATATTTAAAGCATATCCGTATTATGAATATTCATTTCGCACAGTTAACCAGTTTAATAAATAAGGAAAATCTGCGAATATGTTTCTTAATAAATAAAGTTAAGGAGTTAAAGAAAACGTATATGCTTATCCATTTGCTTATTATAAATTCGTGATATACTTAATGTCCTTGATTTAATTAATTAATTAATGATATTCTTAATGTGTAATGAAATATTTTCATTAGAGATGCGTCCTTTAGTTAGTAAGAGAAGATACATGGCTCATGCAAAATATGTTGACAAAAAGTGAGATGATCCGAAATTTTTAATATATCACTTTCAATTGATACTTTCTGGCGTTTTAGAAGTTATATTAAAGTTCTTATATAAAAGAGATCATTTGATAGCGCATGGACTCTTTGGTTTAAGCATAATAAGAATTACCTTATAAGTATTACATTCGTACGATCCCATGTAGATTCGACATACGGCGAAAAACATCGTTAATGAAGAAGACATTCTATGAACATTTCTGTTGTTTGCTCAATAAATGTGTTCTCTTGCACTAGCTGTCCTACCCTATCTTAATTACAACTTCACCAATTTTTCTATATTTCATTCAAAAATCGCACATCATCTTCTTGGAACTGCAATTTAAGTTTCATTCATTGTGTGCTGAAATACAAAACAATTAATGTACAGCCGCTTTTGAAAATCAGCCCTCCACCTTTATGATTAAAATGAAAGAAGTGAAAGATGTCGCCATTGTGCATTGACCTTAAACGGAGAGGAAGGGCAAAACGAGCGATAAGTAAAAGTTGAAATAATAAAAAATAAATCTCATTGGATTTATTAAAACCGCCAAAAGCATAACGCTTTTTGATTGGCCAATGAGAATATAAACACGTAAAGTGAAGGGTAGGCCAGCGTGCAGGTCGGACCAGCCTGTGAGAGGCTGGGCTATATGCCTAATTAATATTCTAGTTGCGATATAAATTACGCACCGTTATTAATCCTCTAAATTTGGTAATAGCGTGCAAATAATATTCATTGAATATTGATGATCTTACCTATGATTATCACCTATGTACTGAATAATTTATAGTAATAAATCAATATTACACCTGAAATAATAGTTGCCCACATCTCAATAGATTCTTACGTAGTTAGTAGAATTTAGTTTGGTAGAATTTTATGGAAGCCCACAGCCAGAGTCATCCATTCGGACAATTAATTTTGAACATTTTTTGATAAAAGATATTATTTTGTTGAAACGATTTAAACTAGTCAATTTCTAATATTTTTAAAATAATTATCGATAAAAATTGATAGTTTATCAAAAACTATATAATGTTTAATAATTATTTGAAAATTAAATAATAAAGAGTAATTGTTTGTGTTGTTATTTATATTCATTTCACTTAATTATCTATTTAATTAGTATATTCACCCTCAATTGCATTATTTAGTTGAAATTCACTAATTACAATAATGTGGAATAAATAAGTTTTAAGCATATAAAATTCCTATCAATAACATGGCATTATTTAGTTTAGAGTTTTTAACATAAACAATATTTATTAATGTTAATAAGTAAAGTCATTTTCCGGAATATGAAATTTTATTTTTTATAAAATCCGAAATATCATTTCAATGTTTTCAAAAAATGGAAGGTGGGAAATTATCTACAGTATAATATTCTACAATACATTTCTTTTTGAAGTGTGATACACAGAAACTTTCTTATGTAATCCAAAATAACCATAATTAATTCTGAGTATTTTAAGTTGAATATCAGAATTCTAAAAGACGATGATTCGTTACTTGAGATCCTGCTGTGCATTTCTAGACCTGTTCGGATTATCGTGCACATAGTGGACGTGATTCACCCTATCAGATTTGCTCACGATGTAGACTGGAGTTCAGCGCGTTACCCTACTAATTCCAACTATTACCTCTCAGCGCACGGACTTAGAACACACCACCATAGACCTCTTTAAAGTTCCAGAAATCAATTGGAATATGAAATCTCGGAGTCTTTGAGTTGAAAACCTTTCCGCTTTGTTCATTTTTTATCTTATTTTCCGTCAGAGTTAACAAGATACAATAATATGAGATTCGATGTCATGGTCGTTTGTTGTCGATCTTCAGCCCTCTCGTGTCTTGTCCGATCGTCACTGATGTCAGTGCAACAGCTTGCGTTTTCGAAATACAGTCATATCTATCGCTGATGCAACAAGCCGCCCCATGATACAGAGGTGCAAAGGGCATTGCTGTTTCATCTGTTATTATAAGCATTATGAACAAGAAACCATAAGATTAGGTCGAAATTATTCCAAACCTGCAGATAGCGCTGTGGTGAGCAGGTGCAACGCGTTTACATAGCATACCATTATTTCACATTTGTCTCAAATAATACCGTGTTTCTCGAATATATCTGGCACCTTTTTCCCACAGAGTCGTTCCGATAAATGGCGTGCGCGTCATATTCGAAAAAATGAAAAGCTTCCAGCCAAACACGATCTTATATGTCAACACGAAACAACACGAAATATCTTTTTCTAAGTTAGTTGTTTTAGTTTATTGCGATACGTACAATAGGAACAGCTATTTAATTATTTAAAGTTGTGATTATTTTTCGATGTGTGAAACAAATTGTTAAGTTTTAATTTTATTTTTTTCCCTTTCAATGCCTTTGAAGCATCGGTGCGCGGCATACTCGAGGGCCCTATATATATTCGAGCAAATACCGTATTATATTATTAGAAAGTTCCTGAAACTATCATTGAAATATAAGTTTGATGGTAATGAAACTACAATAATTGTTTTGATATATCACTCTGCGTTCAAATGTCAAATTAGGAGGGATCTTTCTTGTCAAAATTTTGCTTCTTGTACATTACTATGTTTAAAAAGTAAAATGCGCATGTGTGTGGATTTTCTACAGCTGATATGCATAATTCGATCCTTAGCATCTCTTTTTAAATATTATTTGCAGCAAAAATTAGGGGTTGACAAGTATCGAAAACAGCATATCACTCTTTAAATTTAGGTAGAGCAGACACTCTCTTGTAACCATCCATAAAGGATCCAAGACAATGGGCTGTCAGTGATTTGGTGTTTGGCCTACTAAATCGAAAATTGAAGTTTTCGTAGAAAAAGAATGGAAAAATGAGCTTTATGTAGAGATAACGCTGTAAAAGGCCAAACAACCAACCAAAAATTGTGTTTCCCGGGCTGGAGAAAACGCTAATAAAAGAAAGAAACCTGAAAGAATAACTGAAAGAAAGGTGGCAAAAGGACATTACAGCAATCTAGATGACCGTGACGGAAGAACATAAAAGCATACCAGAGAAATCTACTTCTCAGTCCGCAATCAGAACATTGAAAAACGTTGCAAGCCATGTATTAATTCCGGAGATAAAGCATGACTTTGAAAGGAACAAGGACAGTTATTTTATGTTTAATTTTTATATTATTTAGAGTGCATATCCGGGAATTTTATTTGCAAAGGTAATACTTACTATTTTAACATGAAAATACATGAAACACTGTTTCAAAATCTATTGCCAAAAATTCAGTAATTTCAAGTGGCTTATTTTCCATCGGCCGTAACACAAAGGGGCCGTTAAGGCGACGGCCCTGTGAAGTCTGACGGGTTAAGATGGAGTGCAGGGCAGTAGTGTGGGCTTCCACAATAGAAACACTGTATGTTCGCTTTACAGGCTTCCTTGGTCGTTGCCACTAAGGTTTCCAAGAAATACAAACTTAATAAGTTGAATGCCCAAAATTGACACCATGCCAAATTGTTTCCTTTCATTTCGTGTTTTCTATATATATTGCATAAAATTATAATTACTCTCCTTGTACTTGGAAACTGTATACAACTGCGTTCTGATTTCTAAAATAATAACCAGTCTTCAATTTATCATCAACGTCCTCACGCGTATCACGAAAGTTACGCTAAAAAAAGCCAACTAAATGTTTCAACGTTGTGTAATAAGTATTTATCTTTTGGCACAGTATTGAACTATTTTGAACATTCAAAGTTTTTAATAAAATGTTATTTTAACTGGATGAAATTGCTGCATATCTTCAATATTTATATCTGCAATAGTAATAAATATATTTTCATAACATTTATTGTATTTATATAAATCGAACACTACGCAGATTAAATCTAACAACAATATTAATCAACGTTTATTGGCGTAGTGATACCAACGCCGATGTTATGGCGTGATTAGATGGTGAAACGTTCGAAAGAACGGGTCCCACCGAACGCAGAAATATTTATTTTCTTTCGAACGTTTCACCATCTAATCACGCCATAACATCGGTGTTAGTATCACTACGCCAATAAACGTTGATTGATATTGTTGTTTGATTTATTGTATTATTTATAAATTAATTTTTACAACTTCCTGTCGTACTTTATGAAAGCATCTCAAATATCTTTCCACAAGGTTAACGGAAAAAGATAAACATATGTAACCTAAAACAGTTCAAAGTGGATGAGAAGAAATCCATTTTAAATTTGAGAAAGATCCTGACGTTTCTAAATAAGGATGAAAGCCAAGAATAAAAGCTTTCAGAGTATGCATCCTGCCTCTATAGTTGACCCTATTTATCCATTATTTAAATGTTGTAACTGCAAATGCAACCGACCAGAAAGAAACAGTAAACAGGCATGTCATCCTTTATCCCATTTCATGATGTCGTTCATTTGAAATCTCCAGAGAGAGAGAGGGGGGAGACGCCATTTACTTCGGTGACTGGAAAACGATATCATTTACAAAGTCCCCAGAAGGACACATTTAATCACATTAAATCTATACCCTATAACCATCGTTCAACGACATATACTTATTACCGGGTTTGTTCCCAAAGGGTACGCGCTGTGTGCGCCGCGTACCTCCAAGAAATTTTGAACGATACTGAGTACACGCCGCATGCTCTCAAGAAAATTTTTGTATTTGATGGTTTTTGAGCAATTTTTAACTAAGTTCAGTGTCTATTTTTTTTCTAATCATTTACAAACTTGAATGTAAACAAATGAGGAAAACTCCTGTGAATCCCCCAGGTCTCAAAATAATATCCTGCGTATGACCAGAAGAGGAAGGAAAAACTGATGAAAGTGGCAAGTGACACCTTGGGCTTGGATAGACGGTACACGAGCAGTCAAATATCAGTCAGCGCGGAGCTTAGACGTCACAGAATTCATTAATCCCGCACTTACAATACTCTTTAATTAAGACAGTATAGAATATTTTTAATAATTTTTTTCAGGACACCTTATTACCTTTAAAAGGATTAAATGATCCAGGGATGACTGTTGTATAACATATATATAACGCAGGGGCGGTTTGCCATGGGAGGCTGAATCACCCCCAGTTAATTTGAAAATAATAAATAAAAATTAGACTTACAATATTTGTAATATAATATGAAATTGTAATTAAAAGTTGGAATTGTGAGTTGCCTTTATTACACTGTCAAACAAATCTTATCTTGTTTTTTTCTTTTTGCTATCGTAGCTAATAGTGCCAAAAAGCCAAAGGCGTCCACAGCAAACCGTAGCAAACTAGAGGCAATAGTTGACTGCAGCCTCTGCGCTGGTATTATGTTAGTATGAAAATTGGTATGGTAGGAGAGAAGGGGTGAAACACTTGAAGTACAAATGCGGATTTCCACGTACTGTGATTTCGTGCATTGGAGCTTGAAAATTCAAAGCTTTTCAAAAGTGAATCAAAAAGATCTGCCATGATAAACGCAAATTTTACAAGCAGATGATAAATTGCTCCCAAAGAAAAGAATGATTTCACGGTGCCTGGTGGGAACCGAACCCACGACCCTTAAATATCCGGCCAAGGTCTCTTTCAACTGAGCTACAGCCGAGCTATCATCCTCCCCTCTTTGAGCTCATCGTGAAATCATTCTTTTCTTTGCGAGCAACCTGTCATCTGCTTATAAAATTTGCGTTTATCATGGAAACTCTTTTTGAGTTCTGTCCAATTTATTTTTGAAAGGCTATAAATTTTCAAGCCCTTGGTGTATAAAATCACAGTACGTGGAAATCCGCTTATTTACTTCAAGCATTTCACCCCCTTCTCACCGGCCACACCAATTTCATACTATCATAATATATCATCATTCTTTTCTCTACGAGCAATTTATCATCTAATATTACCACGTCATCGTCTATGATGAGCAAATTGACCCGTACTTTAATATCACACGCATGTAACCGACAGAGTTATTTAATCATAAATATACTAGCGAAATTAAAGGGAGCATATTAGGTATATTTTACCTTTCAAATACTTACTTTTTAAACTTAATACATAAGAAAAAGTCTCATGTACTATATAAACAAGCCTTAGACGTGACGTGACAACTGGCGGAGCCAGCCTTGGTATCTAGGGAGCTAAACCCGCACAGCATTCTCCGCACACCATTGCCCCACAAACAGCTCTGAGCCTATAGTATCACTCATTTGTAATTTTCGTTTCTTTAGCGAGAAATAATTTTTCTACAGAGAGATATGCCACCCCTGGAACACCTCTTGTTACGATAATGAATGTGTCCTTCCCTTACTTTGACACAAGTTTCGCATCGCCGTTTAACTCCTTCAAACATATGGTTACTGACGTAAGCAAGGGGGGGTGTTGATGAGGGTTGTAACCCACCATTGCAATGAAATTTTGTATATTTAACATAGGAATATATGAGTTGTAGCTCTGTAAACCCCCATTGAGCCTATAATCTCCCTTACATACTTTCTGCCGACGCCTATGCTTGTAGCACAACTTCAGGTGAAATTTAGAAGATAAATAAATCGTTTATCAGGCGCACTTTTGCTAAGCAATTTAGTTCCCCACAAAAACAAAATACCATACATATGAGATGAAATAAGCATATAGACCCAGGATATTATAACGTATGAAGTTAACGTTGATCTGTATTTTATCACTTAAGCTAACATATTTTAACAAGTGCAAAATCCAGGGTCTGCGACAGGCATTACGGTACGCAAAAAAGTTCATAAAAGGGAGATGCAGGGCTTCAAATTCAAAAATACGTATAGGACTATGTATATACTAAATTTAATCGTAATTGGGGGTTAATGACATTTTTAATCCCCCCTGCGTACGCCTATGGAAATAGAATTTACGGACCACTAAGAAATTTTGTCGATCGGTCCCTCCACCTATTCCTACCTCATTCTCGACTACTATTTAAGAGTTAATGGCTAAAAAGGATTTTCTTATTCGTCCTTTTTTAATAATTCACGTAAATAATTTAAAGAAAAGGAAAACGAAAAAGTTTCGCGCTAGACACCTGAGCATTTGGCTCTGTACTCCCTCCTATTCTCGGCCCTGAAAAATATATTTTAATAAACCACATTTGCATTATAGAGCAGATAACTAAATATTCTTAATGAATATCTAGACGGAAAAAATTATTTAGTTGAATCAGCTATATTTTGGTTGTGGATATAGTGACCAAAAGTTTGGTGCATTTGTTATATTTTGATTCATGTTTGGTTGTATTCAAAAGTATTTGGTTTAATCAATCAAAATATACTTGAATCAACCAAAGTTTTTAGTCAAGAGGAAAATGGATACGTTCCTCTGGAAAAAGGATGGGTTCCTTTGTAATTGTACTTGGCGCTTGGTCTATTGTAACGTAGCTTGTGTTCAGAAAATCTTTCCACAGTGTCATAGAAAGAATGCCCCGGCATTGGGAAGACGATGAGAGGTTGATGATTTCCAAAAGTAAATTAGAACTGACGCATAAAGGATCTTAGTTGCATTAGGGGCGCAAGTCGGGGCCTTCGGGAGTCTATCGATCAAATTCTCATAGGCCTCACACAAGTGACTTCGGAAGAATACTGGCTTGTAGCCGCCCTGTCATACTAATATATTTACAACGGACTAGAAATTTGGAAATTCATTCAGATAACTTCAGGGAACGTCGAAAAAAGAAATAACCCCACAAAGACAACCCTCGTAGCAAAGGCATCTTGAAGTAATACATCTTGTGATAGTGTTATGCCTCTATTTTTAGGTCAGCGGAATAAGGAAAGTCATTACCTCCTTCAAGGCTCTCAAACATTGTAGTAAATGTAAAAGATAATAAAATGCCGCGAAAATAATTAATGTTGCTTGACAATTAGTAATGGGCTAAAATTACCTTATTCTAAAATGTGAACGATCTATCAAAAACTCACACAAATTTTTATCGATAGGAAGTCAGTTCTATTGCCGCGTTACACGCAAGGCCTGGGCGCCCAAATCTACGCATGCGCACACGATACATAACACACCCTCTCCAAAAAGATTACTAATTTATCGGTTCATAATAAGATGTGTTGAAACTGTCACCTAAATTTCATTGTTTACTTTTGAAAGTAAATGCATAGCACAATCGGGCGAATTAAAAATTTAAAGGATAGAAAGAAGAATTCAAACTCCCACTGCACGTTATGGGCGCCCATGTTAAATTAACATAAAAAATTGCAACAAAAACGAGGACACAGTATTATATAGATGTGGATTTTGGGCAAGAAAGAAAACAACTTTAGAAAACTAATAGAACAAAATTAAATTTAATAGAATATTAGAAACTTTACAACAAATTGAAACTTTAATTATAAAATGTACCTGTATTACAGTAAAAAAAAGTTCATTAGCTTACATTCACCAGATAGAAAAAAATTAGTGTAAAAGTGGAATATAATTGTTAAGTAGTTCTTTGTTTAGCAATTTTAATCTGACATAAAGAAATATTAGCCATATTTAAGGAGTGTCCATTAAGGGGATTTTAATTTATATATAAATTTTTTTTGATATCCACCACTATTTAATGAGCTTCCGACTATGCGGAGACTTGTACTAATCATAGATGAGTAATGGCCAATAAATTGTCAGAGAAATAGCTAACAGTATTTCATAGAGAACAGGACACACTTAGATATAAAAAACTAATATCAGCGCAGAGATCACAGCATATTGTATTTAAAGATAGTCGCCCTTCTTGATACTAATTGTCATATGTCCTTTGTTGTTTGTTTGGATTTTTATGGCGCAAGAGCATCTGGGCTATACTGCGCCAAACATGGTAAAATCAAAGACTGTAGTAAAAGCCAGTACTTTTTAAAAATTTAAAGACATGCGTATGGTCAGCATGGTCGTTTAAAATGTCAGACAGTGATGAAGAGTTAAAAGTAAGAGTGCGGGCAAGTCTATAATAGGTGCATTGAGTTAAAATATGTAAAATACTGATGGGTTCATTGCACACTTGGCAAATTGGTGCTGGTTTTCCTTCCAACAGATGTCTATGGGTGAGATGGGAATGCCCAATGCGAAGTCTGGCAAGGAGAACCTCCTCTTTCCGATTTTTACGGTATGAGGAGGGCCAGTTACCAATTGTATGTTTAATATTATTCAATTTGTTATTGGTTTGATGATCCCATTCCTCTTGCCACCTTTGATTCACACAGGTCTTGATAATTGGCTTCAGGTCAGAGAAATGAAGAAGTTGGCTAGAAGCAAGTGGTGAGTTCGTTGCCTTCGCAGCTGCATCAGCAGCCTCATTCCCTTTGATACCAATGTGAGCACTGATCCAGCAGAATTTAATATTGGAATGATTGTGCAGGTGCTGCAGTTGTGAATGGATTTTGGATAAAATAGGATGAGGTGAATATTTAAAGGATTCCGGTGCTTTTAAAAAGCCCTGAGAATCGGTACAAATGCTACAATAAGTTAAGCCATGCGTTAAAATATAAGCAAGAGCCATGGAAATGCCATAAATTTTTGCTGCGAAAATGGATCAAGAGAGGAGAAATTTTTCTGCAATGGCCTGTTATTAATGACAAGTGAAGAATCCACGTATGTTTCTCTTTTAGACCCATCTGTAAAAATAAAATTAAAGTCTTGAAAATGATCCTGAAATTCAGAGAATAACTGCTGATGTACATGTTATTTGACTTTTGCTATCGAACAGGAACCTGCAATTTCCATATGTAATTTTCGTTGGCATTTTGTTAGTTTTTATGCATTTCTTTCAAAAAAGGTATTTGTTTTGTAATATTAGTAACGGATCCACGGAGGAGATAATAAGGGAAATTCCCCCTGCCAAATTTATAGAAGCGCTATGGAAATCGGTAATAACGAGCGTCAATCGGTAATAACGACGGAATTTTTGCTATTTTACTAAAAAGTTTGATTTCTTCGATAAATACGGGCTCGTTTTAAGTGGATCCTAACGTATCTTACATTACTCCCCCAAAAGCAAACAAAAACACCCTCTCTAGATTCTCTTCTGATAGTACAGCTTGGTACTTCATACATTACATCAAGACATTTTTATTCTTGTGCATACATGCGCATGTATATATTTTATATTATGGAGGCAAACAAATCGACACCAGGGCTTAAATTTGGCGGGAGCCCACCTGAGCCTGGCTCCGGTACTTTTCATTTTTGGCGATTATTTAAATAACAGTCGGAGCACCTAAATATATATATATAATTATCTGTCATGAAAAAGTAATAAATTTGAGATTAAGGTCAAGCATTTTGTTGTCCATAAAAATGAACATAAACAATTGATATGATTTATCGATTCTTTTGCAGCCATTTGATTTTTTAATCGATTTAACATAATATTAGGGCTTCTGCACATTTTTTGTTAGAAATTTAGACCTGATCAACGTTACGTGTTTTCACTCGTTTCCAAACATGTCATTAGCCAGATATCCTTCGTCTTAAGAAGACTACGACTAACAAGAAAGCTAAATGCAAATAAAAATGCAAAACTAAATGCCCGCAACTGCTAGCTTGTAGAGGATATTACAACAGATGCGGAGAAACCGGAAGAGTAAAAAATATCGATTTTATGCCTTCATCGTTTAGGAATGTTTTATATCCACAAGGAGCGTGTCATTAAAATATAGGTTTTCTTTTCAGAAACTTTATTACATCGTTACGCTCTCATGAATAAAGAAGACGATAAAAAGTGGAAATCAACCACTTGAATATCTAAAAATTTCCGCAAATATGGAGCATAAAAAATGGACTGTGGAGTTCTGCCAGGGATTCTCTGTTGGGTCTTTTCTTTCTCATTCTATAAGTAAAAGCCGGAGTAAAACCCCACAAATTCGGCTAATAAAACGGCATTTTTCTCCGCTATTATTATTCGAAATTCTCAAATTATTTTCCTGGAATCTATAATAACATTAAGCCCTAAATTTAGAATAGAAATAGACATTTTGCTCGGGATTAATGCTTTTAGGTGAAATCAAATGTAATAAAGTAAGCGAAATACGGGCCTGTTTCAAACTACCATGAATCACTTTAGATGACCATTTCTTTGTTTAGCTTTTGCCGTTTTTGTTTAAAAAGCTGATGATGAATTTTGAATCCCCTCAAAGGAAAAATGAATCATTCTTTTTTTTAATTTTATCTTTCGAAGAAGATCTACATAGGGTTGACAATTTTCATTCCTAGAAAAATCAAAAGAATAGCACAACTTGCGTCTTACGAAATATGTTTAAATTAAAACGAGTTTCGCATTAGGTATTCTCACTCTGTATAATGTAAATTTTTATTAAATCACTCATAAACTGGTACCTTTGCAATCTTTTTCATGATAATTGTATATTATCAGCTGAAAGGCCGTCGTAAGGATTTAATTTCAGGGGGTTCGAAAATTTTTGCAGCATGTATCAATACAATCACAGCATTCAATTCTGTAGCCAAGTCTCATTAAAGTTTCGTTTCGGGGGGGAGTCATTAAGATCCTCCATCTGGATACACGTACGATCACCTGCTTGTTAGAGAAGCTGCTTGTTTCTAGAGAAGCCAAATCGGAGAAAATATTGCGAGGCCCAGGAAAGCCTCGATCAACCCAGCTTCTTAGGTTTAGTTTCTAGTATCAAGTGCATGGAGGAGAGATTTCATTGGTGTACCTATGGGAGCTATGAATTCATTAACTCCGCCCTAAAAAAATCATAAATGAATATTATGTACGGTGCATTAAGGTGGGTGGTAGTAGTAATAGTAGTAGACTGTGAAAGGGAACGGATTGGAAAGGGTGGCCGCCGAAGGCGGCACTGTAATCCCAGACAGGACGCTCAGACAGCGTAACTAACAGCCAAGGGGGTTGGAGAAGAAGGTACTCGAATGCCGACCATACACAGCACACAAAGATGCACGCTTACATAGGTGTCGTCATTTAATGTGAACCGAAACTAGCTGACGCCACCACGGAGAACCCAACCGAAAACGCGGTCCTGGGCAGGCCACGAACCCTACAGGAACCCGGCCAACCCCGAAAAGGAAGCTGTGGAGAGCCCACATGGGAACGGCTCAGAGACGGGAGGATCCACGGCATTAGGTTGGATTCCTGGACCTTGAGTCTTCTTGCAACCAATTAGGAGGGGGGAATCTTTGCCCGTACCCTATATTTTTCTTAAATAGGGGCGTCCAAAGACTTCAATGGACATCAAATAAAAAATTCCCATTCATTTCAATTCATTGGTTAACATTATAATACTGAAGGATTATGTTGGCGTAATGATGTGTAGACCTGTTTCCTCTTTAATAAAATTTGTTATAACAAGAGGAAAAGCAATAGAGACAATAACTAACATATTTCATATATTATACTTTTTATCAAGAATCACGTTAATCATTTCTTAATTTATTGTTCGGATTTTGGAATCCCTGCCCTTATCAATATTTTTGGGGTGTAAAAAGTCACCTGGCTTCCTGGAGATGGTTGCCTTGGTTTTACCATATTCTATTTTCAGTACATCGAGTCCGAAAGATTTTTTGAATGGTACATTGAATAGAATAGGTTTCAATTGCTAAACGATGGAAATCGATCTCGTGTCTGTTTACGTTTCACAATATCAATATTCTTTATCATCTGTGCTGTTGAATTCATGATTTCGTTTCCAGAAATTTTGATGCAGCACTTGAACCGTACACTAACTCTACCAAAAAAATCTCTGAGTCTTACGCAATCGGTGAACGAAATTCTGAAAAATTTTAAAATCTTCTGGGAAAACATGATTCCTTTTTCATTTCTTATGAACAAAGAATCACGTAGATTATCCCCATACCCGAATTGGATAGTTGTTTGTCTCCAACGAAAAGTTAGACACAATTTTAATGAACATTTAATGACTGGGACCTGCTTCGTAATTCTATATTTCATAGACATAAAAAGCCCATGTGGGAAAAGAACATCAATATTTATTTCTTAAAACTAATTCAGTGTTGTTTCACGTTTTACAGCAAATACGACATTGTTCTAAGTATGATTTGTTTGAGTATGATGGATAATCTGTATCGGAATGTTCCTCATTATTTTCACAAATATTTTGCCTGAGTTGACGTAGAGAGTATTCTTGCTAGATAAGTTCCGATGAAACTTTCCATCTCGTCCTAATATTAAACTTTTGTTTAAAATACTACACGTGTAAACAATTTGGTAAATGCAAGAGAATCAACCACTCAATGAAAATCTTCAGAGGTAAGAACCCTTATTGCATCCACAACGTATTTAAATATGTTGTAACATCATTTGAAGATCGTTGAAAAAAGTGCATTTAATTAACGAAAGAAGATGTATTTGAAAATTTCATTAAAATTTAAGGGCCCTTTTTATTTTCCTTTTTTAATCTTTAATATTTAAAATAGAGGTAACTTTTACCTATGTTATTTACAGATCGTTAAATTATTAAGAAATGGAATCGAAAAGGCAATAATCTTTTTTAATATGCAGTAATATTTTGTGCGATATTTCTTTGACGTGGAATCTACCTTGGGAGACTTTTCTAACGATACAACCCTTGGCAAATGTGTCCGATCACTGCATTAAACAGCGCAACAGCTGAAATGTAATAGAAATTCTTGTATTGTCTGTAATATTCAAGTGCAATTTTTTAGACTATCATCAAAATGTGTGATGACAGTTGAATATTACAAATAATAAATTAATTGTTTTGTATAAATAATACAATGTCAAATAGGAAAGTAAAATAATATTTGCTGGAAAGAAGTATACTATCACAGAGGTTCAAACACGTAAAAATGAGATTTATGCAAATTTAGAACTACGTGCGCATGCAAAAGATATAAGAGATTAGGTAAGGTAAGTATTAAATTTTACACTGGTTTCGACATTTGTTCATGCATTGTAAAAAATGTCTTTCGAGAAAGAGCTCTCGACAGATTTAAAAGCAAGAATTTTTTACCTACTGCTGGACGGATTTCCCAAAGACATGTCGCAAAACTGGCTAATTTTGCTCAAAGTATAGTATGCGTCATGTGGAAAAGCCATGCATGACACATAGCGCGGGAAACTTGCATCGTAGTAGTCGCCCGCCACCTACCTCGCCAAGAAATGGCAGAAAACTTTATGATGATCATGCTAAAAAGAAACGTTGCTCCACTTCCAAACAGCTGAATTCCGAATGATCTAAATACTGCATAAAATTAAGTAACCGCATGGTGAGAAACCGACTGAATTCAAAGGGATTTCAATTCTGTAAAGGAGAAACAAAACATTATGTAACAGTTAAGCACAAAGAGTTTCGTTTAAAGCGGTGTAAAGAACATGTAAAATGGGGAATTAGTGAATGGGCAAATATTATATTTAGTGATAAATCACATATTTGTTTAGGGACAGGTGATGATAACGGTGCATTTATCTGGAGAAGAGCAAATGAAATATTCAGCAAAGAATGTGTAAACACTAAAGCAAAGTTTCCTGTATCATTTACTGTATGGGGTTGCATGACGATTTATGGAGTTGGGAAATTATGTATAATTCTCACATTTGTAAGTTCCAAAACTTAGGTTGCCATTTTGGACATTTTTTGCTTCCTAACATCGAAGAATGGTTTGGTGATACCAATGATTTCATTTTCTAAGATGGCAATTCGTCGTGCAACTATTGCCGACGAGTGAAAAGATGTTTTCGAAAAATGAACACAATCCAATTAATGTTCTAACGCTGATTTCAAATATCCCGGACATCAATTCCATTGAAAATATGTGGAACATTTTGAAAAAAAAACTAATTTGAGAAAGCCCACAAATCCAATTCCATTGCACCAAGCAATAAGAGAAAGCTGCGATGAAATTACTTTAAAATATTGTACGGGTCTCATGGAGTCCGTACCGAATAGAATAAAAACCGTCATTCTTGCCAGAGAAAGGTTTACGAAATATTAAATTCAGTTATCAGATATCTTTTTCCTAGTCAGATACTTCTTTCCTCCGAAGTAATATTGTTTTCATTAAGTTATCAGCACCAAAACTGTAATATATAATTCAGTTTATATATATTTCTATTCTTTGATATGTGTTTCTGTTCATTCTATATCTACATTTCTTAAAATGCAAACGTATAAAAAATAGAAAAATTATACGTGTATGGTACCATTGAAGAAACAAGTGATCAGATACTTTTTGCAGGGGTTGTATAACAGTTGCCGTTTCGTGATATCCACTTAGGAAACCCCCGTTGTTAGCTAAGAACAAAACACCATGACTAAAATAAAAATCTTTTTGCCTGTGCTGCGTACAATAAATGTATAAACCAGGCTACATACGGATCAAAGCAACACATTCGACAGTAAAAGGCGAAAGAAATAACGCACAAAGTAGATAACCGCAGTAGCAAAAGTTTTTTTTCTCCAGGTTTTATTTTAATTTAATATAACAAGTCATGGTTAAAGACAATAGTCACTCGTTCTGATGAAACAGCTATAGTAATACCTGATAAGAACATTTTGTTTTCAATATGCCTACTCCAAATATTATGCAATCAATAAGATTAATGCTGTGAGTCGCTCGATTGCATCAATCTAGCAATATTATACATCCATTAAAAAATTCAGTTTTATATAATGCGGCTGATCCGATGGAAATAAATTATAATTATCTCATAAAATTTTCATGAACCTACGTATTATTGCTTTACTCTTAAGTTTCACAGACATATTAAAGGAATTATTAATTACTCCAATGGCTGATTCCTAAAGCCGAAAAATTTACACTTCAAACGAATACTTTATTCAAAAGACGTCTTCTTTAAAACCTCGTGGCGCATTTCTCGAAATTGGAAGTTTCTAATTGTTGAGGAAGCGTTAAGAAAGTCATTAACTTCTAAAAGGCGCAAATAGGTGAATGCTGCCTCTCACTTCACTTCTTGACGTTAATTATTAAGAAACTCATTTCCACGTTTTCCTAATTTCCTATAAATTAGTTAACTGTGTGAATTAAGTAATATCCATGGTACACGGATTTTAAACATTCTTTTAAATTAAAAATTCTCAGCTATATTCATTTACGATTTTTAATTTTTAATGAAGACGTAATTTTGCAAGGAAATTAGTTTCCACATATGCAATGCACGTTATGATTATGTTCCCATATATGTACAATAGGATTAGTATAATTTTAATGGGTTGTTAACTTAAATCCAATAATTGTTTTACAGGCAAAAGTCAAATTGACGCCAGAGAGGAAGCAGAAGAAAAATGTCTGTTAGGAAAACCTTCGACTCATTTAATTATCTATTTGGAAGTGAATTTCTATGGAGAACAGTTTTAACAGAAAAATTAAATTACTTAAAATTCTCTTCACCTTTCGGTGGCATTGTCTGGATAGCAAAGTAAATTGCATCGAATCACACTAAACATAGATAAAAAAAACCGGGAAAACGGCTAAAAACGACGTCGTGTCCTCGGTTCTTGGACTTCATTGACGGCAGTCAAGTAGAAGGGGATTTAATCTCGTTTAAAGAACCAAAATCGAAGTTCTTTAAAATTAAAAAGTTCAAACGCCTTGAAACTGGGGAAGTCGAAGAGGGATTTACAAGGCTTTTCAGAGTTTCGAACAATTGACTTTGAAAATAAGATGCCGATGTTTTCTTTTATCCGAAAGAAAGTTTGGGATAAATTTTAATTTCCTGCATGGGAATGAAGTGGAAACCTGTCAGTTGCAAATGCAGGGTAAATATTTAAATCTTGTATACATTTCTGATTTGTTTCTTGAATATATTCGAACAAATGATACACAGATTATTTATTCGTAATTATCTGTACATTATTTTACATAAATAATGTACAAATAAATAATAAATTTTATTACAAATCTTTATTACAAAATAAAATATTAAAAGTTAAATTCTCTTTTAAAATTAGGCTATATTAAATATGCCTTCTGATGCGTTATGTGCGTGATGAGTTCTCCAGAAATGGGTGTTATGTAAATTCGTGTTAAGAATGGTTTTGCTTTTACATTATGATGATTGTGCCATTACATTTCCGTATTAACAGGTTGCTGTTATGACCATAGTCTTTGTGGGCTTCTTGAATTTTTACTCAAACAACAACTGCTGTTTTGAAGTTTTAAGTGTATTTGAGAATTTGCTTCTTTATCAATGGATTACTTTTTTCGATTAAAATCTTATTATAATTAAAAATTATAATTTTCCAGAACTGCTCGAATTCGGATCACATAAAATATAATTCAATTGCAGACACCTGCATTATTTTATTTTTATAATATACGGTTTATACGCTGGATATCCTAGTTGTCCAGTAGCTATGACCGCTTTTTTCGGATTCGTTGGATTTGGGTTCAATATTGAAGTATGTTTGGCGGTTGATTGGGAACGTATTATGGGGCATTGTCCGTCACCTATCAATATTTCCCCCATGACAAAACAACTGATAATTATCTGACAGTTAAAAAAAGTAGGCATTTGCAAAAAATGTTTTTATTTTTTTATATCTTGATCTGAGTATATTACTCGTAATAAAGTGTTTTACGTCGCAAGATCTAAATCAGTATTTCACAAACTTCGGTCGCTCATGGAGTATTTTACGCATTATTTTATTAATCATAGACCACCAAAGAGGGAGTAGGAAAGGGAAAGTCTGAGTACCCTCCCCGAGAGCAAAGTAAAAATAGTTTGTTTGAAATCCAAATCTGTTCTTCAATCCAAACCAATCATAACCGAAAGCAATTTTCAATTCAAACCAATTATAACCGAAAGCAATTTTCAATCTGTGGTATTGAATATACTATTTTATTATTTTTATTTCTGAAAATTCCCAAGGATCCTACAAATCCCTTGGCAGGTTACTACAAACTATCAGTGGTCTACGAGCCAACATCTGAGAAAAATTCACCTAAATTATAAGGTAATATTTCAAAGACCCTACCTAAACGTTCCATTCCTGGGTGTCCAAGATCGTCTTAAATTCCATCGAATATTCGCGGGATGAAGTGGAATATTGTACGGTGGTCGACGCCAGTGTTTCATTTTGTAACTGAATTTCAAGTCATCATTCTATCCACAGACTCATAAAATCTGCAAACTTCTGCTGTCTACTATGGACTATTCAAAGCCGAATACGATAACTGACAACAACTGGATATTTTCTAGGCTGTCGTAATATTTTAGACCAGTGCATATGATCGACAGGCGATATTTTACCGACAATTTTGATTCAAAATTTTTAATACGTTTGAGAGTTGTCTCGTACTTTAAATTGTAAATATTTGTTGTGAGATTACTTCCACAAGATACGTTTGGCAAAATAAATAAATAATATCAACTACCATGCAGATTATTTATAGTATTTTTCAAAGGTTGAAATGCTACCCTGCTACCCGCTAACATCCGGTGGAAAACATTATACTTTAGTCAGAATGGATGGTTAGGTTACTGTCCACTAAATAAAGACGTGGCTTACCTTTAGACAAGATTTAGTACCTAAAATAAAACGTGCTTCGTTCCATTCCTTACGAATTTGGAAGAGAAAGTTTGTTTCAATTGCGTGAACTTGAGTTTTGATGTCACCTAAACTTTTGGAATTTCTTCACGGAACCAAAATATGATGTTTATAAGAGACATTTATTGCATTTAACAAATTGAGTTTGAACTTTTTGAGCGGAGAAATCACTCCTACATATCTAAATCTCACTTGAAGGAAATTTTACGGGCAAAACCTTCAGCAGTTATATATATATATTACTAACGTTTATGAAAAATTGTTGGCAGCTCTGGGGCTCGAATTCATATCTGGGCAAGAGAACGTTTGCAATTGCAACAGAGTTTTCAATTATAACTCACATTACTTGCTACTCAGCATTTGAAATTATAAGGCTTGAAGGATATATACATAGCTCTCATTAATTTTCATGCAAAGTCAATTTGGATAAAATTGCATCGGGTTCCCGTGTCCTTTCGTCTATGTGATTAAACTTCGGCCTGCAGATCCATAAAGAAAAATGACAAATGCTGCTTACTTGTTGAAACCAAACTGGCAACTGCTACGCCACAGCAGAACCAAAATGATTGCGTTTGAGGATTCATTACTTATCGAATTTGAAGGATTCATTACTTATTGAGTTTTCAGGATTCGTTACTTATTGAGTTTGCAGGATTCATTACTTATTGAGGTTGAAGGATTCGTTACTTATAGTGTTTTCATGATTTATTTTTCAAATCATATTGTTTTCTACACACCGGCATTACCAATTATCACCCTTCATTTCCCTCAAAACATCTAAAAAAATGTGGTTTCTCCACATAATTTGTCTCTCTTCTTGATTTGTCAGATCGCTCTCTGAGGTTTTCCTGTGTCTAGAACTAGCCCTCCCCCACTGACAGACTAAAATTCATATTTTTTTCCAATTTAATATTCTGACATCAAATTATTTCTTTCCTTCTTTATATTTCAACCAAATATTCCCTTAAATGTCATACTAATTCCCTCCCTTGTTTCAATTGAAAATCCAATTTGTAATCTTCATTTCCTCTGCTTTTACCTTAAACTAAAGTTTTCCATCAATTATATGTTTCTTCTTACTCCAGATGGCAATTTATTCATGTTTTCAATCATAACCACTATGCTATTCATGCACCTCCTCGCCACATCTCATTAGTCAACCAGCCAAAATAATAATATTTTGTATTTCTTACGGCGGCCATCTTTCTTATCTCCCCTCTGCATACTAAACACACATGCATTTCTTACTTCTAATTCACTCAAAACTTAGCCTTTGCTTCCAAATGCTTATTATAAAGTCATTTTTGGTACTTCTTAAATCCTTTCTCCTCATTCATTTGTCCTTTGAACTCAACATAACATTTACGTTATGGGAAGATGCATTGTGGGAAACTCTGGTTGTCCAAAATATCCAGATATTTCAAATACGCTTAAGAACGTTGTGTTTTCTATTTATCACTTGTTATCCAGATATACGTTGAGGATTCATTTCTTATTGAGTTCGCAGGATGGGTTACGTTTTAAGTTTTCAGGGTTCATATATTTCAACACGTTTGCTGAGATAACCATTGATTAGAACAGCAGTTATCAAATTTTTCAGAAACGTGATCCACCTTTATAGAGCGACAAATATTCTACTATATTGAAGACACTAATGCTGATAGAATGAGTTAAATAATATACTTATAGCAGTGCTTCTCAACAGAGAGCACACCACTGTAGATATATTATTTGGCTCATATATACATCTCGAAGGGGCAAGGGGAGGTTTCTGGTGTGGCACGGAAGGTTTCTGAAGTATACATATTTTTAGAAACTTTTTTTAAAAAATGATTTAAAAGAATGATGCTTCTGTGAAAGCCAAGCACGTATCCAGGATTGTCGGGGGCAGATCGTGCACTGAGGCCCATTCCTTGGGTAGGGCCCTGATTAGAGCTAGATGGGGCGCGAAACATGGGCGCATTAAAAAGTTCGTTGCGGATTCAAAAGTTTGGGAACCACTGATCTAAAGAATTTCTGGATTTCAAGAAGTCGTTTTGCCTAATGCGTAAGACACAGCGAGTAAAGACGTTACACCAAAACTAACATTGATGTTTGAACATCACATATATTGTATGACATGGCGTTACGTTACGTTACAATCACGTCGTGACGCGACTAGTGTGTATTTTTGACTAATCTCTTGTATCGACTGCAATATTAAAAAGACCGTCTTCTGTAATTGACAAATAAATTTAACCTTTTATAAGGCCGTGGGAAGCATACTTACCACGAATTTCATAAATTTTTGAATGTCAATGGTAAGCTATTTTACCATGGCTGATTATTTTTATTAATAATTAATTTTATAATAATTAATTTTATCTAATAAGCAAAATGAATTTCTTCTTTTAAATCAATCGCAATCTCAAAAATATTTTAATATACCATTATTAGAAAAAAATGGCCCTATAAAGGGTTAAAAGAAAAAAGGAGCATGGGGTTAGTTAGGGACGGACTAGTTCAAAAATTATGAAGAGGAACTCAAGTAGTTTTAGAAAAGATCATGTGATTTATAGGGGAAGTGTGAGCTCAATTTCTTATGTTTTTCGGAGATCGATAACGATTTTAACCATTTGCCTCAATAGAAGCTTTTCCCCAACTTTAAAAATATCTTTAAAATACATTTTAAATTATTATAATTTTCTTTAATTCTGTATGCTAAATAAATAGTCCTCTTGAAAGAATAGTGTATCTTCCTCTTAATTTTTAAACGGTTTCATTTTATAAAACAATTTTTCTTGACTAATTTTACTCTGTTGAAAAAATTTTTAATTGATCCTAATTACCCTTTCACGGTTCTTTATAAATTGCGATTTTTAAGGGTTTCCCTTGGAAACAAACGTGAGCTATAATTTTTAAATTCTGAGAAGGTCCTGATAAGGGGTATTAAATAAAAGGAGTTGATTCGCTGCAATGAATCTTAGACAATAATTTAAAAAAGTAAGCAGTTGTATAAAGAAAGTGAATATTGTTGTATGACCTTTTAAAATAATTTGGTCAATATAAAATACATGTAATTTTTATAATATTGTATGCATTGCAGAACCCTTTGAAATATAAAAGGCAACGTTACTAAATGAAAGGAGCTCGGGGCTCATATTTTTGCAACTTTTAGCTTTACTTGAACAATATTTTAAATTGTGCAATGTTTGTGCTTATTCCTACCCTTTTATGCCCAAAAAGGGAGGACTTCAACATCTACGCATTACTAGTCACACCTGATGCAGCTGAGTGAGACATAGAATCTAACAAGCCGAGGTAACAAGCATCTCTAAACAGCAATGCAGTAATTTCAAGCAACCCAAAGGAGCGTAGTTAGGTGCGTACATAGAATTGTTAGAAGGGATCAAAAACAAAACTAAATATTCGGCTAGGTGGGATGGTAAAAGAAGAGAAAGAGGGATAGCATATCATTTTTAAAGTAAGAAAATTGAAATAGAAAAATGCAGCAAGATATGTCTCAAGAAAAACTAGATAACAGAAACTCTGACCTTTACGGAAATCTCTATGGAAATTTTTACGGAAATTTCTATGGAAATCTGGGGAATGTCCCCGATCTATAGTAGGACGAAATAAGAAAACAGGTTCTGGTAGTATGGGAATGAATTGCTCAAGATAGACTTGCACAGAAAACACTTAGAGGGGTCTCCATCTTAAAGTAGAAATAGGGGAAAAAGGTCCCTTCGGAAGCTTAGATTTGATTTCATTGGATAGATAGCGTTTGAATATAATGATCATGATGATAATGATATTATCGCCCACTTGAATACGAGGAATAGAAACAATGATGGCAGGGTCAACATTTATGTGACATATACATATCCTCTATTCATATAGTATTTGATTCTTTATTAGGAACTCTTATTTTATGTTTCAGGATGTTGTATCCATATCAACCATCTTATTCTTATTCCTTCCTTTATTTTGGCTTAAAAATTGTAATAGATGCTGACTTGAAAATAAAATAAACGGTTAACCAGATCTCTGAATCAAAATACATTTACACACAGTGAAGTTTTGTGCGACTCGAATTAAATTTAGCTATTCCAAAGGCAACGGTGATGCCTCTGGACCATGGGTGCCCATACCAGTATTTCTAGAGGGGGGGGCCTGAGAAAAAGTAACGAGTAATTCTAGGGGGGAAAGAGATTATTACCTCTGTGAAAAATTATTACCTCCTTCTCAAAGCTGTCGAGAATTTTTGTGAATGTACAAGATACCAAAACGCTACAAAAATAATTGATATTGCTTGACAATTAGTAATGAGCTAAAAAGTACCTTATTTTAAAATGTGACTGTAAAACTTTTGAAAGTAAATGCGTAGCAGGTTCGGGCAAATCAAATTTTTAAACGATTAGGGGGTCAAGGCCCCTCCTCCCCCATATGGGTGTCTATGCTCTAAACCACAGTGACATTGGGTAATTTACGAAATCATGCAAAATTCATAGTACATGGAAGAAAAGGCAATTAAGCTGATATGGAAATATGCCAACTGCCTCAAAAATAGATTAAAAATCTGATAGATAGTGAAAAAATTACCATGAGATTGAAATAGCTACTACAAACATGCCGCATTAGTATTTCACAACTCTGTATGATATTTTGCTTCATGCTTTTCCAGTTGCAATGTGTATAATTGGAGCACTTTTTATAATAATAATGGCTGCAGTTTGCTTAAAATGCCTGAAATTACTAAATATATGCTTTTTAACTAATACTATTGTTTCCTCAACAACTCCGTAAATTATGTTCGATTTTAGAGATTATGTATTCTTAAACTCTGGGCGTCAGTGTATTAATATAAATAATTGAGAATTAATATGTCCAAATATATATCAATACGACTATGTGCATTAATATAATCATATCTATATCAATACAACTTTGTACATTTATCTAACCAAATGTATATCAATAAATATATATTCATCAATATAACCTAATGTATTTCAATACATTTATGTGCATTAGTATAACTAAATGTACATTTATATCGCTAAATGTGTATTTTAATATAAAGCAATGTGAATTTATATCGCTAAATAAGTATTTATCGATATAAATAAATGTGAACTAATATAATTAAACCCAGTGTATTAGCTAGTAACTACTAATATCTGTACAATACATTGTGTGATAGAATAACTCAATACTTTAATAAAATGGAAATTCTGCTCGATAATGGTTTTCACCTCTTTCCTTCTGCTTTAAATTCACGTCCCAAATTGTTTAGTAAAATCATGTAAAGCGCACATGCGCATAACCTGATCTTTAAATCAGTACACCCTGAGTGTCGTGTGTACTAAGATTTAATTGTACTTTTCAGTGAGCTCGGATCACGATGAAGAGTTATGATAATTTATGAAAATTCCTTACATATGACACGTAAAGTTTCCATTGCCTCATAAATAGCTAAACAATGTTGAGAGATAAATAGAACAGACTAAGGCAATCACATTTAAATTATTTTAAACTAATTGCTAATGTATTTGACAGTTCCTAAATAAATCTTTCTGATTAAAATTTCAATTTGAATATACATGTATAAAAAAAATCTATGTTAAGAAAACCGTTTGCAATATTTTCCCTATTTTTCGGCTACAGTTCTTGCACGGAGATGTTTTAAATACAAGTGAGAGTCCGTTACTGAGGTTTGTTATCGTATATGAACATAAAATGTTAAACATTGGTCTTTTTACATCGGGAGAAATGAAATTACACGTCATTCTTGATAAAGGACTGCTACAGACGAAGCTGAAAGTTTGTTTCTTATACTAGTTCCATAGACTTAAACTTTTTAAATGAAAATTTATTTCATGGTAATTTACATTTTTATTGAAATAAAATTTTAAATAATTGTGAAATTTTATCGACCGGCATTTGATTTTTAAACCATCTATAATCGGAGAGTTGCGTTCGGAATATAAAGATTGATACAACGCATTATTTAATGTCGTTTCATCCTACGCTCAGAGCTACGTAAGGGCCTAAGCGTTAAAAGCAGCAAGCCGTTACTTAAGGCCAATCGGTTTCTGGCGTGAGACAGGGATGATTTTTTTTTTTTTTTTTGAACTCGAAAATGACTTCCATTTTTGGTTAAAGAGTCCTATTAAATGATGCGTTTAAGAATGGCTAGTCTTCTCAAACGGACATGCAATTAGTTTTTACTTAAATAGATTCTTAAGTTCATTAGAGTTACATTGAGATTTCGGGACTCAAATGAGATTAAATGACTTCTTTATATTAAGATTAAGAAAATGAAATATGACTGAATCGTCAGCAATTTTATTTCTAGTAAAAAACTGGAAACTCAGAAAAGAATGTATTTTTCAGGGATATAAATTAAATGAAGCTTGAAAATTTATAATTGCATTACCAAACATAAAATTTGAAAAGTATGTAATTTACAGTATGAGTCATTGTATCGCTTCCCTCAAGGGTAGCGATACAATGATTCATAATATATCCCATAACGTTATTTCATCTTCCAAAAGCAAAGGAAACTTTTTCTTATATACTTTATTATCTTACAAATAAGGAAAACAATGATACATTTTTATTGAAACCCTGTATTCTACATTCTTCTGAAATTTGGGAAGCGTTTAAATCAATTTACCAATCCAAAGATCCAGCAAAGAAAGCGACGTTGTTAAAACAACTGCCATTTCGCAAGATGAGTGAAGGCAATGATATGTCGGAATATTTAAAAGGAATTTTTGAAATTGTGGATAAACTCAAGGAAATAGAAATTGCCATTTCAGAAGACCTTCTAGCTATTCTAATGTTATATAGTATTCCTGAGAGTCATGATAATTTTCGATGCGCAATTGAATCTCGAGACGAACTTCCGAAGCCAGCAACCCTGAAAATAAAAGTGCAGGAAGATGCAGTGCACGAAAGAAAAAGAACATTGGTACACAGAACGCTTACCTAACGTCTAAAAAGGTGATTCATCAATCAAAAAAGTTTCGATGACTGGAATACTTCTAGAAACCGAGGTAAGACTTATCTGAACGTAAAGTGTAAATACTGTTCAAAGAAAGGTCAAAAAGCCGCGGAATGCCGAAAGAAATTGCATGATCAAAAATATTAACAATCCAAAGTGGTTTATCATGCAACGCCAATGTCGACTAGTTTTGAGAATGAAAGCATATCAAATGCTGTTGTTATAAATACTGCTAATAATAATAATGACAAATTATGGTGTTTAGATAGCGGGGCCACATCGCATATGTGCAAAGACGCAAGTTTGTTTTGCGAAATAAACGGACAAACAAACTCTCATATAAAGCTAGCGAGTGAACAAACAGCGCAAATAACTGGAAAGGGAACGGTAGTCATTCAAGTGCCAATTAACAGAGGTTTAAAAACCATTAAATTAGAAAACGTGCTATGTGTTCCAGAATTACAGAATAATTTGATATCCATATCGAAAGCTACGGGTAAAAATCGTTCCCGCGTTTTCACTGAACGTGAAGCAACTGTAATCGAGCCTGGCGGGGAAATCATCATGCATGTTGAAAGAAAAAAAGATTTGTATTTCATAAATCCAAGTGTCGATTCTGCTGCGATTGTAACAGAACTAAAAAAATGGCATCAAAGGTGTGGTCACTTAAACGAGAGTGATTTAAAGATGCTGAAAACTGAAGAAATAGTTCGCGGTCTCAACTTCAAAAAAGCCGATCCAATAAAGGACTGTAAAATTTGCAATCAAGGTAAGCAAACCGTTTAACCTTTCCCAAAGGAATCGAAGTTCAAAAGTCAACAATAATTGGATCAATGACAATTCCATCCGGTGGTGGTTCACGATATTTTGTTAGTTTTATCGATAACAAATCTCGATACGTAGAAATATAATTTCTAAAAGCAAAAGACGAGGTCAAGAGCTGCTTTCGAAAATTCAAAGCTTTTTCTGAGAACCGAACTTGACAAAAAATAAAGACCTTGCGAACTGATGATGGTTTAGAATATTGTGGAGAAGAATTTGAACTCTTTCCCAATAATCAGGGAATTCGAAGAGAAAAATCAGCTGTTTTAACTCCCCAACAAAATGGTGTTAGTGAACGCATGAACTGCACTATCGTCAGTATGGCCAAGTGTTTGTTGATACAAAGTCTACTCCCAATAACTTTCTGGACTAAAACAGTCAAATGCGCCACGTTTTTACGAAATGGTTGTTCTTCGCGAAGTTCGGCACAAAATGCAACACCCTTCGAGCTGCTTTTTGGTATCAAGCCAAGTATGTCCTATTTAAAAGTTTTCGGGCAAAAAGTTTACGTTCTGAACAGAAGATCTAAATCCAAGTTTCAGCCTAGATCACAGGAATGCATATTTATAGGTTATTCATCAGAATCGAAAGCACATCGGATGTGGGACAAAACCGCTCGAAAAGTAATTATAAGCCGTAATGTTAGTTTCGTAGACGAATTCGAAAATCAGTTTCCGTTTAACGCAGAAACAGACTTTATATCTTTTAAACCGCCAAATGGGGACGCGCAAGGTCACAGCTACCGCAATTCCGAAGGTCGAAGTCCACAGAGCAGCGAAAGCGATCTTTGCGATAAACAGGAAATGGTTTTATTGGAAAAGGAGCAAACGGATTCTGAAATGGAAATTCAAGCCCCATTTACTATTAGAACTGTTGGGCGTCCTCTTATAATACATTCTGGTAAACCTGGCAGACCTCGTAAACAGTTTAATGCAGTTTGTAAACAAAATGGATGAAACAGCCGAAATTGCGGAAAATGTTGAATTAAATCCTACTGTTGCTGAAGCTTTAAGCGGTTTATATGAAAAGCAATGGAAGCAAGCAATGGAAAAAGAGTTCAATGCCCTCGTTGAAGAAGAAGCATGGGAACTCGTACCTACACCAAAACACAAGAAAGTATTTGGATCTAGATGTGTTTTAAATACAAAATATAAACAAAATGGCACCACTGAGAAATTAAAGGCCCAATTAGTCGCAAGAGGCTGTTGTCAATCTCCAGGAATTAATTTTGAGTAAAAATTTTCCCAGTGTCTAGATTGTCTTCAATAAAAACTGTGCTCGCATATGGAATTAAAAATGGATATACTGCATATCAACTAGACTTTGTTATGGCATACGTTAATGGAGATTTGCATGAAGAAATCTACATGGAATTGCCTGAGGGTTTTCAAGAAGTAACAAGGTATGTAAATTTAAACGTTCGCTATATGGACTTAAGCAATCTGGGGGGCAGTAGTACTTGAAGTTAGATGCAAAATTAAAATCTTTAACATTTGAAGCACTGAACTCTCATAGATGCATCTACCATATGACAAACTCCACAGATGAAATCATCATCATCGTTTACGTTGATGATTTAATTGTCCTCGCTAAGACCCAAGAAAGTTATGAGGAAATCATAAACAAATTATCCCAATTATTTAAGCTGAAAGATGTGGAAAAGTTTTACTATTGTTTGGGCATTGAGTTCATGCAAAACAAAGACTATATAATCATGTTACAAAAGAAGTACATTGACGACATCTTGCAGAAATTTAAAGTGCAAGATTGCGAAACTGTTAAAAGCCCTATGGACAAGGGCATTAAGTTAACCAAAGCTATGTGTCCAGAAAGTGATCAAGAAAAAGCAGAGATGCATGATGTTCCCTATCATCAATTGATAGGATCGTCAATATATTTGTTGGTCGCTACAAGACCAGACATTACATTTGCAGTGAATTTCTTGAGCCAATTTAACAATAATCCAGGAAAACCCCACTGTATGGCAGCAAAACGGGTACTGAGACACCTGAAAGGCGCACGTACATAAGAAATAATTTTGAAATGCGATAAAGAGCCTTTAACGGGATATGTGGACGCTGATTTGGCATCAGATGTCAATTACCGAAAATCGCTCACCGGCTACATATTCAAGTATGCCCGAGGAGCCGTTAATTGGGAATCCAGTGAGCAACGAACTGTCGTGTTTTCAACAACAGATTCAGAGTATATAGCGCTTTCTGAAGCCTCTAAAGAAACTACTTATCTAAGAAGGTTCCTAAACGAATTGCATTTCAAATATGAAAAATCACCAACGGTAATTCAAAGTGACAATCAATCCGCCTAAAAACTTGTAAGAAACCAAGTTTTTCATAACCGAACGAAACATATTGACATGCGGTATCATTTTGCGCGCGAAACATTTGAAAAGTGGCGAGATTGATATTAAATATTTAAATACGTGTGAAATACCAGCAGACATGTTAACTAAAGGTAATGACTCCATCAAGCATTAAAAATGCTGTGAACTAATTGGTTTAAGGTCCATTTAATATATATAATCATTCAAATTTAAGAACGTTTATGTTGCAAAGTGGGTTGGTTATCAATGTATATTTGTATATAAGGGAGTCTCAAAAAAATACTTTTGTCATTAATGTTAATATGGTGGATGGACAGCGTAAAGGGGTTTGTTGAATAAATACCGTGTCCATTTGCCATATGTGCGTAGCGCATGCGCCATTAGGAGCAGCAGTGCGATGCTAGTACTGGCGTTCTCCCTTGTAGTGACGCTAACGAACTACCAAGTCTTTGGCGAGATGTTGATCTGTGAATACGCAAGTCAACGTGCTGGGCAACGTCAATTATTTTACTGTCATTTCTAATAAAGTGCGAACTGCTGAGCTTCTTGGTTATAACTCTGCTAATATCATTCACAACACTTGTATATTTGTTCATCAGATTATTTCCTTTTCATTCCATTCTTACCTCTCCAAGTATAATCTATCTCACTGGCGTATGCAGGGGTGTGTATGAGGGTTATAACCGCCCATTGCGATGCAATTTTTGTGTATACATATGTGGTAACCCCAAGATAATCTTTTGTAAACCCATTGTAAGTCTGTAACACCCCCTTATGGACTTTCTGCGGATGTCTATAATCTTTCCATATCTTCTTAAGTAGCTTCCAAAGCTTCAAATTCATTTATGCAAATGTATAGATATTTGCATAATAATGGAGGAATGTTAATAAATTGATAAATTTGCTCAATAATTTACTTCACTTACAGTATTAGATGTAGGATCTGTAGGATCTTTTAGACTTCAATAGATTTGTCAGAATTATTGTATATTGAATTAAGTTCTAAATGGTTTAATAAACTACTAAAACTACCTTCGTCTTTAATATATATATATAAAAATAAAAATAGTTATTTAAGCAGCTGTTACATTTTGGAAATTTCTAAGTGTTACTTGCTTTTCACTTTATTGATTCGCTATTCGAACTGGTGGAAAGAGAACTTTGCAAAAAGCTTCCGGGTATTCAGCAGAAAAAAGGACACCTTCGCTGTAAAGAATATATTTGCTCTGTGTGGTAAATTTCAGTCTAAAGCCTATAGTTCCTATAGAATTTTATAAAAGCTGAAATCTTTTCAAAATTTCCGCAATACGTTATTCGTTTTAAAGAGGTTGGACCGTACTTTTATGGTAACAATATAGTTGAGATTTTTCATAACATAAAGAATTCTTCCATTTTTAAAGTCTGAGTGTTCAATCCTAAAATATAAGGACTGAAAACGTTTTTGTGTTCAAAGCCCTTTCATGGAGCTCTGAATGTGTTTTACATTCCAGCTTTTACACCAATGTTAACAACAAAATATAGTAATATTTTGTAAGTACATAAAAGGCAATCACGTAACTAAATTTTATTCCAATTTTATAGTTAATGAATAATGCTGGCTAAATGTAAATATGTTCTTAACATCAGAGGGAAAATATCTATACCTCATATTCCATGATAATTTTAATAGGACCAAACGCATATTGCAAAGGAATAAACTTGGCTTCTTACTCATTTATTCTTTACTATATGACACGGAATGAATTATATACAGTCGCAGTATGCGCAAACATACAATGCATATTATATAAATATTTATTTTATCATGAATGGGTTCCAGTGTCAAAGGATATGTACAAAATATGTATATGTTGCTAAGTACGGCGGTTGATAATACTGATTTCAACAGGGAATATTGTGCTGAAATTTTGTTCCTCGAAGTCAAACACTCAGGCATTGAAACCAAACAAATCGATTATGATTATTAAACTTTCTGATACCCAAACTACTGCTTTTTTTTAATATTTCAGAATTTTTCAATTCAATTAAGGGTGGGGGAGGGCTTATCCTTCCGCAAGCTTCAAGATTGACGTCGATTTGTGAATGAAGTATTCACCAAATTCAGAACATCTCGCCAACTCTAGCAATACGTTAATAATACGTATGTGTATACAGGGATCTTGTGAAAGTAATGGACGGTTTCAACATTTTAAGAAATACGAAGTTATTTACGATGTCAGTATTTCGGAACATCGTTTTTGAAGAAACTTTTTAGCAGTTTGTCACAACAACTTGCATATGAGGGTAAAATTGACGTAGTACTGAGTACAGAAAATTAGATATTAATCAACGATATTAAGCAGTAATAGTCATCCCGCGGTTCGCGTACTACTTTCAGTTAGTGACACTAAGGAAAATGTGATGTGGCACGCAGAAACCTAATATTCTGCTAGATGTTTTCAAGGGCGAATGCAGGAGGTTCAGGTGATGGAAGACTATGACAATAATAACTTATGTAACAAATTTGTACTCGTAATTACTTACACAAACCTGGCAGCAAATTTCACGGAATATGTCCAACCTATTTTTTAAGTTTTGGGTCCGTCCCTTGAAAATATTTTCAGGATCCTCCTTGGGATTGGCTCAACCTCCGCATGTAAATATCATTTTTCAGTTGTGAAATAAATTTTCTTCCAATTTATTCTTCCAATTTTCTTCCAATTAACTAATGTTCACCCAAATAACGAAAGCTTACTTTCTTATTTGTACATAAATAAACCCAAACATACAAAGCTTTGTAAAGGAAGGGTTACATTAACTGCCGCACTGAAATTTTAAAACTTAAATTTACATTGTGAGTTATCAAACATGTGTTATTTAAAGCATATAATGGGCGCTAAGAACGTTATAATGAAAATAAACTTTGCGTAAATAACGAATAGAGAAAACTACGCTATTAAGCGTAGTTCAAATTTTATTATACAAATTTTAGTAAAAATTAGTTGGGTAAATAATCAGAAATTTAATTTTCATGACGCCACCATCATTTATCATCCCAAGTCTCCTGCAGAATTAGATTTTTTGGAAGCATTTTTTATTCTTAAACACTTCGGTGATATTGTAAATGATCACCAGTCCACACCATACTTCAGCCACGCTTGGAGAAACCTACTTTCAGCTCTTCAACCTTCACCTATCAACTCACGTGATTTAGTGTAGGTTTCCATCGAAGATAGGTGGAGCGGCAGTCGACCTGATAGTAACTTCTTACCTGGAAATCGGATCTAACTGGCAAAGTAACCCATTGGTGAGTGCGCAATCCTTCATTATTTGCTTCAGTGCCAGACGGACATGTATTCTCGACGAGGGGGGTCCAAAGTCCCTACGAAACGCCTTGAAATTTGTGTAATAAAATTTCAACAACGCTTAAAAACCTTGTTTTCTCTATTTGTTATATATTCTACGTTATCAGATTAATTTAAACTTTGTGTGATTGATAATAATTGTATTTACACATGATACAAGCCCACAATAAAAATAGGGTGGCTTGACAATAAAAAAGCCCAAAGGGGTCCAAAAATGGCCCAAAGGTGGCCGACAATTGAAAAGCATAAAGACTGCACACAACAACAAAAAGTTATCAGCCACTATTACAAAGAGTAGTTTTTGATGTTTAGGGAAACGTATTGGTGCGTTTCAGATAGACGGAGCTCTCCTTTGTCGTAAAGAAAACAAAGCATTCTCCTACTGAACAATCAGTGAAATCATTTCGAGTTCTCTGTCTCGTGGCAGCTGAAAACACCCGAAGCAGAGGAATGAAGAAAAAATTAATATGAGGGAAGGAAGCGGTAATCAGTGTATAGAATTTAATAAGGCCTTTCAAGTAATTCTGAAAGAGGGAGTAGATTTATGATCATTGACGAGGTTGTTTGACTGTAAAATGAAAAGCTTCCAGAAAGGCTAATAGGCGTTTTTGGTTAATAAATGATAGAAATTTCTAAAAACCTGAAATTATAATTATTTCCCCCGTAATGAATTCAAATTTAAGATTTTCGAAATATTTTTTGTTCTAGCTAAAAATCTAAAAACAATTTTAAAAAAAAGCATATGTTTACAAATTCCTCCCTTTTCAATATATATGTTTGTGCGATTTAATATAATGTATGTGAAAGGAATTAAATATGGAATTTTCTGTGCTAACTTTTCCATTTTTATTTCACTATCATTTTTCCCGTCACAGTACGTGTCAATTTCCTTTTTTATCCACAACCATTGTTTGAGTATTCATTTAAGCACGAATTTTACAAAAACATTAACTGATTATGCAAATATTCAAGTACCAAAAGCATTATGAAATACTTTGTTTTTATCAATAAACAGCGTGAACGAAGATTTTGATAAATACATTTCAAATAACCCAATCGCGAATTATTTTTGTTAAGTTTATTTTTTCAGTTAGCTGAAGCGATTTGTAAACAAGATAAATTTTTGTCTCTTTGTTATTATTCAAAAAGTTGAATTTCGAAACAAAAATTATTTTTCTTACTTATATTCATGCAATAACGAAACAATTACGACATGAAGAGTGATTCAGTTAACGTGTGGAAAAAGTTGATTTCAGTTAGCCAAAAATTGAAAACGTTTTTGAGTTTATCATAAAGCTTTTTGCTTATAATTTTTTTAAATTTACCGAAAATACCAATGCGTAAGTATCTCAAATATATCATATCTCAAATATATATTCAAATTAATTTGATTCGAGTTTGCATCTTCAGAATATAATTTTAGCCTGAATCGAAACTTTGCAGGAAGCTATATTTTGATAAAATCCACTATAAGCGTTATTAATGTCTTCTATAATGTTTTTAAAAAACACTTCAATAAATTTTTGTTTACTTCATAATAAAGAGATAAGGATTATTTTTAAAATATTTATATTAATTTGTTTTCATATCTTGTAAAATATCATTCCCATTTCGAGATGGAAAAATAAATATGCGAGTGAATTACATAGGATGTATCGAGGCGTAGATTTCTACATTTTGAGATTAAATTAAAAACACTTTGATGTATTTACTTTATCAACAGAAAAACAAACAACGAGATATAACATCAATATAAAGACTTCAAACTTGTGTAATAAAAATAATAAATTAATAATTAATAAATAAAGAAAACAAAGCTTAGATGGCTTGGACATTGTAAAAAAAAATTATAGAACTTTGGAGAGCTAAGAAAAGAATGAGAGCTAACTCAGAACGGGAAGTAAAAGGATAAAAGTGGGACGCTCCAAGAGACGATGTTCGGATGGAGTAGGGGAAGACCTTAAAATAGGCATGTCAATCGCATGGCCCGCGACGAATATTTTTGCAGCCCAACCTATATAATATATTGAAAAGAAGCAAAAAAATTTAAGTCTTAGAAATGAATTTGAAACAAGATTTTGAAAATTTTAAATGTTTGCAAGACAAATTTTCTCTGCTTACTTTGATTATAATTTTCAATAAATATAGAATCAGTACCTCATCAAATGTAAATGGAGGTATTTGAGATCTAGTGCGAGATTCAGATTTGAAAGAAAATTTCAGTGAAATTGGCTTTCCTGGATTTCACAAATATTTACTTGCCGTGTTTGAAAATACTCAAAAATTTGCGTATGAAATTATTTTCATATTTGAAAATACTTATGGGGGTGAGCATTTAATAACAATTATGAAGGAAAATAATTCTCCTGTCAGACCTGGAGTTACTGACCTTCACTTTGGATCGTTTTTGAATGTGACGTTGGATGTAAATATGCAAGATATGCAAAGATGCAAATCCATGTGAAATATTGTATACAAGTGTATAACAGTATACTTTGTTGTGAAAATTGTACAGACAAAAAGCAGCCTTCCAGGAACTTCGAGAAGTTTTCTTTCTCCCCTCTCTGAACTATCCAATGGCAAGACTTTGGAGGGATGGAATGTTCTGGAAGGGTATAGGACAAATAAATAGGGATGGCTTACAAAGGCAAGGGCACTGAGTTTCTGTTGTTTCCAAGTCGGCGGAAATCGCTTTCAGACATTCTTTTCATCTCCCTTATGGCTGTGGTTTCAGCTCCGTAATGCTGAAGAACGCAGAATCCTTTCAACTCCTGAAGGGTACTGCGGATATTCGTTTATGACCCGTTACACTTACCTTTAAGCTGCTTTTAAACAATTGAGCAAAAATATTGGATGACAGCTATTAATAGAAGAGTCAGAGAAAATACTGTCATGCAAGTGGTTATCCGTTAACCAGATGAGAAGGAGTGGTGACAGCCGAGTCAGTGGTCTCTGAATATTTGCTTGGATGCGGGAGAATTACACACTCTGAGCTGCTTTTGCTGGTGTGAGAGAGGAGTTCGTAGGGTGTGTAGGTTGTGCTGTGATCTCCTTGCTGATATTTCGACTGGAATGGACGAGTGTGTGTGAGTGTGGGCTTTTCATGAACTTTTACTAGTGCTTGTAGATGCGAGTGTTCTAACTACTGAAAGGATAGGATTAATCGAACATTTTATATCTTATTTATCGTAATATCGTGAAGGGGATATTTCGAAAGATTTTTGCTTTGGTAGATGACGGATAATGTGATTAGACTTTGACTACATTGTTCTGTATATGATTCTTAATGGTAATAATATCCATAGTGTTCAATTAGATCTATGATCAGGTGCTATTACATATATAAATGTATCGATGGTTTAAATTGATCGCATCCAGCATAACCGGGGTTACGTTATATGTAGTGCAATGATATTTTTAAATTATTCAATAAATTACATGGTAGGATGACTATAAGGTTTTATTAAACGGGTAGTTTTACCATGTTTTGACTGCAAATGATGCGATCACGGGATATGTAATACACAAAAATCATATTAATAACTATAAACCAATATCTATACAGCCAATTTTTGCTACGATATTAGAAAAATAATATGTAATAGATCAATTGATTATTTGGAAAAAAATAAAATCTTATCACAAAATCAATTTGGATTCCTAAAATGAAAATCAACAGATGATATTTTATTAAAAACAAATTGAACGATTCAAAATAAAATAGAAAATAACGAATATGTAATAGGGTTGTTCTTTGATATGTCTAGAGCGTTTGGTGTTTTAGACAGAAGAAGATTAATAAATAAATTTGAAAATTATGGAATACGAGGGATATTATTGAATTTATATAAGGATTATTTAATGGATAGATTTCAAATAGTTAATGTGGAAATAGTCAATTTTAAACAACCCAGGAATTCATGCAGGGCACTGCAGGCTTTCACTCTGGGCCCATTACTTTTTTTTACCTATATCAATGATATTATAATAGAAGTTGAAGAGGTAGATATGCATGCAGATGATACACGTTTATTGGTAAGTGATAAAACGTTTGAAGGACTATTTGTTAAAGCTGAGAAAAAGTAAATATTTTATATATACAAATAATTGGTTCTTAAAAATCATCTATTTGTGACTACAAATAAAACAAAGTATACGATTTTCCGAAATATTAATAAAAATATAGACTCGATTATGAATTATGAATTAAGTATAAATACTGAAGAAATTAAACGTATAAAAGATTGGATTCTTGGGTTTGCTAATTGACAATAAATTAACCTGGAACAAATACATAGAAATGGTATGTACAAAATTACGTCGGGGAGTAGGAATAATTACAAGAATTATAGACACGACACCATAGAACATTGCAATAAAACCATATAATGCCCTGGTGAATAGTCATCTAATACATGGAAACTATGTTTGGGGTTATATGGGAATTACAAAAAATAAAACTATACAGAATATTATGGATAGAGCAATTTTAAATATAGTTAGTAAATCTAACAAAAATCGGAAATGAGAAATAAATATAAAGTACCAAATATTGCTGAATCTCATGTATTTAATATCTTAAAGGTAATATATGAATGGAAATAAATGGGAAAACATATAAATACAATAAATTTTAAAGTAAGGGAAAATATCAGAAATACAAGGCTACAAGATACATACGAACGCATTAAGGTAAGGACAGGAATGGGTGAGAAAAATATCAATTTTTATGGCCTTAAATATTGGAATTGTTTGCCTGAGCCAATAAAATAAATTAACAACATCTGTAGATTTAAATCACAACTGAAAATGCATATATTAGCACGCACTAATTAAATGCGGGTGTAACCTTGGGAATGCATGTGTTAATAAATTTCATTTTGATGCATTTTCCACCACGCCATGCATGTCTCTATTGCATTTTCTTATTTTGTGATTATAAATGCTTTGAATTTTGTCATAAACAATGATTGTGCATTCATGGAAAATAAACCTATTTGTATTTGTACATTGTTATGCCTTAAATTCGACAATTATGGATTTTCATACAACAGTAATCACTTAAAACAAGATTTCACCAAAAGCAGGAAAACCAATAGCAGAGAAGAGATAAAAGGTGTTGGCAAGTAAACAATATTTATTTATCTTCGTTTTTGTTAATTAATTTATACTATACTTTTTGAACTAAATCTACATTTCTATGATAATTGAAGGGTTTTTTTTTGTTTGTTTTTTTGCGATCCGCATAAACTTAATCTTTGTTCGTTTGACCAATGTTAGACTTCAAGTTTGACGTACTTGCCTGAAAAGAATGGGAGTTTGACAGTGGCAGAAGAACGCTTTAGACAAAGGAAAGTAGGCGACAATTTTTAAGGAGGCCCAAGTTTTCCAGGGAGTGTATTGCCAAGATTAGAAAAAAAAAGATGGAATTAAGGAATCACTTTTTTTCACACCAGGATTAAATAGATTAGTTATTATCAAAGGCTTATAATAAAATAAAAATTAACTACAGTGAAAACTGTCTAAGGAGGAAACTTGCTCAACACGGAATTTTTTTACGGTCCCTTCAAAAGTCAATGGTAGTTAACATTAGCTAACACAGAAACTGTCTAACGCGGAAGCGGAAAGCACTATTTAATCCCGTTAAAGAGAAAAACCTGCATAAAGCGGAAAATCGTTAGTAGGAAAAAAATTTTCTCAGCAGAAAAAGGAAAGAGGGTTGTAATACAATGCAAATAGCAAAGTGGGGGATGACGAACAAAAGGCATTTTACAGATATAGAATGCCCTTGTCCGCATAAGAGTTGCCACGGGGTGGTTTTGTGGGTTGTAACCCCCCATTGCAATGAAATTTTGTATATTTAACATAGGAATATATGAGTTGTAGCTCTGTAACCCTTCCCATTAAGTCTATAACCCCCTTATGAACTTTGTGTCTGCGCCTATGATTGTCCGACCACCATTTTGCACACCACCCACCCACCATAGCATACCCAGAAAGTTCATAAGGAGAGGGTTACAGGCTTACAATGGGGGGTTACAGAGCTACAACTCCATTGTATTTACATGTATACTATATACAATTTCATCGCAATGGGGTTACAATCATAATCGACCCCTCTTACGTATGCCAGTGCCACCCACTTCTTAAATAAAAGCGTTCATTATTAACCAGAACGAAAAGTCACTCATATCCACTTTATCAATTCATGGATAAACCCACCGCAAGGAAGAGTATCTTTATACAAGGGAATTATCATCTTTACAAGGGAGGTACTTTATCGTTACAATTTAAGTTTACGTAAGACTTTTTGTATGGTATAAGCATGTATAGTTAGAATGAAATTTTGCATCATATTGATCGTAACTACTAAAACCACAATATAGTGCAAAAATTAAAATCAATAAAAATAAAATGCAGCGATAAAATAAATATTTTTATCAAAAGGAAAGAAAACAAATATTGTCTTAAAGTTCGCAAGATAAGACAAAAGAGAAAAAAATATCACATGCAGTCATCTCTTACCACTGAATTTAACTATGTATGTATTTATTTTGCATGTAACCTCCATAAGGCGGAAACCTGCATACTACGGAATTTTTTCCGGTCCCGTGAGTTTCTGCCTTAGACAGATTTCACTGCATTAACCAAACGGAAATTTTAATGGTAGAGATATAAGCGTGCAATATATAAAGAAAATATTTGAAACATTCTAAGCTGTATAAAAATAAATACTCAGATGGAATTTCATTTTAATATAATTGATGCAAAATAAAGTAGGAAAATTTTCATCTTTCTTCATTATTGCTATGGATAAATTATGCATTGTATATAATAATACATGTAAAAATATAATAAAAAGGGTGTTTGGGTTTTAGGACGTAAGGACGGCAAGTGTCGTGTTACACAGACAACTGCAATTTCCCGAGGAACCCCAACTTCCTGAGGACTTGGTAACCAAACTCTTGACTACGAAGGTCAGTTAGTAGGGAAGCGGTTTTTTTTTGGCGCAGTTGGGAGATAAACCCGGGATACCCGTATGCTAACACCTCTGCACCGCCTAAAGCTCACTAATAAAAAGAAATACTTTTTAATAAAATTTAATTATTTAATTAATTAATTAATTACAAATGCCAGGCCTTTAACTATTTAGTCATTGACTTTTTTTAATTAAATTTAAATTGTATGTTTCGAGACATTGGAAAAACAAAACCAGATTGTATGAACATATATCAAAAGAATAAAAATTTGAAAAAAAAGTTTTCTCTATTTCGCTCAATCAATCAAGTTCAATTCAGTTTATTTCCTTGGGAGCATTCAAGCAAAAAAAAAAGAAAATACAATGCAAATAATAAGAGTGTGAGGACGATGCCAAGGTGGTAATGAGAATAAAGGCACGCCCGACGAAGTTTTCATCACCAGGGATGACAAAATAGTACAGACACATGACACAATACATAGATGACGTAGTAATAACAAACAGGTTTATACACATAGACATATGAATGACATAATACATTGATGACACAATAGTGACAAAAAGGATCAATATAGATGGACGTAAAGTCCATAGGACATCGCAAAATGTTGAAGTAGGAATAACGGCATAAGAATCGAAGCATAATCAACAATGGTTTTATGCAATGTTGTGAAAATTTTCTAGAAATAATAATAATAACAGTATATCTCTGCAAAATGGAGCAACAAGGTGCAATGTGCAAACTTTTGAGAATGCCTATTTCAGTTGCAAAGACTTCTAAAGCATATACTATTCAAAGAAATAGCTTGAAAGGAATGGATAGAAATTAAATCCTGCAGAAATATTTATTTGAATGCGGAAAGTATAATAAAAAATAAATATAGAAATTCATATCTCTTTTGGGCCATTTTCAAAACACTCGCAAATTATCCTTACACATTTTCAAGATTAACAAAGTTACAGGCATCGAACTCAGACAGGGGAGCGACTGGGAGCCGGACTGAGGGCGAAACCTACAAATACCTAGGGATAATGCAAAAACGGCAGCAGGAGCACAAGAAAGTCAAGGTCCAGCTCACGCAAGCATTCCAAGAAAGACTTAGAAGCATTGTGAAGACGAAACTGAGCGGGAAGAACACCACGCAAGCCATTAACGCATATGCGGTACCAGTGCTCACCTACTCCTTCGGGATCATCAAATGGTCCAACACTGAACTAGAACAACTCCAGCGGAAAATGAGAACCATCCAGAGAAGAGCCGGACAACTACACCCTGCAACGGCAATTGAACGGCAAACACTACCCCGGGAAGAAGGAGGACGCGGACAAGCGGACCTCAAAGACTTACATGACAAGCAGATCCAGAGCATGAGGCAATACTTCCAGTTGAAGAGTCCCCGATCGCCACTCATCCAAGCCATAATACAAGCAGATGCAAATTACACGCCACTAAACCTGTGTAGTACCGAAGAGCGTGTCCTGGAAACAGCCAACGAACAGAAACTGAGAACTTGGGCCGGAAAACCATTACATGGCAGGCACTACAATGACCTGCAACAACCACACGTTGACAAAAAGGCATCAAATTCTTGGCTGGCCAAAGGCACTCTCCAGCCAGAGACAGAAGGATTCATGCTAGCCATCCAAGACCAAGTGATCGCAACAAGGAACAATCAGAAATTCATCCAGAGAAAAGACATAGAAAGCGACAAATGCAGACACTGTCATGCGGCATCGGAGACAATCCAACACGTGATGGCAGGATGCAAGATCCTTGCGCAGTCAGACTACAAACATAGACACGATCAAGTAGCGAAAATAGTCCACCAGAAATTGGCAGCGAATGCTGGCTTTCTGACAGAAAAATGCCCGTACTACAAATATGAGCCAGAGACCGTGCATGAGAACGAAACACACAAGCTTTACTGGGATAGAGCAATCATAACAGACAAGACAGTCCCACATAACCGTCCTGACATAACCCTCGTCGATAAATCGAATAAGACCACGTACTTAATCGACATAGCAGTACCCAACACCAATAACATACAGACAACCTACACAACGAAAATCACCAAGTACCAAGATCTCAGACATGAAGTACGAGATATATGGGGTATGGAAAAGATCCTCATCATCCCGTTAGTCATCTCAGCAACAGGGATAGTACCAAAAACGCTTGCGACGAATTTGGAGATACTCAACATTGACCCAAACACCTACATTGAAATACAAAAAGCCACAATCCTAAACACGTGTCACATTGTCAGGAAGTTTCTAGACATGGCACATTAAGAAGTGATGTAAAAAGAGGCTTGGGAACATGGCGCTCTGCCCGTCCCAAAGCCTGTTTCCGCCAAGAATGGGCGAGGAAAACTTTTATATATAGGTCATCATCATCATCATCATAGTCAACCATTATCTATCCATTGCTGGATGAAGGTCTCTCCAAATGCTTTCCACACAAGTCTATCCTGAGCAATTCGCTTCCACGTCACCCCAACCTCTTTCTTATTTCATCCACCCATCTAGTTTGAGGACGTTTTCTAGGTCTTCGGTGGCCTCTTGGAATCCAGTTCAGAATTTCAGTTGTCCATCGTTGATCAGTTCTTCTTGCAATATGCCCAGCCCATCGCCATTTCAGTCCTTTTACTTTAACAATGATGTCCTCTACTCTAGATTGCTCACTTACCCAAGTGTTTATTTTTCGATTTCTCCTAGTTATTCTAAGCATGCACCTCCCCATGCTCCTTTGCGTTGTCTGTAACTTTCTTATTGCTCCAACTGTTAGACAGTAGACAACTGTTTGAATATATATATTCAAAAATATATTTGAATTTATGTTATTTATTCTATATAAGATTACACAGAATTCCCTCTGATTGATATTATGAATTTTTTATATATCATGAAATTTTTCTTCATGATACCAAGTTACATTTTGGTCTTATTCAAATTATTTTATATTTTGCGTAAATTTACTTTAAGATTTGCATAATTTTAATTCTGTTACGATAATTAAAGTTTCATTAAGCAAGTAAAGATTTGAATATCTTTCCCCTAGAACACATATAAAACCCTTACAGTTTTCAATTATTTTAAACTTATTTACCATAATTAATCATTAACTTTATAATTAATTATATGCAGTTGAATAAAATGGAAAGCGTTAATAAAACCGAGTTAATGATTCGCGTTAAAATAAAGAACATCATAACTCTTAATATGGATGAAATATTGTAACTAACTTGCGAAATTTCTTTTTAATATGAACAAAAAGCGACTAAAATTGCATTAATGTCCTTTAAAATCGCATCATATTCAGGACCAGCTGATACTTTTTCTAAAAACCGGAAAATTTTATAAATTACCCTGGAAAGTCATTAGCGCGTCTTAAACACTTCCGGAAATACTCTGCTTTTTTAATTTAGTGAGCTTTATAAAATTAGCTAATTAAATCTTAATACTTTGGACATTGCAAGCATATGGATCTTTAATTTAGAGGCTGTGGCATTAGCCATATCATGCGCATATATTTCACAGATACTCTCGTCATAAAAATTCAATAAATATCTAATCATCAACTTCTTCTTCTTCTCTGTTGTTTACCTATTCTGAAGTAGCGACATAGCATCCACGCTTCCATCGTTTTCTGTCCATGACATGGGTGAGCGTCAAACAAAGGCCAACCATGTCCTTAAGAACCTTCGCTTTTACTGGTTTTATTTCCTTCTCTTACTGGTTTATTCTACCTCTCTTACTATTTATTGTATATGGTTTTCTTCTCAAAACCTGTCACTACTCTATTCAAGTTTCCCTTCTCTTACATTATTATATTTGCTGTCTTTATTTTGTAACATTTTTTCAAAGATCTTAAAGCCATTTCTGAAGGCTTAAGATCTTTTAAAAAATGTTTGGTTTTAAATGGTTTTCCAATGAACTATATAAATAGAACATTTGCAAATTTCATCCCTAGAAAGAAATCTTAAATGTTTCTTATAAAGAATAATTACTGCAATTAAATACATCTAATCGCAGTTCTCAAATATAGATGGAAGCACCTGTTCATTACTCCTTTTGGATATCTGGTATTGCTTAATTTATAAGATGTGGAAACACTTTCAAAACTGCCTTCAACTGATCATGTGCTATATTTTTAGCTACGAGTTTGAATTTAATTTCTACATTACTGCTATTACAAGGTACTTAAACCACTTCCTATTTTATTATTAATAAAATATGCTTGCAAAATGCAAAGCTCTGTGAAAAAATTTTAAAATAAAAATTCCTGACACTGAATAAATTCATCTATATTTTTTTTACATTTGTGGTATTACTTGAACTGAGTTTGTTGAATTACTACTTGTAAGTTATTCAACAGTGTTACTTTGGTGAGTCTTATCGACGACTTTCTATTTCTTTCTATTTTTGTCTTTTCAAATAAAACATTTGTTCAATCTCTTCCACATGAATGATTTATAAACAAACATCTCTCTGTATAATGCCTGTATCGAATGGGAAATGTTGGATCCCTTAAAATGTTAATTTAACCCATGATTATTGGCTCATAGAGCTATTCACTGTTTACAGCATTACAGGTCCAATTCTTCGCCTTATTCGGACCAGTTGTCTAAATTGTGAATCTTTATATATGCCGGCCTGCAAAAGGGTTGCTGGTATCTAACTGGAAGGAGACCCACACGCTGAACGTATGTGACGATGTGTGGAACCGGCCGGGCCAGTAACCTAGTGTCCTACCCCGCCTTCAAGTGGTGCAGGCTGGGCTTTCTATTTATGAGGCAAATTAATATTTGCTGCACGGATGGAAAGGCGGAAGGGGAGGGCTAATTCACCAACCCGTCTAGCCAGCGTGGTGAAATGATGGCTAATTCCTCCAATATGCTAATACACCAAAAACCATGGCCCCTAGTCTCCAGGTGCTGGAGTGCTCCTGATCAAGGCAGCGGTCAGCGTGGCATGAAAGCAGGGGGTGCTAAGAATCACTGGAATGGCCCAGGCTGCCGTTTGTTATTGACCTTGGCAACGTATAATGGACGATCCCTTGCTTCTGAAGCAAAACTTCAAGAATTGGAAGAAGAACTTGACAAGATCAAATGGGACATTGTAGGACTCAGTGAAGTTAGAAGAAAAGGTGAAGAGTTGGTGGAACTTAAAAGTGGACATTTGTTTTATTATAGAGGAACGGAAACTGGAAGAACAAGTGGTGTTGGCTTCTTAATCAACAAAAGAATTAAAGACTACCTTCTTGAAGTCGAAAGCACGTCAGATCGAGCAGCGAGGCTCGTTGTTCAACTAACCCAGCGATACCAACTTCAGATAGTACAGGTATATGCACCAACATCAAGCCATACCGACGAAGAGGTTGAAGAATTTTATGAAGAAATCAAAGAGTTACACACCAAAGGGAAACAACATATCAAGCTCATCATGGGGGATTTCAATGCAAGAATTGGACAACAGGAACAAGGAGAGACATCGGTTGGTAAATACGGATATGGGGAAAGGAATGAACGTGGCGATCAACTCATCGAATTTGCAGAAGCTGAAAATCTTAGCATCATGAATTCATTTTTTAAGAAGAAACCGCAAAGAAAATGGACATGGAAACACCCCAATGGAGGAACCAGCGAAATTGACTATATCCTGGCAAACAAGAAATCAATTATTGAAGATTGCAGCGTACTGAACAGATTTAATACTGGAAGTGATCATCGAATGGTGAGATGTAAAGTGCACTTAAATACTAAATTAGAACGACAGAAGCTCATTAGGAAACAAGTAAGTAAGAGGGTGGATTTAAAGAAATTAAAAGAAAATACCGAGGCATTCAAGTTGGAATTAAAAAATCGCTTTTCTGCACTGGAAGGACTTATTGATGAAAGTGATATCTCAGAAGCAAATGAAAACATTGTTAAGACAATAGTTGAAACTGCTGGGGAAATTGGTGGTGTAACCTGTAAAAAGCACAATAGCAAATTATCTGAGAAGACGAAACAGCTCATGAAAAGGCGAAGAGATATGAAGGTGGACAATCGAAATACCAGTTCCAGGATTGAGTACATAGAACTTTGTAAAACTCTGCGCAAAAGCATGAAAGAAGACATAAGAAAATTCAACTGTGAGCTAGTAAGGAAAGCCATTGAAAATAACAAGAGCCTTAGGGTTGTTAAAGGAAGTTTATCTGTTGGGAAGAAACACATCATTGCATTAAAAGGAGAGGATGGCACCGTAACAAGAAATAGGGAAGAAATACTTAGAAGAGTTGAAGAATTCTACAAAAAACTATATGAAAGTAACAGTGGATTAAACGAAGACACTGAAATAGTCGAAGGAACAGCTCCTAAAATCTTAAAAGAAGAAGTTTCATTTGCAATAAAAAATATGAAGAAAGGAAGAGCCCCTGGTGATGATGGTATTACATTAGATATCCTAAAAGAAGCTGGAGAATATGTAGAAGACATACTTGCAAAATTCTTTACCAAATGTCTTAACAGCGGTAACATACCAAACCAATGGGATTCTGCAACAGTAATTCTTTTGCATAAAAAAGGTGATAAAGAGGATTTGAAAAATTACCGACCAATTAGCTTGTTACCTGCTATTTATAAAATCTTCACAAAAGTGCTAACACATCGCCTGCAGAAAAAATTAGATGCAGCTCAACCAAGAGAACAAGCTGGATTTCGAAGTGGATTCAGTACAGTGGACCATATTCAAGTATTAAGAGAATTAATTGAAAGAACACATGAATATGAACTTCCATTGTGTGTTGCATTTATTGACTATGAGAAGGCCTTTGACTCTATAAAAACATCAGCAGTCATCAACTCTTTAAGATCAACAGACATTGAGGATGTGTACATTGACATGGTGAAACGTGTGTATAAAAATGCAAGTGCAAAATTTCGGTTACATAAAGATACCAAAACTATCAAACTTGGCAAAGGGGTGAGGCAGGGAGATACCATTTCTCCAAAACTTTTTACTTCTGCTTTACAGATGATTTTTCAGCTGATAAATTGGAATAACAAGGGAATAAAAATAAATGGTGAATATTTAAATCATCTGCGGTTTGCTGATGACATTGTTATTTTTTCAACGGACCCATTAGAACTCCAAGACATGGTACAAGAGCTCTCAACTAGAAGTGAAGAAGTTGGACTCAAGATGAACCTACAAAAAACTAAGATCATGTTCAATAATTTTGTAGAGGAAACAAAAATACAAGTTGACAACACTGAGCTAGAAATTGCTGATTCATATATTTACCTTGGCCAGCTGATTTCAATGGATGGCAACATTATGAAAGAACTCAACAGACGTATTAAACTTGGCTGGAGTGCATTTGGAAGAAACAGTTTTATCCTGAAGGGGAAATTGCCTTTGTGTCTAAAAAGAAAGGTCTTCAACCAGTGTGTATTGCCAGTCCTCTCTTATGGATCAGAGACATGGAGTCTAACAGTTGGAGCAATACGAAAGTTACAGACAACGCAAAGGAGCATGGAGAGGTGCATGCTTGGAATAACTAGGAGAGATCGAAAAAGAAACACTTGGGTGAGAGAGCAAACTAGAGTAGAGGACATCATTGTTAAAGTAAAAGGGCTGAAATGGCGATGGGCTGGGCATATTGCAAGAAGAACTGATCAACGATGGACAACAGAAATTCTGAACTGGATTCCAAGAGACCACCGAAGACCTAGAAAACGTCCTCAAACTAGATGGGTGGATGAAATAAGAAAACAGGTTGGGGTGACGTGGAAGCGAATTGCTCAGGATAGACTTGTGTGGAAAGCATTTGGAGAGACCTTCATCCAGCAGTGGATAGATAATGGTTGAATATGATGATGATGATGATATATATATATATATTTTTTTTCTAATTTATTTTTTATTTAAAAAATTTATTCCCCCGCGATTGTTTTACAGTGAAACTGTGTATTCTCCGACGTGCATTCCACTTTTTAGCATATTCTGCTTTGGGGTTTACCAGTAAGTACATTTTCACCTCATTTAATATTATTTCTTCATCTACAGCAAAGGTTTTCAAATTGTGCTCAGCGGATCCCCAATGGTTCTGGAGTGTTTGTAGAGGGTCTCCGAGGAAGCGCCATAAGTGAATAGACATTTTTGGAAAAATTAATTAATAAATGGATGGCCCGAATTTTCACACATACACAGAAAATTATTTTTCATCACATTAGGATTACTGCATTAAGCATAATGCTTGATACTTATTACTTGGGCTCCACAAGTTATAGAGGAATCAGTGAGCCACAGATTGGGCTTAAGATTAATTCATGTTGTTGTATATAATTTTATTATTTTATTCAATAATAATAAATATCTAAATAGACTACTATATTTACCATTAATGAATACATTTCTTAATGTAAATTTTGCATTGAAAACTCATAGAGGTAAACAAAAATTCATAATTTTCTTCATCCATATTATAGAATAGATGAAAACTTAAACCTCTATAACAGAACATGATGTATACAAAAATTACCGCAGAAATCTATTTTGAATGTATTTTAATGTCAAAGCTCACAACTTCGATTTTTGTGTACAATTTTATAAAAAAAATTAAAATAGAATTCTAAAATAATTGATTTCTGAAAAAAAACCACTATTCTTCAGGATAGCTCAGGTACCCCCCCACAACTGGCCACGGTTCTAACTACATTACCATCTTAATATCACGTGGGTGGAATAGTAACTAACATATACAGACCCAACCACAAGAACGCACATTAAAAGTGAATAGGTTCAGGGGCTCCACGGTCAAATTTTTTCTTAAAAAGGGCCCAGTGAGCCAAACAGTTTGGGAATTATTTATATACAGAATCATTCGTTGATAGCCATTTCCGGTGGGGAAAGCCACCCTTTAAAATATAGGTTTCCAGCTGTGGATGAAAACTTGTCCATAATGTTTGTCCTTTCTATAATAAATAACATATAGTAATAAATAATATATAATAATAAATAATATAAAACAATAACTAATAATAATATATAATAATAAATAATGATATATAAATAACAAAAATTTAAATACAGAATACTTAAAAATAATACTATAAGAAATAATAATAATTATATTTGTTTAAATTCTATAAAACATTCGTCTGGCTTCAAGAATACATACACCTATGCGATTTTTGCATGTATAAAATCGCAATTAAGCGAGTTTCGATAACGTTAAAAAAGTAGGAGAAATTTTGAGGCTTGATACTTTATGCACGTATGCGATTTGCATATACTCGTGTTCGACTGTATAATGATTAGGTGCAAGACAATTAACTTGCCTTCACCGAACATTATTTTTGCGGAATCTGGATTTAACGATTAAAAAATGGCAAAATTATTTTATGTAAAATTTCCGAAAATCTACAAAAAAACAAAATCCGAAAATATATCAGTGATCAAAGATGTCCTTTTAACTGAGACGAACATGATGGAACAAATTTTCCAGAAATTGTATTCAGAGAAATTCGGAGAAATCATTCATCTCTTTCAGAATACGTAATAAGGAGTTCACAATTAAACAGTGTTTAGGGGCAATTATTTATACTAAAGTCGTTATATCTTTAATATTTGACTACGTTACGCAGAAAATTCTGTAAACATGGATACTACAAAACAAACACTAGACCATTGTTTTAAACTTCTTCAAATGAAACTTATTTTGGGAATGATTATGAATATATGTTCCCTCATATATCACTTTTTTTGTCAAATCCTCATGCAGGATTTTAGAAAAGGTTAGTTCTGGTGGAAAAAAAATGTTCGCTCATGAAAAATTTCATTTTCATGTAGTTAACCTGGATAAAATTAGATAATTCGAACGTGTTTAATTAAAAGTCGTCGATGGTTCGAAAATTTTCCACCGTCTAGTGGAATCTTCGATTAAAATAGGGTAAAAACATCATCAGCGATTCTAAGTTTTTTTTTGTTGATTTGAAATTTCCTTTTCTCTGGAGATGCAAAAAACGTGATTCTTGGTCGCTAGTTTTTACCTAGCCGGATTTCCTGAATGGCATTTTTCAAACAAGTTGATCATGATCACTGTGAAAAACTAGGAAACACATGACGCAAAACATGACAAGGATTTTGCAAATATTTTTTGACGAGATATTGGAAGTTTGCGAAAATTTTACGGACGTCAAATTCTTGGCAGGCGTTAGCTACAATATGTCAGATACTGAATCTTCAAATTGCAGAAATAGAACAAAATGGCCAACAGGTGACAGATGGAAATTCTAGAAAAGTAGGTTATTTCAACTACGCTGGCCGCATGAGAAATGCGCAGGAGTTCAGACCGTGGGTTGAGGATCAGTCGAACATAGGTATTCGCATTTTCTATACATTTAACAAAATGGAAGTGGTTATAAATACTTAAAAGGTAAATGCCAAACAATAACTAAAATTTCCAGAAGTTTAGAAAAAGATGTAGGTATGTAAAATTGTGCAAAAGTTTACATATATATATATGGTATTCATAAAAAGGGGGAATGCAATTTTAAATTTTATTTATATCGAAACGACAATTCCTAGAAATTTAATTCCTTTTTTTAATTACGTTTTTTATTGGCAAAAATGTTTCTGCATACTTATATTACCTTCACGTAATAAACGATCTACTAGAGTTCATAAACTTTTACAGATACCGAAAATAACAGTAACGAGATCGACACAAGAGAAGACTATTTGTGTAATGTGGTCTATAGAAACCAAATCACTATCGCATAAGTGCAACAAAATTTCAAAAACGTGTAAAAAAAGAACACTCCCTGCACTTAACAAATAAATGTAACTACTCTTGATATATTTAAAGAGCTCATTAAAGAAACTTTCCTTAGTGTAACACCCGACATTTTGCAGGGAACGTGGATGGCACTAGACTTTTGTTTACTCACTATGGTAGGAAAAAACCACAATGCAAATGGAGACATTCAAATGCATTTGCGGAGAGGAATATCCCATGCTCTGATTGGTTGCTTTTAAACTACGGGTGTGGCTATGAACGCTGTGCTTTTAACCTGAAATTGTGACCTATATATAAAAAAATTTGAGGTTAGTATTCACTTTTTACAAAATTAATATCTGAAAATAAATTACTCTTGCCTGTAAAAGAGAAGGGTTAGTTAGTGGGGGAGACACCAACCCCCCCGCTTTCTGGTAAACCCCTCGTTGCCTGTTTGGATAGATTTCGAGTTATGCTTGAATAGTTGAAATGTGATGACGTCATCGCTCTAAGCCACGTCTTCATCGATTAGGTTGAAAGCAACCAATCAGAGCATGGAATATTCCTTTCCCCGAACACTTCTAGACATTCTATGCAGAATAAACGTTGACTTTTAGTCATCTGATTAAAAAAAGTAGTTTCTAGCTATTATAGTTTCGACGCAAATAAAAGTTGAAGTTGTATAGTTCTTATATAAACACTGAATATTTCTAAAATATTTTTTGATTGACTAAGTCAATTGAAATTTTGGGTTAATTTTAATGCTAATATTAAAACTTTTCTAAGGCGAATTTTTAGATAATTCGAATTAAGTTTATGGTAGTTTCGGCTTCGAATAAACTGAGTAAGATTGTAATATTTTTCAAATGGGGGTTAGGGTCAAACCCCAAAATTTTAGTTTATTGCACCAAATTCAAATGGTTACTCATTAAATTTTAAGCAAATTCAGAGTCAAATATAGGTAACCTAAATGATGCACGTTGCATATACTTATGTTACCTATACAGGCTCTGTTTTCAAAGTTTGGAATTTTAAATTCCAAAACTGATTTAACGAATGACCCGATATTGCGAGCATTTTCGTAAGTTCCAAGCTCCTGGTTATGCACTGCCCCTACTATACGAATTATTTTTCGGTATAAATTTAATTTTGATTATGTATCTGTTTTGTGTTTGTGTGTGTTTGTGTGCACATGTGGATATTGGAGAAGTTAGCCGAGCCAGCGGCACTGTATTTCAAGGTAAGTTTGGATTGATACAGTCCAGATTGATTGTCGAGTTATCGAGAATAAAGCTCAGACTTTCTAAGAAAATTCCGCCCTGTTACAGAAGTGGTTGTCGAACCCGGTTTGGGATCAGTTTTAGAAAATCTTCTTTGAACAGTAAGTGTTCGAAGCGGTTTGACAGCCAATTTGAACAGGAGGTTGGTGAATACTAATTGAAGTTCAGGTGTACAATGACAATGTTTGATTAGGGACCAAGAAGAGCCAATAGCTATGTAGAGATAAAATGTCCAAAGTGAAGAAACCAGAAGCACAGTAGCTAGATATAGCGGCCCGTGCTGGAGAAGAAACAGTAAAAAGCTGTCAAGACTTTCAGCAGAGTAATAGGAGACTAGTGGGTAGCAAAGGGGTCCTGAATCTTTGTTGGGACCAAGAGTCCAAGTTTACCTATTGATTGAAAAAAACTGATCTCTTATTAGATGCTATGCATAACATTTATCAGTATGTGATCCATAGTTTGAATCACGCCGTCTGTGCAATGCACAGATTGGGGATTGCTTCCAGTGCACGGTGTGCATTGGAGAGAGAGAGAGAGAGGTGTCCGGGCTTTGCCAATATGATGAAGATGTTCATTGGTAATGTATTTTTCAGTTCTGTGACAGTGGTAATGCATATTTATGTGGCGTGGTGTTTTATCTGTTTTACTACGTACGTTATTTTCTGTAAAGCTGTATCAGATTGGTTGTAATCGGCTCTCAGCGTACATAAATCTCGCTGATTGGGTAATTCAGGGTTTTCTATAATTAATGTAACTCTTCAAAAGCTCAAGTGTTCAGTTAGCAATCGAAAGTAATTTTGAAATTGCACTGTAATGAATAAGTACGATGCCTGGAAGAATTTATTTTATTTTACAGCTCATGAACTGGTAAGAAGAAAACGCCAAGTCAGCAAATAATTTTCCGATGAATTCGGACTTTGTGTTTTATGACGCAAGGACAAGTAAGATCACGCTAAGCTGGTAAGCATTTTTCCGGGGAATTTGAATCTCCGTTACCTTGGGAACCCAAACCCGGACTATGAAATTGCGGGAAAAATTACATGGGCTCCATGGTACCAATTGAGTCGAACCTAGAAAACTTCCACAGTACACGAATGATTTATTTCTATGTCATGGGAAGGTGCTTAAAAGACCTGTGCTGGTGAGACAAACAAGTAGATAACCATTTTTTTACTTGAAAATATGTTTTTATAGTAAACAGACAGCACTGAAAATATTTTAATTCATTAATATTTCCACATCAATGTCCATGCAGGTCTCAACAAATCACGGAAAGCCGTATTCGTCAAGCAAGACTGGAACACACTCGCTACAATGAGAAAATTTAAGCACCTAATAAGAGAAAATGGTTTTCTGCTTGTCAACTGCAAAAATCTCGTCGTCAATGGACAAACGGATTTGCAAAGCTTTATACGTGAAAATTGTCAAGCTTGGTTAGAATTATATCCAACAGGAATTTTGTCGCATTCTTCCCATTCATTTTATTTATAAATTACGCACGTTAACAATGATGACTAATATGAACTTGGATGATAATATTATAATTATTACCCGGATTACCCATACTTATAATACCAGAAATACATCCAGATTATAGCAAGCTAGATATTTTACTAATCCCATGAAATAATAAAATGTAAATTATATGGGGATAAAAGTCAGGAAAGACATTAAAACTGATCTTATATACAAATATTATTTACCTTAATTTCTTCAGGTAGAAAGTAGTGAATTTTTAATCAATATGATTTAATTTACAAAGACTATAGCAATATATGTTAATATTATTTAGACTATTTCTCTTAATCTTTATTTCTTCATTATTTTGTCTGTTTTCTGTGTTTTAGCTGTTCATATGGAAGGAAAACTGGAATTTTAGATGTTGTATGTCTTTTGCTGACTCCTTTCAAAATACTGTGTCATTTTAATTATGCATGGAAATAAAACTGCTTTTGTAAATTTCCTAAAATAGAACATGAGTCGATTTGATTATGTTATAATGACCGAAATTTTAATGCTTTAACCGGATAACGTTGTAACGGCTACATAACAACAAACAAATAATCCGAAAGAGGAACAGAATTCAGACTAATACCCGAACTTTTACCACAATTGAAGTCGTTGTTGTTGGAAATTTAGTCTAATAAGAATTAGACGAATTAGAACAACAGGAATTAGACGAGATTTAGAACTCTCTTATATACATATATGAAGGGTGCTAATAATAACTGTAATGACTCAGGCTACCAACATTGACAATCCAGTTGCTGCACATAGTTGACAACATTGAGCTAGAGGTTTTTGATTCTTATACTCGTATTTACCTTGGTTTACTGATTTCGGTGGAAAGCAACATTATGAAAGAACTCAACAGACGTATTAAACTTGGCTGGAGGACACCATTGTTAAAGTAAAATGGCTGAAATGGCAAATGGGCTGGGTATATAGCAAGAAGAATTGATCAACGATGGATAATTGAAATTCTCAACTGGATTTCAAGAGACCACCGAAAACCTAGAAAATGTCCTCAAACCAGATTGGTGGATGAGATAAGGAAACAGGTTGGGGTGACGTGGAAGCGAATTGCTCAGGATAGGCTTATGTGGAAAGCACTTGGAGAGAATTTCATCCAGCAGTGGATAGATTATGGTTGAATATGATGATGATGATATATGAATGAACTCGCAAGAGAGTATAAATATAAATGAATAAAGCAACATTCAACATTTCATAACACACGCGCATAATCGCGATAGAGAAGGAACAAAAAAATGAAAGAAGCAGTTACGTTTCTCCGTCGCAAACAGTACACTTTCCGAAGTTAGTACCCAGTGTTCCACTGTATATATATATATATATATATATATATATATATATATATATATATATATATATATATAGTATTTAAACGTGATGTTAATTTTCACCCCCACTTTAAAATTTGAAGTTTCAAATTCCTGTGGCTCGATGATCGCTTGTTAAACTTCAAAACTTCATTTTAACACCAATCTTCCTTTATTTAAAAGAATGAATAAAATTCGTTTAGATCTTATAATGATATGCAGATAACAACTTTAATTAAGAGTTTTGTAAATGATTGTCCTCCTCAATTAAAATTTTACGGTATTTCCATTCGTTAATGCGCAAACTGATTGATCAAGATTTGGCGCAGAAGACAATGTGATGAAATTGATTGAATTACGATTGCAGAGCGAAATACTGTATACTTTAATATATGTGAAGCACGAGGTTAACAATTTGAATAACCATTAGAACGTCAGCTTAAATTTACTCCCCTGTGATCCTGATAAATCGTTTTCCAATATTCCGTTTTTAATGTTACCCCAATTAGGCAAAAAAAGGGGGAATTTGGATGCCAAAATACTTTAGTGTCAATCTTTGATAAGTTTCTATTGCAAGCGTCTCGCTAACAAATTCCTTTAAACTGACAATGATCAAAACAGCGTGTGTATTGGAATTTTTTACTTTAACGTATTGCTTTTCGTATTTTTTTTATGTTTAACAGAATGCACGCCACATGCAATTAATTCTGCATATATACAAGGTGTTTCCCTCTCTCCGGACTCCAGATTTTCGTTTATATTAATCAAAGTAATGGTCTTAATTTAACAAGGATTGCTACGCACATATATTGGTGTGTAAGAAACGTGGTGCGTCAAAGGAAATGTTGGAAGTGATCGTTCTAAGTAACAAGGCAAGCCTACACACGCCTCTCCATATTACAGAAGACTGCCACCAACATATCGGGAATCACAGCATCAATTTGCTGCCGAATGTTGTCTTTTAGTTGTATAGGAGCCCATTGTTGTACTGTACTGTCTGTATTCAAACACAAACCACGCTGAGCTCTTAATCACAACATGAAAAAATGATCGCACTCCCACAGCTGCAACACATAAGTAAGCACGCGTCCGTAAGACAACATGAAATGGCCGACGCGCATGCGCACACCTAGAACGATTGTGGCCCCGATTTTCATGATGTCGCCACGCTTCTAACGCACCAAGAAATGTCCGTAGCAATTTTTATTAAATTACGGCCATTACTTTGATTAATATAAGCGAAAACCTGGGGCCTAGAGCTAGTGAAATACCCTGGGCTTTGCCATATATACTTTCTTAAAAAGTATATATTTTAATTCAGCCTCAAGAAATAAAACATATTGTTTTAGTTCTGAAAGAAACGTTTGGGGAAAGGAATATTCCATGCTCTGATTGGTTATTTTCAGCCTGATCTATGAGGGTGTGTCCTAGAATGATGACGTCATTACATTTCAACTATTCAGGCATAACTCGAAGTCTATCCAAAGGGATAGCGAAAGGTTTACCATGAAACGAGGGGTGCGGGGGCTTCCCCCACTAACCCCTTACCTTATTCAGATAAGAGTAATTTGTTTTAAGGTCGGAAATTTTTAAACAGTAAATACTAACCTTATAACTTATTTTATATATATGCCACGCCCTCAAATTAAAAATATAGCATTCATAGCATCTTATTAAGGATAACTAAAATTCTTAATAACTCTTCGTTTTTACTATGAGTTCTAAGAGTATACATATCAGAAGCAGATAGTATCAAAACTTAATAATGCAAAGGTTACTGGAAATTTTCCTGCTCTGAAACATGCAAAACTGAGTTTTTTTTATATAAATGGTGAAGTATAATTAAACTCAGTTTTTACCCTCCGCAGGGATAACACAATTGCCAAATATGGTCAACACAAGAAAGCCTCCGGGGCGAGAATTTTGTGAGTATAATTTGTTACACTTTTCTATCTTTAGTTTAATTTCATCTTGTATTTCTCTTGCCCTTTCATTTCTTTTTACTTTTCTTAAAAATTTTGTATAATTCTATTTCTGTTTCTTTTCATTTACTGTTTTCCATGTTCCTGTTTACTTCCTGTTTAATTACTTTCGTTCAGAGTTTTCTTTCTCCATGTCTCTGCTTTGTTTTACTACTGTTTTAGTACTTTCGTTCAGAGTTTTCTTTTCTCCATTTCTCTGTACTGCATTTTATTTCTGTTTAATTACTTTCGTTCAGAGTTTTCTTTTCTCCATTTCTTCTTTTTAATACTCTTGACTAGTAATAATTTTATTAATTATATTTGGTTGGTGTTGCCCAAAATTATGCGTGTTTAAATATATTTTTTAACTTTTAATTTCGAGATTTATATAAATATTATTGGTTATTCACTCAAATAAGGAAGGCAATATATATATGTGAGTGATACAGAAATGATACTGCGAGACATTTACTAAGAGAAATCAATGAAATAACTCATATTTTCTCCGTAAAATGACAACATTTATTGATTATGGTGATGGAAAAACTTGAAATTCATCCTCTTGCATCCGTCATAAATATAAATGGGCGAAAGGAGATCGCAGGACGGAAAATCTAAATTCTGAATTGCACCGATATTTAAAACCTAGAAGCCTCTTACACGATGCGGAGGTCAGAAAGGGGTGACTTTTTTAAATTCACCCTGCTCCCCTAGGAAAATATATATCTATATAAAAACTGTTTTTATATTCATAATTTCTGGGCCATCCATCAGCTGTTTGGAGATGGAACTGTCACTCTGGGCGATATACGTGTCCGTTCTATCTAGGATTCTGAAGATCAACAGAACGGGAACATTTGACATTTCGTGGAGAAAATACCAAGAAATACACATTTAAGATGCATCTAGAGGAACTCTTACTTTTAAGATCAAAATAAATAATGAATAAAATAATTATAAATTGACACTAGCAATTAAAATCAATCGAAATTATCCCTCAATAATTACTGAATAAATTACCCGTTAACTAAAAGAGCTTTTTAACTTATGAGGAATTAATATCGTATCAGAGATACATGAAAATGGGAGATTTATTTTACTGTTCCAAAATGTGTTGCAATATTTAAATTTATATTTCTACGTCCTAAAGTATGCCTCAGTGTTTTAAAATACATTTCATTGTTGCAATATACATTTCAATGTTGCAAAAAATATTTCAATATTTCAAAATATGTTTCAATGTTTCAAGATATGTTGCACTTTCGAATTATTTATTTGTATTTTTGCGTCCCGTTTGCTTGACTGGTTATTTGGAATATAAATACCTTAACCTGAGCTCCAAAGTAACACATTTAAACGTAACATTAGGCTTACTGATAACAGATCCCATGGCTGCAAATATAACTACGGCGCCATTGCGGTAATTATTAGATCCTTTCAAAATATCATATTCCCTAAGGAAGGTCAGATTTTCTTAAAAATTATAAGTAAAATATTTTTAGAGAACCTGATATTCCTTTTATAGGTGGAGAAAATCTCTCTACTCATAAATATATCAAATTGTTTAAGTATCAAAAATTTTATTAATACTAAAATAAGTATGTGGTTAATAACAATGATTAGTAAAGTTCTGTAATTTTCTTTTAGTATTATATTATATAATTTACCATTAATAGTATATAAAATGTGTATTATTATAATAATGAATATACTTATAATCTCCACAAAAGTTCAAAGTAAGAATAAGGCAGCATTCTGCGGTGAAAGATCACATCAAATCAGTTTTTTCGATCTGTCCCTAATGATCATAGATAATTTTATCTATAGGTGTAGGCAGAAAGTTCATAAGAGGGGGTTATAGGCTCAATTGTGGGGGTTACAGAGCTACAACTCATATATTCCTATGTTAAATATACAAAATTTCATTACGATGAGGGGGTTACAAACCGAAACTCCTCCCCCTTGGTTACACTAATGATTTGATCTATCATTATTAATGAAACCAATTTGGATTTCACAAAAGGCATAGTTTAGCAAAGTACGTTACTGAATATTGCTTTTAAAAATTAAAAATTCTGGTTTATTAAACAGTAAATACAATGGCTCAAAAATAGCATAGCTGTTAGAAGCAGAGGGCAGTGGGAAATGCTAGGTTTTCAAAATAGGCAACTACATCAGTATTCAACAGGGTTCAATTCTTGAACCTATCGTGGCATTTTTAGAATGTATGAAACAAAAGTCAGCAATTTGAACATATGAGGTTTCATAATATAAATCGGTTATTTCAGAATTCTCGTTTTGTTCGGGTATCTCAATCTTTTAACAGAAACATATTGTTCACGGATGCAAATATTCGAAGTGACACAATGTAAATAAATTTGAATCAGAAATATATCTTTCTACTTTCTAATTTGCATTTCTAAATGCAAATTACATTCGACATAGCAATAAGAAGCATATTGTAAAGACTCTTGTTATACGTTAAATTAAAAACGGCTATGTAGTACCGGAAAACAACGACCGTATGGATTGCAGATAGCCTAAACTATACGGTGAGTTTAATCATAAAATCTTTAAATTTAAACTTGGTGTATAAATATAGCTTGATCCTAATAATAGCAACAAGAATTAATTTTTGTTTAAGAAACAATGATGTAAGCCATACTAATAATCACATATGTTGTTTAAGCTACAAAGCACTGAAGAAATCTTATACCCGAAACGTGTTAAAATTAGCTAACATTACGCAAATATGATTTTTTGCATTCTATGTTACGAATATTATTCCATTAACAAAAGGAGTTACATTTATGTTAATATATTTATTTTATACCATGATTTTTTTTTGCCACCCACGTATAGAGTATTACCACTTAGTAGAGCTTTTTTGTTTTTGGAGAAAAAGAGACGCCTTCCCCATCCTGGATTCGAACCAGGGTCCCTCCGTTTAGCCCGGAGTGTCTTGGACCGCTAGACGAATGAGGACAGGAAACAACGCTCTTTTTCTCCGTATGTATAAGGATGTAAGATATTATTACCCTCCGCAGGGATAACACAATTGCCAAATATGGTCAACACAGAAAAGCCTCCGGGGCGAGATTTTTGTGAGTTTTCGTGGGGGAATTTATTATACAATAATTTTTGCCACCCACGTATAGCTTATAGCTCAAACTAGAGCTTTTTCGTTTTTGGAGAAAACAAAAGGAAGGGGAAAGCGTCTCTTTTTCTCCAAAAACAAAAAAG
>QLNU02014176.1:38597219-38607832 GCA_006491805.2 Dysdera silvatica | reverse complement strand
ATCGTTAAATCGAGGAAAGCAAACGTTAAATCGAAAAACAAATATAACACTAGGCTCGATGTAACTCAATCTGGACGAATAAAAACGATTGTTGAATCGAAGATATCATCAAATCGGATAGCGTTAAATCGAAATTAGACTATATACGTATCGCACCTTCTCACACACACACACACGCTTCAGTAGTGACACAATTCAAAATTTTTATATTTTCGCTTTGAGTAATTTCAAATAATACAACACTGAATGAACTACTATGAAGCAACGTTCACACTCCCTTCATTCTCCCTCTGTGGGGACATCTAGGCCGAGTCCACACTTGCAACAGAACACCGTATCGTAACACCGTCGCGTATAAAGTCTGGACCGCACTCCGTGACAGAACATCCTAACATTTCCACGTAACACCAGCTATAGGTTTTTCTCCGTCGCATCAAAAGAATGTCGCGGGGCTACGTTGCACCCAATGTTCGTGTATTTAAAGCGGTTTACGAACAACAGTGTTTTTTCAGTGTAGACTGGATATCGGCACGAACTGATGTTACGCACTGATGATACGCGGTGATGTTCGTCGCGTAATGTCATTGCGTAACACGAGGTGTTACGCGACGATGTTCTATTACTATGTTCTGTTGCATGTCTGTACGCACCCTTACGCTTCTCGAGGAACTTTTGGAAGGTTAGCTGTGCCTTTTCTCCTGAAGGTAGATATGACTCAACTTACCTTAATGACGTTTTCAGTATATCACTTCTGAATTGTATTTGCGATATATATACGTATGTGTGTATGTATGTTGTATTTACAGTATAACTTCGATAAGTCTCCAATGTAAGGATCAAGAAATTACGACGATTTAAAGAAAAGGGCATTTAAGCTGAATACCGTGTGAAAGCATACACTATGAATCACATAATATTTTTGTATGGTCAATAAACTTCTTATACAATAATAGAAGTATACGTTTCGTTAAACCAGATATCTAACAAATTAGTTTTCCTTATGACGTCCAAGTTTATAAGAAAACAAAAATACATAGTATAAAATAATGACGAATAACAACGTTTATTTTGGGTTTCCTCCGCCCAAAAATATTATCCCAAGGGCAAAAAAGTTGAGAACACTTTGAGAAAGACAAATAAATATAGATAGAGAGTGAGTGGGTGAAGATGGGCATAGTTATTTGTATCTTATCTGCAGCTTGATATATTGAATAAATTTGTACAAACAGTATGTGATATTGTAGAATGAACCTTTATTGACACTGGAACTCAGATTTTTGAGTGAATGACAAACCATTTTTATGAAAAACGAAAGAAATCAATGAAAAATGCCCCTCTTACCCATAGTATGGGTAAGAGGGGCATTTTTCATGTCGTTTAACGTTTCATATCGCTTTCGGAATAATTATATGAAATAAAGCTTACCGAAGTGAGTATAAAAATTCTAAAAAAATTTCTTTACGCTGATTTTTAGAACAGCTACAAAATACTTCTCTCCTGACAGTTGAAATACCTTTTCCTCCCGGAAACAAACTCATGAGCTGAAGTACATCACTATTATACCAACATCAGTTCTTTGCATTGCGTACATGGGAAATGACGTCACTGTGCCCATCTGTCCGGCATGCCCATCTTCCTCCCACTCACCCTATTTTATTACACCATGGAACTCGCGCAAATTGTAGTTTGAATTCGCAACTGCGAATATATATAAATAAATACTCAAATTATATATAAACATAAATATATATAAATTTTTCACCCTCGTTATACGTCTATATAAACTTTGATGAGAGAGTAGCTGAGCGTATGTCATGGCTCAGTTGATTGGGCATTCCACATGTAATCGAAAGTTCCCGTGTTCGTGTCATCATTGTCTCGTTCTTTCACGTTTATATGTGAATTTTTAAGTTCCTTATTTCTGCATGCACGTGCATATAAACACTGTTGTAAAGTTTTGTACAGTTAAAGTTAATTAAAACTTCATTAATGGTAAAATATTACGTAACTTGTTCTCTACCTTCGCTTCGTAATCTGATATCCTGTTTCTGGCTGTAGGTATGGAAGAGTGGAGACGAAAAGGCATAGAAGGACGGATAACAATAGAATTCATTGCGCCATTCTTTTCAATCCGGCTCTATTTTTCCGGATTTTTCCGGGATTTTCTACAATAGAAAGTAGGTCATTACGAAGACTACCAATGATGATGCATGGGATTCCGGAGCAAAGCAACTGTCCCCTTATTGATTGGACATAACGCACCTCGTTATATTTATCATCCCTGTGTCCAGAAAGCGTCTCTAGGGATTGGCTATTCATTATACAGTTAATGCCCATCCACTAATCGATGGTCCATTGTCCCGGATACCCTGATCCGGAGTTTTATTTCTCATCCGGGATGGAGTGGTAAGACATGGGAGGAAATGATATCAGCAGATTAAAATATTTCCGCTATGGGTTAAAACCTTAAGAAAAAATACCTAATCTCTAAAAATAAAAATATTTTCTTGATATTCAAAATAAGAAATTTAAAATATTATGAAGCCAATTAGAATGATCAAGCTGAAGTTTAAAGAGATTTTTGAACGTCTGTAGAACTCAAGAACCCAATATATTTCGCATAAAATCATCAGGATGTCCAGTTCGTCCTCCGGACGTCCCTAGGACGACTTTTGTTATCTGGAAATATCCTTCATTTATTTGATAATGTTAGTAGCTATACCCTACAATCGTACGATGCAATTGTACATAATTAATCAATATCACTCTAGCAATCGAATGTTTAAAATCGTATACTTAAGAATCAATGTGATATTCACAGATCCATTCGAAAGTACTACTGTTATTTAAACTACGGTAGATACGAGGAAAATACCATGGTAAATGAAACCATCAAAGCAATTAGGTTTAAATTATTGTGATTAACAATAACGACAACGATTTCAGTAGATAAATGATCACGGAAATGTAAGTATCGAAATTCAAGATCTGAAAATACCGAAGGAAACGCATAATAAGACAATATTATTTCAAATATAAAATAGCAGAATAGGCACAGAAAACGCGGAAGTACCCATAGGAGGGAACTATAAGGCGGAAATGGATTCATTTCCGTTAAGTTGAGAAAAATTGCGCAATGAACGAAACAGTGAATCGTTTTATCCACCTATTACAGATGGAAAGAATGGTTTATTGATTCATTCAATGTGTAATTTTATACAGTGTGTAATTTGATATGGATAAGCACACGATCACATATGTCACATGGATGAATGCACGGTTTTGCACAATGTGCAATATTATATGGATAAATACATGATTTTACATATATGCTATATGGATGAACAGATGGTTTCGCTCATATGTCATGTTTACCAACACATATGGTGTGCACGGGATACATGTCATATTGAGTAACACCATCATTCTTATTTACTTTATTGTGCACTATTTCAAGAAATACCTGTATATTAGGATCTTAATCATTAGAAACTATGGATTCCCATTAATGAAACGTATGCAAGATATTTTGCATATGCTTATCATACATGGCATTCCATTAAAGTGCATGATTTTATTTATCTGTGTGGCAAATATCTAGTTCCATAACTCAATTGTTCCACTTGATACTTAATGCGAATAATGCAATTATTCTTCGAAGAAAATGATTGAATTCTGTTTAGTTAAATTCGAAATATACAGGGACACAATAAGAACAGAAATAATGGGAATTTATCTTGAGAAATGGAGAGGAGAAATAGTAGGAAACGTGTATTCCTGTGGATACTAAACTTTTAAAGAACACGAATGCATTGTACATCTAAAGCTTTCTTAAGTGTCTAGCAATGCATTTCACAATACACAATGCTAAACTGGAGGAGCAGCCCCCCCATAAAATATAAGGTTTCATCATCTCTTTATTTTAAAAATAATCAACTTTTTAAGAACTGGTACTCGGGTGGGTCTACCAGCAGTTCTTGACTTCGGTTTATTGCGGTGTGACTCTATTTTCTCGAAGATGTATGAGGAGACATTGCTGAGACACCTGGGTCATCAATAACCAGTTTAAGTGGGAGTAATCATTTTAACCTATTTCGGTCTTCACCCATCTAAGACCATTTGATTTACTGCTATTGTCTAAGACGTAACAATAAGAAGTTGGAAACTAAAGTACTCTGAATTAAAATTTTGGAAAGAAGAAAAAAACCATTCTGCTAATTTCACTCAAACTTAGCCGATTGGCGATAAATTAACTCAGTTTATTGCATTTAACAACAACATAGAGAATTGAGTAACGTACGATATAAAACACCAAGCGACAATATAGGGAAATGATCTAATGAGCCTAATCTGTACTAGCCACCGAGCGACCCGGATTTGTTGATCCCTTTATGTGTATATACAGTGTGTCTCAGCACCAGGGTTATAAACATCTAGGAGGGGTAGGGTGCACCTAGACGAACAATATTTGTCATAGAACCTAGGGTCGCAAACCACTCACAGCGCTAGTTCTAAAACCGTCCAGCATGCACAAATATTTACAACCAGTGCGTGAAAAGCGCCAGATAAAACTCAGGTCAGCTGCTCAAGGGCATAGGTTAGTAGGACATCGCATTTTGCGCTTCTCATGCACTGGTTGTCACTATTTGTGCATGCTGGACGGTTTTAGAACTGGGAGTGGTTTGCGACCCTAGGTTCTATGACAAATATTGTTCGTCTAGGTGTACCCTATCCCTCCTCGATGTTTGCAACCCTGGTGTTGAGACACCCTGTATATATGAAAAATTTCCGCAAAAATAATTGCCAATTTCAGGTTGCTGTCACAGGTGACGTCAATTAGCGACACTGTGAAACTAAACTGTGTACTGACCAAGTTTGAAAACGAGAAAACAAAACCAGAGAAAATTAAAATAAGCTTATATTGAAGTCATTTTGTGTTTTTATTGGAAGCAGAATTATGCAAAATATTAATATATATATAAAATATTAAAATATTAATATATTAATATAAATAATAATATATATATAATTAATATATATAATATTAATATTAATATATATAATAATATATATATAATATTAATATTAATATATATAATAAATATTAATATAAATATTAATATATTAATATAAATATTAATATATTAATATAAATATTAATATATTAACATTAATATATAATAATATAAAATACAAAACAAATGCCCGGAAAGAAAACAGGCGTCAAATATTCGCAAAAGTAAACTGACTTTTTTATTTGCAACATTTTGTTAATGATATTTTATAATTGCAAATGCTGACACAATTCTTTCTTTATAACCAAACTTTTATTTTTTTTCCAAGTTTCACCTGAGGCACGGATAATATGAAATCTGTTTATACCAAACACTGACAACGACAGAACAACAAAGGGGTGAAAACACTATTAAATATGTTTTTTAACAATTAAGTTTTGAAACATCTTTTCATTGAAGCTACAGAAATGTCAAAGAATTCTTAAGCCATGAATAGATTTGGAAATGTTGATATTAATATGCCGAAATAACTTCACTAATTGGCACAGTTCACAGGGCTGTGGACAGTTTTGTGGAAAAGGTGAAAAATCATTCAATTTATAAAGACATTTTTCATATTATTCCTACGCTCTATGACACATAATTGCAGGTGACAACAATAAACTAGATTTCCCATATTTTAAGTTTTTTTATTATTTTTTTTTATTATTATTTTTCCCAGTCCACAAGTAGAACTTGATATGTCGTCAACTTGTTAAAGAGACGATGGTTACTAACGTACTTGAAAATTATTCACAGCCATTCAACATCATTAATGCATTTATCGACGCTCATAATAAAAGTAATAATAATAATAATAATAATAATTTGTAATATCGCAAGCCCTTAGGATGACTTGATATTAGAAGATAAACTCGGTCCTTAAACTCAAGATGGACTGTACATATATATATACCATAATATTCATTATAAAGTGCTAGAATAACGCGATCATATAACAATAATAACAATTATTATTATAACGTGATATAATTGTAATAATAATAATAATAAGCTTCTGGAAAAAACAAGTAACAGTCATCCCGATTGTGATAGGTGCACTGGGGGCCATCACACCTAATTTAAAGAACTTCCTAGAAAAACTGGACATTACTGACATAACGACAACAGACCTACAAAAAACTGCCTTACTGGGCACCGCCTATATATTAAGAAGATATATGGACAGTTCTCAGGTTTCTGGGTGAGACTTGAACTGAACCAAGAACTCCAGATCAAGAGGATAGCGATTATCTCCTTGACGCTGTGTAATATAAAAATGTATAACGGACATAATAATAATAATAATAATAATAATAATAACATGATACAATCGTGATCTAATGATGATTATAGTGCGTAATAATTATAAAATGATTATTGAGAAACATTTGAGATTTGCATTTATTAAATGAATAAATAAAATAGCAGTAAGTACCTGGTGTATGTGTGTGTACGTACATATTTTTAAAAGTACATAGTTTTCATAACAGTAACCACAGCTGTGACAAAATTAAGCAATTTGTTTCGTTTTCGAACACGAAAATTTGGATACGTGACTTCAAATATTAGTCAATGGCACGAAATGACTTTTAAGTGAACTTCTAAATGCCTTCTCATTAATTTCCTTGTAATGGGACATCAATTTCGCATTAACTGAAGAAATATTTGTCATGTTTTTTTTTTAATCTCCGTTACCAGGCTAGAGATTTGGCCTTGTTTAAGAAAATAGTTTTTTTTTCAATTTAGGATTTTTTTCTTCAGGAGTGATTAATAAAATTGATTATTGTGAAAGAATTTTTTTCTACGGAAAAAAAGAAGACTAATTCGCGATAGAGAATAAATTTTCGCTTTTGAATTAAAAATTGTAATTCAATAACTTAAAATTCCCTTGATATATTTCATTTAAAAATTAGTCTTAACATTTTTATATTGGCTGGAATTTACTTGATTTACGTTCCTAATTTTTCTTCGATATAGGAATAATGGGTGTCGAACTTATAAATTATTTATGTATAAAAGACAATAAAAATATTGTCCAAATAGCTAGGATAAAAATGTACAGAGATTTTACTTAATATATTAATATGTAATTTTTGTGCACACAATCTAAATTTTCTTGACAGCTTCTATTCTAAATTAAACTGTTACAATAATTTTTTGCTTCCTTTTAAGAATTTATTGAAGCTGAATATATATATAGTAAATTAATAATAAGGAAAATATGAAATAACATAAAAATAAATATATATACATACTTATATATTAAAGGAATTAAAAAATTAAATAAATTAAATGAAAAGAAATATAAGCAATTCATAAAAGGTGACTGCGCAAAAGCTGCAATTGCATTTTTTATGATAAAAACAGTATTTTTAAAAATGTAAGAAAGTTATGAAAAATTGAAATGACAGGAAATTGACAGAAATAGAGATAGCAGAAACACAGTAAAAACATTAAAAATAAAAAATAAAAACAGAATAACAATAAATTAGCAAAAATATTTTCACTGCCAATAAGTTTAAAATCTTCATAGTAAATACAAAAATGCTGTATGTCATTAATACCCAAAAATTTGAGATAAGAAACGGAGAGAATTCGACAAACATAGCATAATAAATGGAAAATGAAAAAAGTGACACCACGTGTAGGAACTTTTTCAAGGGAGGCTCCAAGCACGTGGTCCTTCAGCAATGGAATGTTTCTATATGGAAAGTAGCTTAAGCTAAAAAAATTCCACGCCTCACGACATTTCAGGAGCAAAAAACGAGCCGAATTAAAACGAATAAAATTTATGAAAATGATAAAAAATTGGGGGATATACATTGGGATGCAGACGGAATAACGATACAGCGAACAAGGTAAGAATAAGATTATGCTTAAACGGGAAAAAGCTAAGGGGGAGGGCAACAGGACAGCAGAGTTGCCAGCCTAAAGCTAAGGAAGCCAAAGAGCCTAAAGTTAGGAATTCCTAACTCTCTCCTAACGCTTTTGGCTTCCGTTTAGGCTGACAATTATGTTACCCTTCCTCCGCTCTTTTCCGTTTAAGCCTTACCTCGTTATCACCTTGCCCATTCCGAGAAATAACCGGTTTCGAAAAGTACGCTTTAAATACGTTCGTAGGGAGATTGAGTGTTTGTTGTCTGTAGCTCAGTTGGTAAGAGCACCTGCCCGGAGAGGAGAAGGTCGTGGGATCGTACTCCCACCAGACACAGAAAAAACATTTCTATTCTATACCAACACTTTGCCGTTTAACTATGCCATAACATCGGCGTTACTATTACTACGCCTAAAAAACGTTGATAAAAATTGTTTCTTAATTTAATCTGTGTATTGTTAGAGATGTATAAACAAACAAGAAATACCAAATTAATTTGATTAGATTATTTCCAAAATAGTCATGGAATTTATTACATGACATTTAAAGTTTAATTGCATATACTCATATTGTAGATTAGAGTTGGTTGAATACGAGTAGTTCCTCATATATTTCGTAAAATGCCACTTAATATTTATTTATAAGATACAGTCGAATCTGGGTATAACGAGAGTAAATAATACACTTGTTATGTTATATTCAAAATATATAGGCCGGAAACCATTTATTGCCAGATATAACCAACTGTTGTAAGTAACAGTCTAGAAAAATGTTCAATCAAACAAACTAACTTATTTTCCGTGTCCAGATCAAACTTTACAGTTCCAAAAATTTGCCGCCATTACGGCCTTGTCATTGGCCTGAAGCAAGTGGTCCGTAGTACATATTTCCGGTAACTGTGGATAGATTAGCAAATGTGCTGGGATCTGAATTTCTCCAGAGTGGCACTTCATGCCTCTGTCAGTTGACAACCCCCACTTGGTCAGTTTCCTCTTGCATTTCGGTACACGAACCCTCATATTCAATGTCCTCTTCACCGTATAAGGGGGTTCATGTCCGGTAGCCATATCCTCTCGGTCGTATAAACTATGATATGTTTACTGTTATATATTGGATGCTAATTGCTTTATCTGGTTCATAACTTCATATGTTACTTTTTCTCGTCACTTTTAATAAAACACGGATTGGATTAACTTTACCGGTCATTCTGTTTCTTAAATTAATTTTATAAAATTAATTTTAGAAATTAATAACCCTTAAGCATATGTAGAGCAGTAAATTAATAATGTAGATATCGCTAGTGATTTTAAACAATCAAAGGTTTCTGAAATGGCATTCCATGTTCTCATTATAGTACTGCCTTCAGCGACCCCTCTTAAGTCTCCTAATGGTCATTTCCTTTCTCATTTTCAGCTTCCTTGTACCTATGTAGACTTTGCTATGTATTTGTTGGTTAGCTCCTTTCATGCAAAGCAACTTAAGCTTGTACATTGAAACAATTAAATCAAATTTTGAATAATCTATAAGTTTACAAAATGTTATCACTTTTAAATCGTTGACGTGCTAGAACAATTCCCCTATGTGTCAGTTCTGGCACGCACACTATAATTTGGCTGTCCCTGCATTAAAAAAATCCATTATAAGTATTTAACCTAAGAAAAGTCATTTCTTGGGATATTTATTACGCAGGTATAATAATTAAGTTTATTTTCCCATCCTTAAAAAATTATTTTCTCATCCTATTTTTTTTTAGAATTTTTCTTTTACTCCAAAATTCTCATCAGTTCTCGTTAAATCGATGAGTGACTATTTTTGGACAAAAACCGTTAATGAGTTGATGAAAAGAGAGGAGAGGGACGCTCTGATGGCAAACTATTCAGCACGGCAAGAAGAAGAAGAAGCCACGTAAAAACTGTTGTCATTAGCCTGGTCCATTTAATTAGATATATTTCCCTGTAAACATTTACAATTCTCTCTCTCTTGCTTCCATAATTTCATCACCCTTCTAAAATGGAATTTGTTGGCTTTTCACCTTTATTCTTCACAGCGTTTTTTTTCCTGCCATCAGAAGAACAAAGAGCGAATTGCTTTAACGCTTTCACTTCGGAATAGGTTTTCTCTGTAAAAATAGGGCTTTTGTTCTTGCTTAAGGAAAGAAGAAACAATACCACATGAAGGCATCTTTTCAAACAAGTGCTGGCTTTGGTTACGGTACACAAGAACAAAATAGCTGAAGCCTTTAATGGAAAATTTTTCCGGCACTTCTTCTGAAATTACATGCACCAGATTGTATTTCTTTTGTTGAAAAAATTTGAATAGAAACGAAAATTCATAATGGGCCCCGCATAGCACTTTAAAGTGTTTATTATCATTCATTCTACTATTTGTATATTAAATAAAATGTTTCAATGAATTTGGGCTCGCTGAAATTTCTTTTTTGGAAGATCTTTAAATAGAACTACTGTGTTTCCATTACATTTGTAAAATTCACATAGTATCTTTCTCTTATTTCGGACAAAGTCTTTGAAAATAGGTAGGTCGCTTTGGTAGAAAATTGTTTTATAGAGAGTCAGGCACTTGTTACTTGTAGCTTGTTGTACAGGATCGGTGTCTAATGGTAATTAACTGATTTACACTTAACATAAATTATCGATTATTTATTCTGAAATATAATGATATAT
>QLNU02014176.1:38546270-38597119 GCA_006491805.2 Dysdera silvatica | reverse complement strand
AGTGACGTGGTCATGGGAGCTCGTCGAAGTGTGCCAAGACCCGCGTTGGCTCTTTGCGCCCCTGATTACGGCATTAGTGTGTGGGGGCAAATATGATGGTTAAATGTATAATATATAATATAGGTGAACGACGATATTCGTTTTAATTTGTCTCTTTCAGGTTTTTTATTATCTTATTTTAATAGTAATCCTTTATTAATGAGAACCCGGTATAACGAAGAAAAATAGGCGTTAATTCAGGATCGTTATAAAGTTGTTTAACTGTACTGGATTTTACGGTATATTAACTAGGACTTTAAAATACAGCAGTTAAGAACTCGTACACCTTTCCGGAATTAGAACAAAATTATAGAAATGGTATTTAAAGCTAGAGGCAAGATGTTCTTTCGAGGAAAAAAACTATATTTTAGCATATCCTCTATGTTATGCGATAACATTTAGCAATCACATCAATTTATAAAGTTAAATATAATATTAGGCCAGTGGTAATAAACCTTTCATTGTGCACCAGGCTAAAATTTGCAAATAATGTTCATGGTGTTGCTGAAGTTCTGAGCAGTTTTTAGCCTAGCCTAGTTTTCCATGTCCTCCTGGGCACCTAACGTGTGAACGTTTTATCCCCTTAAAGATTGGGGTCAAAATGGGATTGGAAAAGGAGGAAGATATGGTTGATGTTAAAATTTGATGTTGAACGAAACTTGGGGAGGCTGTCAGAAAATAAAATTTATGAATATAAAAAAAAAGACTTGAGAAGAAGGTGTAAATGAAAAACGGATATTGACAGTGGGGTGCTGAGGTCGTAATAAAATTTGGCGATTTTAAAAGCCGAGGACTGGGTCCCGGTAGGGAATCTACGTTCTCAACTGGTCTTGGTGGTGGATAATTGGGTGTTATAGTTGGAGATGCTTAAGTCTATCAATGTCTATCTATGCAATAGGGGGAGGGTTTGTGGGTTGTCCGGAGGGGGCCTATGTGCAATGGCACGTAGGGTTCGACGTGGGTTTAGTTGAAAGTTGGGTGCGATTGACGGGATATTACTCGTTTGGTTAAGCCCAGAAGGTATGCGACCTGAGTTGTGGGGTTGTAAAGTTGGGTATTGGGTTGTTTGTAGGGTGGGCCAGGGTGAGATCCTTCGCAGTGGTCTAAGGGTTACAATGAGGGCGACTGTGATTTGTGGGGTGGATTGTAAAGAAGGGTTATTGTTAATGAAGATGATTGTGGTTGGGTTTATAATTGGAACGGTTAGATTTGAAGTGGAGGTTGCATGCGTTTGTAGAGAGGGGGAATCGAGGGGCTTTACGGCGATTTCTCGAGGTTGGGGAACTTTACGGCGATGGTAGTATCGTCTTTGGGTTCTGGTGGTGAGGACAGGCGGCCATCTAGGTCGGCGAAATCATGGTGGGAGTAGGTGGAGAGGAGGTACCCGGGGGGTTTAGGACGGGAAAGGGTTGAAACGATTCAAAAGTGCTTTCAGAGGTTCGTTGAAGCGATGATGAGGGGTTTGATGGAGAATGTGTAAGTTTATAATGAGAGGATTTGTATGTAGGCGGATGTGATCGAAATAGTTTTGTAAGAGCTTGCCAATGATTTCGGTAATAGTTGGAATTTTGATTTCTTTAAAAATTTGGATGTTCTGCATATACCATGGTATGTGGAGGATTCCGCGGTGTGTAATGTTTTCTAATTGTTGTAGGGAAGGCAGGGCTTAGTTGCGGAGCAGGGATCAAGCAGGGAAAGCGTAGGTTAGAATGGGACAGATTGCTGTTGTGTACAAGAGTAGTTTGTTTTGTACAAATAAAATGGAGCGTGGTCCGATCAAATTACAAGGATGAGAACAAGCGGCTCGAACTTCGTTCTTGACAGAGGTAAGGTGGTTTGCGGAGGGAAGGTTTTTGTCGAGCAACACAATAAGGTAATTGATCGTTGAAGACAAGCCGATCGGTGTGTTGTGGATTTTGAAGGTGGTGGTTGTGGGGGAGATGCACGGTATTCATTTTCCATTTGTTGAGCCATATAGCAATGTTGTTGGCATATTTGCGTAGGATAGAGATAGCTTGAGGTAGGTGGGGTTCGGAAGTGTAGATCGCAGCATCATCTGCAAAAAGTGCTAGGTAGATATTATTTGTTTTTGGAAAATCATTAAAGAATATAGAGAAGAGTGTTGGGGAGAGTCTGGCGCCTTATGAGTAGCCGGCTGAGGTAGTGTGTACTCAGGAAAGGGTATGGTTATTGAGTTTGATTTGGAAAGTACGATTTTTAATGAAGGAATGTATGATGTTGACTAGGTAAGGGGGTATTAATATGTAAGAGGTTTGCTATTAGCCCGGGGTGCCAGACAGAATCGAATACTTTTGAGATGTCAAGGCTTAATAAGGGAGTATTGTGGTTGTTTTTAAGGGCATGTTTAATATTTTCCATGATTCTGGTTATCTGGTGTGTAGTAGAGTGTTCTTTGAGGAAACCGAATTGTTCATGTATGATGATGTTGTTGTTTTCGAGGAAGTCAAGTAATCTGTTTTGGATGATGGCTTCAGCTATTTGGATATTGAAGAAAGAAGTGATATAGGGCGGTAGCTGTCAAGTTCAACTGGGCTTTTGCCCTGTTTTTGGATGAGAGTAATGTGGGCTGTTTTCTAACATTTTAGAGAATTATTGTAACGTTAGTGAGAAATTAATTATATGTGTGAATGTGAAAATGGCTAGGGAAGGGAGTTGTTTAATTGCTGTGTTGGTGCTTCCGTCTGGCCCTGTGCTTTAGGGGTTTTTAGTTAGTTGATTATGCTGATGATTTCTTGGTTAGTAGTTAGAAGCTGATGAGGATGTGTAGTGAGGTTGTCCAAGTATTCGTCATAAGTGCTTGAGATGATTTTATGGAAACGGAGCTGTCGATGGGTGTGGGGAGAGAATTGTTTTTCGAATGAACTAGCGAAGACTTCCGCAAGGTCTTCAGAATGGAAGAAGGTACTCTGAGGGTTGACCAGTTTAACAATTTGCGGCTTTCACCCGATCAGTCTCTTACGGAATTTCTATATGGATCCGTCTTGTGTAGAAAGGTTATTTATTGTGCTGGACCAGCGCTGTTGCGTATGGGTGCAAATATTTTGTATGACTGATTTTTTGAGGTTTAAGAAGTGACGTTTGTTGGTTGGGGCGTTGCGCACTTTTACCTGGCGCGGTTTCTTTCCCGTATGAGGTCTCGGATATGTGTTGGTTGTGAAAGGTTTATTGGGTGGCTGGCTTTTGGTGGTTATGTTTGAGCAGTTGGTAATTGTGTTTGTGAACGTTTCAACGAGGAGATCGAGATCTTAGGGTATTTCCTCAATAAGGAGGGGGGGGGGGTTCGGCAAAAATATGTTTAGATGATATCGGAAGAGGTTCCAGTTGGTTTTGATGAGGGATACCTTAGTAGAGAATTTATTATTGCAGAATTCTATTCAGTCCAGTTTTAAAATTAACATTAATTTCTCAAAGGTGAGCTTACAATATGACACACGCAATCAATATCAAACAAACTAACTTATTTTCCGTGTCCAGATCAAACTTCATATTTCCAAGAATATGCCGCCATTACAGCCTTATCATTGGCCTGAAGAAAGTCGTCCATGATACAAAGTTCCAGTAACTGCAGACAGATCAACAAGTGTGCTGGGCTCTGAATTTCTCCAGAGTGGCACTTCATGCCTCTGTCAGTTGACAACCCCCACTTGGTCAGTTTCCTCTTGCATTTCGGTACACGAACCCTCATATTCAATGTCCTCTTCACCGTATAAGGGGGTTCATGTCCGGTAGCCATATCCTCTCGGTCGTATAAACTATGATATGTTTATTGTTATATATTGGATGCTAATTGCTTTATCTGGTTCATAACTTCATATGTTACTTTTTCTCGTCACTTTTAATAAAACACGGATTGGATTAACTTTACCGGTCATTCTGTTTCTTAAATTAATTTTATAAAATTAATTTTAGAAATTAATAACCCTTAAGCATATGTAGAGCAGTAAATTAATAATGTAGATATCGCTAGTGATTTTAAACAATCAAAGGTTTCTGAAATGGCATTCCATGTTCTCATTATAGTACTGCCTTCAGCGACCCCTCTTAAGTCTCCTAATGGTCATTTCCTTTCTCATTTTCAGCTTCCTTGTACCTATGTAGACTTTGCTATGTATTTGTTGGTTAGCTCCTTTCATGCAAAGCAACTTAAGCTTGTACATTGAAACAATTAAATCAAATTTTGAATAATCTATAAGTTTACAAAATGTTATCACTTTTAAATCGTTGACGTGCTAGAACAATTCCCCTATGTGTCAGTTCTGGCACGCACACTATAATTTGGCTGTCCCTGCATTAAAAAAATCCATTATAAGTATTTAACCTAAGAAAAGTCATTTCTTGGGATATTTATTACGCAGGTATAATAATTAAGTTTATTTTCCCATCCTTAAAAAATTATTTTCTCATCCTATTTTTTTTTAGAATTTTTCTTTTACTCCAAAATTCTCATCAGTTCTCGTTAAATCGATGAGTGACTATTTTTGGACAAAAACCGTTAATGAGTTGATGAAAAGAGAGGAGAGGGACGCTCTGATGGCAAACTATTCAGCACGGCAAGAAGAAGAAGAAGCCACGTAAAAACTGTTGTCATTAGCCTGGTCCATTTAATTAGATATATTTCCCTGTAAACATTTACAATTCTCTCTCTCTTGCTTCCATAATTTCATCACCCTTCTAAAATGGAATTTGTTGGCTTTTCACCTTTATTCTTCACAGCGTTTTTTTTCCTGCCATCAGAAGAACAAAGAGCGAATTGCTTTAACGCTTTCACTTCGGAATAGGTTTTCTCTGTAAAAATAGGGCTTTTGTTCTTGCTTAAGGAAAGAAGAAACAATACCACATGAAGGCATCTTTTCAAACAAGTGCTGGCTTTGGTTACGGTACACAAGAACAAAATAGCTGAAGCCTTTAATGGAAAATTTTTCCGGCACTTCTTCTGAAATTACATGCACCAGATTGTATTTCTTTTGTTGAAAAAATTTGAATAGAAACGAAAATTCATAATGGGCCCCGCATAGCACTTTAAAGTGTTTATTATCATTCATTCTACTATTTGTATATTAAATAAAATGTTTCAATGAATTTGGGCTCGCTGAAATTTCTTTTTTGGAAGATCTTTAAATAGAACTACTGTGTTTCCATTACATTTGTAAAATTCACATAGTATCTTTCTCTTATTTCGGACAAAGTCTTTGAAAATAGGTAGGTCGCTTTGGTAGAAAATTGTTTTATAGAGAGTCAGGCACTTGTTACTTGTAGCTTGTTGTACAGGATCGGTGTCTAATGGTAATTAACTGATTTACACTTAACATAAATTATCGATTATTTATTCTGAAATATAATGATATATCCTTAACTGCCCGTACTTTGCAGTACTACTAATCGTTTCTCTTTTTCTCGCTCTAGGTCACATGACCAGTAGAATGTATGCTCCACTTAGACGTGCAGTTTTCCGATCAATCTGAACCTCTGCTGGCTGTGAAACCATACTCTAATCTACGGTGGACCGAAAATACAGAACACGCTCTACAGTACCATTGCAGTCGAACCAGGGTTAACTGTAGAATGATGGAAAAGTTAACACCAAGCTAACTCAGGGCGTTTTTTCAAACCATCCCCCATTGCACTGCTTTTTCTCATCTTTAAGTCTATATACTAGTTTTATCTATTAGTAATTTTGTACACAATATCCCTCAGTTTGCATTAAACAGAGTCACTTAAGTTTACGACAATGATAATACTGAAAAATCATGCGTGGTAAAGTATTAATGCTAATGGTAAAATGATATTTCAATGGAACTCAACTGAACATTAATATAGCTTTTGAAAGCTGCTTAACCCTTTTGGTACTAACGGGACACATATGTCAAAACCAAAAGAAAAAATTGGTAGCGAAAGTGTTAAGACATAACTGTTTAAGACATAGCTTTTGAATACTGCTTAAGGCGCTGCTTAAAGCTATAAAGGAGTAAGAGAGCCGAACACTTTAACGTCCTTCTCATTAACATTTTAAATTAGTTTAGTTAATACGTAAAGAAGCAACGGCGTTTGAACAATTTTTATTATAAGGACTACGGTCTGACTAAAAAAATGTATGAGGAATTGAAAATAACAGTGGTATAAGCCACCAAAATGAAATTCTTGAGTTAAGTCTATGGAAGTTAAGTACATCCTGTAGGGGTTGCCTTGTTGCCTGCAACACAGGCATATATCTATAGTGTAACTAATTGGCTACAGGATGGCACCACCAAAACGAAACTAGTGGTTCTTGAGATGCAAACACTTTCGTATCTCTTTTTAAGTAAAAATGGACTTCTACCATTGTTGTTTTCATATATATATATATATACAGTAAAACCTACTTAAAGTGATGCCTTGGGACTGGACTTCAACGGTCACCATATAAAGGTGGCCACCAGACATGGCAGACTTTCGTATAGGCATGATTATGTCCCTGCCAGTTTTCTCTTATAGAAAATGATTACTTTATTCAGGTGGTCGATTTACCAGGGTGGTCATTTTACCAGGTTGCACTGTATATCGAAGTAAGTTTCCAACTCTAAAAGGATCTCGGTTTGGCTGGATATTGGAAACTGGACAGACGACTTAACATGATATTTAAATTGCAGGTGCAAAAAACCGTTTATTGAACAAATCAATGAATGGTTTCACTCATCTATTTCTAACAAGCAGACTTATTTATTTATACAGTCATTGAATGATTTGGCACAGCACTCATTTAAACCATTATGTATTTACATGAGAGTGATCGTATTGCACTCCTATTCTCATCCATTAAGCCGAACATGTAGAGCTATAAACGTTGTCAAAGTTTCTCAACTGGAGGGTTCCGAGAAATATTCTTAGGGTTTCCGTAATGCATAGTCATGGGTAACAATAGCAGTTGCGCCCCAGTTCATGAGCGCTGCAAATTTGCAGCACTCCCTAGTCAAGTAACTATACTCCGACTTTAATACCGCAAATTTTTTCATTGCTGTTGTGGCTGCGCAGCACTCCGTGTGCATATGTGCTCTCCACGATTAAAGGTCTGCTATTTTAACAGCTATATGGCTAATACAGCTAGCAATACTACGACCATCATTCCATTTGTTAGCGTTGCGCATTAAATTTTAGTGCGTCCATTGGTGCGCAAATTGTCATGATACAGTTGGTGTCCTGAAGTAAATTTTATTGTGACCTATACTGGAACAAACCCGTTACATATACATGCCTATAGAGCTTTCGGGGTCAGAGTATACATATGTATACGATAGAGAAAGAGGGAAGGCCTTTTTACTTTTGGGAGACTTGAGAGTTCACATTTCGGGGGGAGAGGAAACGATTACGTACCCCTCCATCGACCCTGAGCAGGAAACGACCCATATATTAACTATTTAACTGGACTTCGATAAAAAGGATTTTTCATTCATATATTCGGACTATACTTCCTTAAGGCCAACGATTGCCCTTGTATATCTTACTCATACAACGTGACCATTTATTTTTTCCTCGAAACGGGACATGCATTCTATTTCCCGTTTCGAGGAAAAAAATAAATGGGACATCTACTAATTTTTCGGTAATAGTATGTTATTAAAAAACCGCATAGTTCTTCATAGTTTTTATTTTTTTAATGAAAAGAATAGAAATGAACATGTGAAAATAAATAATTTATGTGGTCTTATATTTTTCTGAAGAACAAATTTGTTTAAGAATATTTGGATTTGATTTTAAATAAGAATAAATTTCTTGGCATGATTTCTTAAAATTTACTTTAATAATTACCATTGCTTTAGAAACTGCGACTAGTAACTGTGTTTTTTCGCTCATCCATAACTTATTTGTAAGAGAAAAAGACCCTTTCTACTGGTGCATTAGTGCCTGGCAGGCATGAGATATATTCAATAATTATACGAAAGTTCGCATGATTCAAACTATTGGTGTGAAAGTGTCTGAACAATTCCACATAATGACTTTCAGTTGAAACATTTCCAGTGTTCGATCACATCATCTAAGTTTTCATATCATGTCTTTTTTTGTATTTAATGCATCACATCTAATAAATTTTATTTTTTAACTTTATACCGTACCTACTACGTCATCTTGATTGGCACAGAATGATTCTTGCTGTCCTTGCGCCATTAAAACCCAACCAACCATCCTAGTTTTTCATTCTGTCACTTTTTACGGTATAATGTAGTTATAAGTGAATACTCAACTAATACTTCTGATAACTTGGTCACAATTAATAAATCCCTTTTCAATCAATACATCCATTACACTTTGGATTTATTCCCACTTAGGTATTTTGGTTAAATTCGCCCATTAAAATATTTCTATTCTTTCATTACTTTCTTTCTGTCAATACTATCATTAGATAATTGACAATAACATCTGATGTTCTGCCCTGTTGATCTTGAAATTCTAAAAGTTTGACGTGTATTCCTTCACATGGTAAAAGAAGAGGACTGAAACAAGGAATATTTTCATGGACCCGTAGTTTAAAACATTAGTTAATATAGTAACACGGTTTGCATTCGCTGAGGCGATTTTTTAATTCAACTATTGCTATTGGTTTTAACACATTTACAATATTAGCTTCTGTTTCCATACGAGAACATCTAACTTTCTGTTCAAAACCTGCTTGAATTAACTTAGAAGCACAATCATTTGAGAGAAAACTGTGGTTCTCTTGCACCGTGTGATAAGCCCAGGTGTCTTCCATCACAGCAACTTGCAGATCTTACGAAGTTCGTGAATCCTTTTTCTTAAAAAAATTAAGCATTGAAGAATTCGAAGCGGTAGCAATATCGGAATTTTTATGTTTTTCTGATCTTAAATGTTAATATCGCTGGCACCTCTATGAACTATGCTATATTCTGTATTCTGTACGCCACTTTTCACATCTAACGCCTGACGGGGATTAATTCTCTTTGCTTTATGAACGGGTACTTTCTTTGTAAATCAACATTAAAAGTGCGCTTGCGTGTGGGCATTCTTAAAATGGAGGAGGTAACGTAAAGAAATTTAAATTGACTACAATAACACACGTTAGTAAAAAAGCAATATTCAATCGTCACGAAAGATGCGAGAGATAGCAAGCTTCTAAATGGACTTATAAATGTGTGAGACGTATTAAGCATGCCCCACATCGCCGTGATACTAGGGTTTCTCTCTTTCTGAAAGCGGGACATTTCGGCGACCCGAAGCTTTGCTTGGGAACAACGGGACAGGCTACCTAAAAACGGGACGGTCCCGTTCAAAACGGGACATATGGTCAGGTTACACATATACCTACATCTCGAAGCCAGTCCGTTAGTCGTAGGGCAACCGAGATATCGCATTAACTAATATTACCTTAATGTTTATATATATGGTGGACGTATTCATATAGGATGTTATCACACAAATGTATCAGAAAAATCACATTGTGTTTTTCTCATGAACTTCAAGCATATATATAACAAAGGTAGATATAAATAATAATAGTACATATAATAGCTTTTGCATACGGAGCCCCTCGAACACGAAGATCATTTCAATTCTTCTTCCATGATAACGAGGTTCATAACTGCTATATAAAGGCAATATAGATGACGGTCAAGGGTCACAAGTCCTGTATTATCATCATTTACCCGGTATTACAAACGTATTACTACATATATCTGAAATTTTTAAACATTAAATCTAATACCATTATCAAAATAACAATCGTTTTGGAATTTTCTGGTTAAATTTTATAGTGTCTTAATATTTCTATCACTATCTAATATAATTACTATAAAAGTAAGCTTTGTACCATATGTTGTAAAAAATTCTCTTTCGGTTTTGAAATTTTCGTCCCAAGTAAAAAGCTATATAATGTAACAAGTTATTGTTCATGCTCTCCTTTATTTGTAACTTTATCACCAGTTAACATATTTAACCTCGAAGCTGAGAATATCAACATAACATCAAAAATATCATATGGTAGAATGTATAACCACAATTGTAATTAGGTTCAATAAAATATATTCTTATTCCCAACTCCACGCAAATGACCTTATCGAACAGCAAAGACGATGAAAATTGAATCTCAACTTAAGGACCTCAAAATCTGGGGTCAATTGACTCTCCAAAGTGTGAAATGCAATTCGTAGTTTGGTGCAGTGATAACGCTCTCATTTAGCATGCCATTAATTTGGGTCCGCCTCCTAACAATGTCCAAATTACAAAGAAGGTTCATCGACTAACTGCTCACTGCCGTTGGGCACTAGTTCCCTAGGTTTTAAGAGGTTCGGATTCTTTGGGAAAATACTCTGGGATTGCAGCTCTGCCTCCAGCAGCCGCTCTTCCCAATTTCCCTCACCTACCTTGAAAGGGCCATATTATGGCATAGACAAACAAGACAAATGTCTGGGGGCTCAATTTTTCTTTGTGCGGCTCGGAACGGTAAAGACTCAACGCTGCTTCAAAATCGTTCCCTTACAGCGATCAGGAGAGTATTTTTATCGCTGCGCGAATTTCCGCGAATTTTACAATTTTTGGTATATACGTTCTATGCAAATATATCACCTGTATCGAATTTATATTCCAAAACGGATTTAATCAATCAATCAATCAATCAAACAGTTCATTTCAGCAACGGGATATATACATACGGAAATGTTTAAAGATCGATCGATTATAGCGAGCATTTTTGTTGGTTTCAAGATCCTTGTTATATACTGGTTTTGCTATACTTACACAGGCTTATTTTACACGGGTTGGCTGGTTTGGAAGGATGTAGATGGAAGTCGAAGTGCTGCCAGCGGCGTAGGCAGAAAGTTCATAAGGGGGTTATAGGCTTAATGGGAGGGGTTACAGAGCTACAACTCATATATTCCTATGTTAAATATACAAAATTTCATTGCGATGGGGGGTTACAATACCCAAAACACCCTGGCTAGACCTCAGAGTGCGGCCACCTCCCCTGGTAAGTTCGAGGTCGTTTTCCTTTACACTGAATGTGGAATGCAAACAGGCGAAGAGCTGCACAGCAATAGATAATCAAAACGTCTACTTAACCTATTTTTCTACAGTCATGAACGCATCTACGATGTTTCATTTTTTTCACACTTTTGGCCAATTTTCTTCATAAAGTCACCCCCTGGCCGCTCCCTTTGGCGATATTTTTGTCCATTAAACTATTATTTTCATTAACTAGCTTCTAATCACTGCCATAACTGAAGTTTTATAATAATCTGACAATTTAAGGCACTATTCAAAAGTTTCTAAAAAAGGTCAATTTATGGCTAATTTCACAAATTTTGAGGGTCATGTGTGACCTGAAGATATTATCCGATTCCTAAACTTATTTTTTCACTGTACTTATCTTGACGAGCAGCAACTTTTCCGCACTATTGCGTTTCGATTCGAGCAACTTTTGAAAATTCGACCCACCCTAACTTACATATCACATCAACGTGTTTCTTTAAAATATCTTTATATCTCTTAAACATTTAAAACCAATCCCATTTTTTTTCTCTTGTTTGCGCTTTATAAATTGGAGAAAAGGTTCCAATTATTTTAGACGTATGGCGTTTTGTCACCTTCCTTAACTTTATTAGATAGTTTGTAAATAGAAATCAATTCTTCAGAATCAACGTTGGTAATTCGTTATCGGTTGTTTGCATTTCTGATGGATTTATCAGAAACGTAATTGAGTCCAACAATTTTCTATATTCCGTTTCAGCAGTTTAGAGAAGCTTAAGGAATCATCTGTTTACCATCGTAGCTTCAAATCGGGAGAAAGAGAAGTGGGATAGGCCTCCTGGCCTCCTCTGCAAGACGCCGTCAGTGTTGAAGGGATGTCCTGATTTAGCAATAAAAATCAATATATATCGATTCGGTACAGCTGGAGGGTGGAAACATCAATGCTTGTGTGGTAGTTTGGGTTGGGAGCAATAGACTTGAAGGACGATTTCGATTTTGGTTAGCCCCTTGTTGTATTTCTGCCAGATTTCATTTATTAAATTCCGTATATCTGCAGGGGAAATAAATTCCAGTATTTGATGCATTATTGCCATTGCCTTTAAAATGAAGTATACATCTGCAATTCATAGATCCGTGGCATTTTAAATTCATATATTTGCCATACATAGAGATTCGTTTAAAAATGCAGTTAGAGTTGTGGAAGAGATATGTTCCAACGATATCATACTTGGAAAGAGTTATATTCATTGAAATGTGGATAATATGAAAACGGTATTCAAGCGTGCAAAAATGTTTTTTATTGACGTATAATAACAAATAACGTCTCTAAGGACAACGTTGGCAAAACAAAGCCAAACCAAATGTCCACTAGATGAAGTTTATTCCTATTGGACTGAAGAGAATATTTGATTATAAATATATCATTTAAATTTATTCAACTGAATTATATTGCTGTTGGATAATAATATGGTGAAATGTCAAAAGTTTGTTAATTGAGTATTTTTCTAAAAATACGTCATAGTCCATTATATTCCATAACTGGATACGTTTCATCGCGCAGCTATGTCTGAAGTTGTGTTTTTTTTTTTTTGTTGTTGTTGTTGTCAGATTTTTAACTTTGTCTTCTCGGAGCACGAAACCCTAAACTACGAATCAGTGGAAAGAAATGCAATCATTCAATGTCATTTAGAATCAAAACGGGGGTTTTCGGCATGATGGAAAAGAGAATTACCAAATAAATATTTCCGAATCGGAAATATTCATATAAAATGATAGCTGAAATATCCACCGTATCTTTCCTAAACGTACCGGAATTTTAAAACAGGTATCACTTAAACTAACGGGAACTAAAGTACACGCTACCTTATTTTAAAAGTCAACGATCATTATAATATTTAAAACAAATGGTTTTAAATATCAGAAGAATGATACTTTATTAAAGGAAATTAAGCTCGTAGTTATCTTTCGATGGATATACTGACTCCGTTTGCTGACTAAATATTCAGCAGCCAGGAGAAGTGTCACTCGATGGGAGGGTGACGCAACGAGTCCCGTCGTATAACGTAGGACCGTATTGGCTGTAAAGCCGAGGTTTGGATTCCGAGTTAAATTGTAGGCCCAGCATTCAAACACGTCTGGCCAATGTGGAGAAGTTTAAGGCCAAATTTTCTGAGTTTGCTTTACCAATTTTGTTTTACGGAGTATCCTCATGACGAGAGAGAGAAACCTCCATCCTTCAGTGGTTTGATAATAGTCATTAATGAGGATATTTTTTATACATAGTACGTATATATATATATCATTGTAATTTTCAGAAGTTAGTATTTAATGGCTCTTACCGCCCACAGCACACGCCACTGGACACAGACCTACTAAGAAAACACCACGTGTTAAAAACAAGAGTGTGCTATATCACAATTTTGGAAATTCTATAAGTGGCGTATAACCATCAGCATATAAAACTCTTAAAAATTATACAAATGGGAGAAGCAGGGGCATAAAACAAAATGTCCCATGTAGAATTTCTGAAACGCTAATACGACGTATGGTCGTCCTAGGCAGATATAAGGCTTCCACAGCGATTCCTCATGATGTTTCCGAAACTTCATCAATTTGTGATCTTGTTCACGGCAGAAGGAAAGCAAAGGTCATGCTGGGAATGGGACCTGCAATTTTCCCGACAAATCCAAACCCCTATGTTAATTGGAATCACACACGAGACTATGGTGTTTCTGCAAAATAGCACTCGTTCTAAGATACCATTTAGAGTCCAATCAGGGCTAATGGTTCGATAATTGAATGCAGTGCCACTATGCTATTGTAAAGCAGTATACCTACATTTTCACAAAGAATTCGAACGTCTAAAGACGAGGGAACCAACCCCGGGAGTTCAGTAAGCAGCTAAACGTTATTTTTGGTTTTGTTTAAGGGGCAAGGATACCGTTGGTTGTCTAATCCGGATTAACAGTATGCTAGATGAAGGCGTTAGCACCACGCTACTGCAAGGGCATCTAATTAATTCTTGTGGATTTTTACATTTTTGGGTATTAACTAAATTTAATTGTACTTCTTTTTATATGCTGTTATTACGCATGGTATTGTAAGATTTTCCTTTATTTTTTAATATTGGTGCATTGGCGGACTTTTGGAGTTTGTTTGGATTTGACAGCCCAAGTGGTGATGATATTAAGTAATGTTTCGAGGTGGCATTCAATTTTTTGGACGAATTTGAACTTTTGTTGTTCAAGGAACTCAACTCTTGGCCACGGTGAGAAGAAGAACGTCATGCAGTAAACGTCATTGTTGGAATCGTGTTGCTTGTTTTTTGGTTTTACGGCTCAAAGACTACAGTGGTCATGCTGCGCCGGGACCTACTGTTTTCCGAGGAATCCGAACCTCTTAAGGCCTAGGGAACCAAACCCCGGACTACAGTGAGCAGTGCGATCTTTATGAGATCTCTGAGTAAGCGTTCTTTTTGCACTGCTGGGAGTCGAACCCGGATTAGCGGCGCACTAGGAGAACGCGTTACCACACTGCGCCACCGCAGGGCGAAATCGCGTTGCAATTACGAGCAAGGCCGGCGCTAAGTATTATGCCCTACGGAGTGAACACTCTTTTTACAGTCCCAAAATTACTTCGTGTTTTGTAATAATCGCATTATGCCTCTCGTAAAAAATCTGATGCTCAGGGCGAATGCTCCATTCTCCTCCTCATGGCCAGCCTTGACTACGCGACCGTAATGTTGAAACCATCTAAGGATGTTACGCCCAAATAATTTTGCACTTCTACTTATATTAACCCTCGAACAGGCGCGGGGTGCTTTGCACCCCATCTGATTATATAGCATTATTTCATTAAAAACGTCCAATTTTACAGGGAACAATAAGTGGAATTTTCTCTTTGTCACCCTACCCCAAAGATTGTGACTTTGAAGGCAACAGGAAAGAGTTTGGCCAGTTTCAGAAGCAAGGGTGGACTGTTCTTTTAACATATTGTAAGTTGTGGGGTGTGAAACATCCCGCGCGCCTGCTCGCACTTTAAAAGCCTACATCCATAAAATTGTGAATGTTTACTTTGCTATCCAACTATTAATACAAATAAAGTAGATCTTCTATTGTGTTTTTGATACATTAAAAGGATTCTTTTTTTTCTGAAAATATAAACACAGAATGATCTATATTGTCCTTGTGCCATAAACATACAACCAACCAACATATGAAAATGTCTTTGTACACTTGGCTTGAGATTTACAATCGTTCAAGAATAGAAAGCTCAAACCACGCAATTCTTTTCTTGTACAAGTGTGTTACAAGTTGTACAAGTTGTGTTATAAGTCTAAAGGTTTAAAAAATAGAGCAAATATCAAAGTTTTTCTTGTTTCTAGCAAGCCCATTTTACCACAGCATTACCTTACACGAGGACTGCCTAGTTGATGAAAATAGAATAGACGGCCGTTCAGGAGGTTGGTCTGAACGTATATCTGCTATTTTGTAAACATTTTCCACCAATATCTAAGGATATTCCCCTTTAAGTGATGTGAAAACAGGCATGCACTTTATTTGAAAACAAAAAAACATAAACAGCTCTTTGGCATTTTAACATTATCTGGAATCATATTTTTGCTTTTAAATCGCTCTACGAGCCGTTGAAATACGGACCGCAATATATATATATATAGACTACGCTGGCCATAGCTTGTCAACCTTTGACCTGGTTTATCGTTGACCTGGGTTCGATCACTAATGATACTAAAATCAAATGAACGTATGCAGATTGGTTGACCAATGCTGGACGGAGGATGTTTCATTATATCTGGAGAGGCTCGGATTCTCCAGAAAAACGTAGCTTTACTGCTCTACGGTAGTGTAACGATGATCCGTCTGTCGCGCTACTAACTCGAGTTCAAATCCCAATGGGATACTGAAAAGTATGCCGCTTTTCTGCACGCTGTAGTTCAGGTTTAGGTTCCGAAAGCAATGGATTTTTGGATTTCTTGAAAAACTGTAAGTTGCAGCATAGTAAGATTTAATACAAACAAGCGTTTAAGTGAACAATATTAAGTAAGGGCATATTTATAAAAGTCAATGTGTACATTAATATGAGTCAATGTGTTTATTTATACAAGTCGATGTGTATATGTGTGTGTGTTGAGATCGTAGAAAACCATAAAAGCTGCACTTGTACTTAACATAAGTCATACACAATATAAGCTAACTGCTGTCCCAGTATGATAAAAATAATCTATTAAACCACAGCTTGCTTTGTGCGTGAAAAATATTGTCAAGAAGTAGATGCAGTATATGTAGACTATTGATATTATTTTTACTCCCTAAAATTCATTGGATCTCAAGGAATTATTTCTTTTAATTAATGTATGTTCTGTGCGTTATGTGCTTAGAATAGACAGTGTCTATCAAATGTTTTCTCGGGCTCTTAAAGAGAAACATCAGGTACCCTCAGGGTCGGCTGACTATAGGTGAGAAGGGTTTTAGACCATGGCATTTGCAATCAAGAGTGGCTTTTGATCGAGATGTTTCATCTGAGTCAATTATGTCATATTACAAAACACAATCAATTACTGATGGCACTTAAAAATAATTCATCTATAAGCATCAAATGAAAATGAAATTACTATAATCTTTAGTGTTATCCGTTTAATATTAGTCCAATATGTATCCTCCTTAAAATTGCTTTATTTATAAAACACGTATATGACTCTTTTGCCGCCATTGCTCTGTATAATAATAGGAAGTCTTCATCAAATAGAAATGTAATAACTTCTTTATCCTTATACACTCGTTGCTTGTGGTAGGTGATAAAACCCTTCCTTTGGAGCTTATCTTTTTATGTTTCGTAACAGATCGCATTTATACATGCACATGGATATTTATGTACGTAGATAACAAATATACAGAAATGTGTATGCATTTTTTGTTATTTTTATGTTTCAGCATTTTTGAGCTCAATTGTTGGATAAATGCTTTGGTTTCAATTGACAATATATTTATATCATGCTCCAATCAATCAATCAGACAGCCAACCAAGCAACTAGTCAATCAATATATAAATAAACAAATAAACGAACGCTGGACATTTGATTTTAGATACAGCCTTTAGCAAATATAAAATTGCATGCAAATATTTATTAAAATTAAATTTTTACATCAAATATTTTATTTGCTGCTATATTAAGCTTCATTGCTTTTGTTTATTTCACATAAAATTATGTGAACATAAAATTATATGCTATATACTGTAATTTAAATTTCGAAATATTCTTGGGCAAAATTATCTAAACCTAATTAACATTGTGTCTTGCTCGAGATTGCTAACTATACTCAAATAATCTCTGAACGAGTCGGGTCGATCCTACTGAGGATACTGATGAATATTTATTAACGAAATACACTCTTTCGGAAGCCATAGAAGTTCTAAAGTGAATTTTATACCGAAAATGGCAGTTGCATGTCATTTCCATGATAAAATTCTACCGTACTTATCCGTAAGCTTACTGCAATCCAATATACATATTGATTTCGGGAGATTGCAAGCCTGATATTATAGTCATCAGCGAAAGGCCATTTCCAACAACCCGAAATAACAGTTACGTAAACTGTATCAAATATTTTCTATTAATATATTTGTGAATGCATGTTTAAGATAAATCAGAAACCAAATTGTTTTTGTGCTTTAATAATTTTAAAACATTATGCTTACATTTTAAATGGAGTTTCATAATAATATTACTGTATGAACATCGAATGGTAAAAGAACGACCACTCTGCTGCAACCTTTTGAGAAAGATATTGACAAATATTAGACTATAAATCATTCCTTAAGAAAAGAATGAGTTATCGGCCACTGGTGGGAACCGAACCCTAAGCCTTTTGATGACCTGTCAAGTGCTCTTTCCCATTTAATTACAGGCGTCTATCAAATTATAATCAAGAATTATAACTTCTAATTATATTATGACTATTTATTATAGTTAACTATATTTTTTTATATTATAAAATAAATATATAATATATATTATATATTTATTTTATATTACTATAAATTAATAATATATAATCTTATTTCTCGTAAATATGTATTTTATATATTAATAATATATAAGATAAATATGTATGGGATAATATATTGAAATCCATACCCATTGATTTAAATAATTCATTTTTGACCACCACCAACCACCACCGAATTCTATGGCATACTATGTTCGCTGCTAAATTGGCCAACAGACTGCGTTTCCATTAAAAAGACTGTCTTTATATTAAGCAAATTGCTGTTTCATGAAAGAATAAAATTGAATTTATGGTGCCATGGCAAAATAACGTTAGAGGGTATAAAATGAGAAGCCATATTTGAAAATAGGTTTACGGCCCCTCGTAAAATTGCACACAACCAGCCACATTCCCTTTTTTATATGAAAGTCATATCCTCCGAAATTTATGACAAGCCATGACAGAGACATGTCAAGTTATGACCTGAAATGCCAGCACTTTGCGAAAAATATATGCTAATGAAAAAGCGTTTCTGGTTGATTTAGTGAAATAAAGTTAATACTATAACAAAGGATTTGGGGCTTTAAAGGAATTAAAATGGCATACTAACAATTATATTGTTCTTTGAGATCAAATATGGTTTTATTATGTAAATACGTTTTTGACGTCAAGAGTGAAGCAGCGGAATCAAATACGATATTTATGCATACAACGTATTTACTAAGCTTTTTCTTGATTTTGTATAATGATAAATAAAGAATCAATCGATTAACTTGCCTTTGCGATATAATCGGCTTCGGAGATTGTTCTATTTTATTATTTAATTCATAATCTAAGTGAGAGGTCAGTAACCTACGGACCGTGACCTACTTTTGAATGGCAAACATAATGATTTTAAAATTAAAACCCACTGAAAATAGTCCCCTTAATAACTAAGAGTTTTCTATTCTCTAAATTCATTGATTATTAATTTGTATCTTCTTTAATTATTAATTTATAATTTGTATTCTCTTAATTAACTAATACATTAAATGTCATTAATAGTTAGATAGTGAACTAAATATTCACAATTTTGGGTGAGCATAAGTTGCCATACAAATGGCGATTTCAGTATTACTTTGGCAAACTACCTTTATTTAAAATAAATACCTTTAAAGGGTTGCCAATCCCTTATCTATGTCATAATTTTTTAATATCTGTCCGTTTTAGATCTTTTTGAGAATTTAATTTTTTTATTAAAAGTAATCAATATTTTTTTTCAATCATTATCTATTTATCCCTTGTTGAATGCAGATTTCTCATGGTGCTCTCAACATAGAAGTACTTTCTAAGCAATTCTTTTTCCATATCGAGCCAGTTTGTTTCCTCATGCCATATACGCATCTTATCTGTTTCGACCTTTTCTAGCTGTTTCAAATTTTCACATCTCCAAGCTCCTTTGAAGTTTGCATTTTCCGCATTTCTGTTACAGCTAAACTCCGTATCTCTGATATGGATGAGGAAACTAATTTTCACAAATTGGTTGATTTTTAAAATTTAGACGCAAAGATTGATTGAAAAAGATTTGCACACAAATGAGTTTTCATTCAGTGCTAAAATAACGAATATTGTGACTAAAATCATATACTACGCTTTTGCAGAAACTATTTTGCTGCAATTGGTTTCAAACAGACTTTGAAATACGCAACAAACCCGAACTGTACGGTAACTGATTAGACAGTTGAATTGTAGTTAATGCAGAAAGTATGGATTCGCTGCCATTTTCAAGGTCAGTTGTTCCTAATTTTTCGAGGATTGTAACCTTCAGTATTTTAGACACCCAGAAGATTTCCTGTATATCATAGTTTTATAATTTATCTTTCTTTTCAGGATCTTACGCTCCGTCGCAAAGATAACGTAATTACTAAATGGTTAATAAGGAAAGTCACCGGTGGAGTCCTTTTATAATAATTTCATGGGGGGTCGATGATAGGAGGCGTTTTGGGCACCCACAGTGCTTAAGGTCAAATAATGCTACGCAGGTCCCAACATCGCAAGATAAGGGTAGGGTCATATAACGGTCTAGTTTCTAGACGAAGACAATGCATCTTTTCTTCTTTACGATTCACCAAATATTATGAAGGTGAGCAAATACTGTTCTAGTCTAAACCCAAAAACCATGGATTGTCTTAAAACATTCTATTTATAATATATTCTTACTAACATTTTATAAATGCATTCTAGTTAAAAATATACTGTCATACAGATATCGACATTATATTAATATATAGAGCCCACAATTAAAACAAATCATTTACAAATTTTCAGTGCCATTAAAATAATTTTACCGCTCAAATCCTTATAAATATTTTTTTTTTTAAATTCCATGTAACAGAAATTGCATAACTAACGTAGCTGATGCAATTGATCATTAGCATTTATATGTAAATTTCGGAAAGTGATGTATATGACAGTTCTAGGATTTATGTTCAGTGAAAACTATTGTAAAGTCAAAAAATCCATTTGCATTTGTATTCGAAAGGGAAAACTAAACTTCATGCAGTTTAAAATTTCGCTGAAGGGAAATCGTTGTCTTCCAATATCTTACGGCAAATTCCTTCTTTAATATCTAGTCAAGCACGTAAATGAAAAGGTAGTCTTTATCCATTCTATTCCAGCCCCAAATAAATGCCATTTTCAAATCCACAAAACTCCATAATCAACTGACATTTCCCACTTGATGGATAAGGACAGAAATGGAAAATAAATGTAAGATTTCCGAAATAAGATTTATATTCTCAGCTGTTTTTTTTCCCCCACGATTTTATTTTTTTCCCTCTTACCCCTTTTTTTCCGAATCTATACTTTGGTTCCCACTTTTTATGGGCATCGAACGCCTTGAGGTTTTGGGGAATATCTATGCTATTCGGAAAGAAATGGGGAAAACTAAGGGGGGAAATGGGAATCCAGTGATTGTTACCTTACTTTGTTAATAATGAAATATGCATTCTGACACTATTTCTGGTCTCGATATTATATATCGATTTTCCTATTTCTGCTTCTTTGACATCCATAATTTGAATTTTTTCTTCGCTAGATTGGAAAGAAGATTTACCTCGAAACCTTGTCATTTCGTTTCAAGCAAATAAATCATATATTTTCTTTTTTTTTTCTTTTTTACATTTTCTTACATTTTCTTCTTCCATAAAAATTGCATGTTTAGCCTTATATCGTTTTATTTAAACTTACATTTGAATTCTGAATTTTTATTTAACTTATTTTGCATAACACGTCGATATTTTCCCTTATTTATGGTTTTTTCAATGTGTACATGTATTTAAATAGTTTAATATCTGAGAGGTCGCCGGAACTCGTCGAGCTAGCTTTTAGCCTGTTTTTTTTCCTGCCATCCACTAGGCACCTTCCAGACACAAATTATTTTTTTTTTACTTGTATACAATTTTTTTGGTTTCCTGTAAAATAAATTATTATTATTAAATAAACGTTGACAAAAATATACTCATGGCCAGAAGATCCCTATTAATACCAGAAACTTAATTTTGTTATTCAGTTCAATTAGGTTATAACGATATTCCAGGAACTTCCGGAATTTTTACGCTGTAAAAGATGAACAATGCAAAATATCTTGTTCTTCCTACTGAAAAGAGAGCCCCGTTACTAGAATTACTACTGCCCTTCCTTTCCATTTCACAAAAGAAGAGCTTTTAAAGTTTCCCTAGATATATAAATTAACAAGGAATAAAGTATTATTATTACGCATATGCAAATAACGCATGAAAGACATTAAAATTTTTATGTAAATGCTGAGTAGTCGTTATAAATTTATGTGAGTATTTTTAAGATTCTCAATATTGCGCTATGTGAATTCATATTTAAAAGTAATTAAGAATGCCCGATAATGAAATACAAAATAAATTTCAAAAATTTATGAGCAATTTATAAGGAAATAGAAATATATATCAAGGTTTAAAATATCGCATTAATGTTTGAAATGAAAGCGCATATTGGGAAATAAATAATAAAAATAATAAAAGACCGTCTGAAAACAAACACTGCATTACAGAAGGTATCGGTTGAATCGATATGTCGCCTTATCTTGTCATTTGCACTTTATTATATTTTGGTATGAAATTTCGTTAAGCTATGTTCGTAGTTTTTGATGTACAAAGTTCATAATGGTAAGTTTGTTGATCATTTGCTTCTTCGAAAACGAGGATGGAATCTGTTTCACAACAGGGTACGGTGACATTTCTAAAGTCTAGTATTTTTGTTTAGAAATGATAGGTGAATGACCAAAAACAGACACTTTTTTAAAACTTACTAAAAGGCTCGATTTTTTTGTTATAGAGTGTATTTTGCCCATAATCTGCTTTGCAGATATTGTTACTCTTTACTAACTTAAAGCTTTACATACCAGTAAAGGTAAGCAGCTATGGTCGATAAATTAATTACTTTTAGTAAATTAATTCCTCGCTGTTTCAGAAATAAATAAATTACGATTCAAAACAACTGTTTTAATTATATCAGATTAGTGTTAAAGTAAAGTTAGCCTTCTAATCGTGATAAAATTTATATGTATTTCAAATTCTTCTCGTTTACGAAATCTGAATTATATTTATTCTCATATATAGGGTGGTTAGTAAAGTCCTTATATACAAAGATAACTGTCTAACGGAGAGAGCTATATGTATGAATGTGATGTATAGGTATAATAAAGTGACTATGAGCTACAAGATGATACTATGTATAGTGCTCCTAGCGGAAAATTCAGAACTCAGAGTTGCTATCTCGAAAACTGTTCAAGATATGAGAAAACAGGCAATTACGAAGTTATTAAGGAGCAGCAAGTTAGTACGAAACGGCTTTTTTTCACCACCTTTGTAAGGGAAAAATCGTGATTTAAGGGGTTTTAAAGGTTGATCAAAATTCCAAAATTATTACATTAAATACGATATAATACGATTTTATTATTGTAGCGTACGTATTTGCATATCATGCGCTTTGTAACGAGATTGTGTGTGCAATAAAAGTATCGCCCCTCCCTGAAGCTTCCCCTCTATTCATATCTGTTCGAAGGGAAAGCTGTCACGCAGGGGCGTCCTGTACCCATTAAACTTCCTAAATCACGATTTTTGCCCTATTAAGGTGGTGAAAAAAAAACAAAAACAATCGTTTCGTACTAACTAGCTGGTGCTTAACAACTTTGCAATTGACTTTTTGCCCTTATCTTGAATAGTTTGGAGATAGCAGCTTTAAATTCTGAATTTTTCCGCTAGGGGCGCTGCACGCAGTCTCATCTTGTAACGCATAGTCACTTTACTATACCTACACATCACGTTCATACATATAGCTCTCTCCGTTCGACAGTTATCTGCGTGTATAAGGACTTCACTAACCACCCTGTATATAAGTACTTCATCACATTCTATGAATTTCCAACAAATGTTTTATGGATGAAATTAACTTTTGAAAAATATTCCATTCCCTCCCAACTCTCTTTTCCTCCGTCCAATCACTTAAGCCATAACGTTCCTCCGAAACGACAGCAACAAAGAATCTTTTGTGAAGAGTTCTCAGGAGTTATTCATCGTTAAGTTTGATGAGTTGACGTCTCAGATTTCGTAGGTAATTTATGCGCTCCCTCAGCATTAAAAATACGGCATAATAGAGGAAAATTTATGTATTATACACTCTTCTAAACCAGTTTAAGATAGACGCTAAAGGTAAAGTGTCTATTTTTGAAGAGCTGGTGATCAAGAATTTTTTTTTTAAATATTTCGCCCTAAACATGTTTAGCAACATAATTTAAAGCAGTAAAATAAATCTTTCGTTACAGTGATTGCCTTTTGATATTCACTTTTTATTTACTCATATTAAGCTTTAGTGTGGGACGAAAACTTTTCGTGGCTAAGCTAAATTTTCTCAATTAATTCTTCGGTAATTCTCCATTCCTCATTCTTCATTCCTCATTCTTCATTCCTCATTCTTCTAATTCTTCATTCTTCTTCATAAGTTAATGGTGATCTCATGAGTAAGAAATGAAGACTACCGTAGCTGTGCGTCGATGGACAGGATGTCAGGATATAAACCTGAAGGCCGCTTGATCCAGATGAGCCTAGGAGGTTGGTTTTTTTTCTGCTTTTATACATTTATGAGTCAAAAGGCTGAAGTATAGGGTCGAAAAATCTGGGTGTCTGAACCCCATTCCTTTAATCAATTCGCTCACAGATTTTCATTTTCATCTGTGAACTCCCACAATAGAAACAATATGTTTACTTCCCAGGCTTTCTTAACTGTTGCCACTTAGAAACGCAAGAAAAGCAAACTTAATAAGTTCAATTTCTAAAATTGGCAAAATGCCAAATTGTTTCATTTTACATGATATTTTTCATATGTACATGATTTTACTTTCCGTATCTGGCAATATGTATACTGATAGTTTCATTTTTTGCATTTGGCAACGGTACTTGTAAACGCGTTCCGAATTCTAAAATAATAATCAGTCTTGAATTTATCATCGACGTGTACACATGTACCACGAAAGCTCCGCCAACGTTGTATTTAATTAATTAATTTTCTGGCATGTATCAATTAATTATTTTAAACATTTAAATTATTAATACATATTATTTCAACTCGATGGAACTACATTTTCTAACACTTGCATTTGCACATGTATGAGGTGAAAGCGACAAGTTTCTTGCATCACCTTTGATAAAGGACTGCTCTTAACGCGTTTGAAAGCTGGGGTGATCTTTTCCATTCGCTATTTTGCCAGAATCTAACCTTTTTATGCAAATTTATTACATTATATTATACTTAGAAATTCGCTTTTGTAAGTCTAAGTAGGTTTTTTTTCTTGATTGAGAATATTTCGCTAACCTGCAGTACTTCAGCGGGAACAATTCTATGCTTTTTTCAATAAAACGACAATTTTCGCTATCGTCATAAACAAATCGAGTAGGAAATTTTGAAATAACATTATTACAATGCGATAATGAGTATTTGGGATAAAATATATTTGTTTGCCCTTTTGTCATTTAGTGGGGTTCAAGAGCAGCTAATACTCTGCCGAATAAAGTCAGTGAGGGTTTCCAATTTTCCGAAGAATCTGAACCTCTCTATCACTCAGGGAGTCATACCTCGCACGACGGTAGAGAGAAAGAGCATCATGCATTCTACAGAAATAATGGAATCGAAATCAGGTTAACGTCACCGTAGATAAATGCACTACTTCTACGTCACCTATAGGCGTACGTAAAAAGTTCATACGGGGGGCTTATGGCCTCAATGGGGGTTACAAAGCTACGACTCATATGCATATACCTATATATATATACCATATATACCTATGTTAAACACACAATACAATATTTCTTTGCATTGTGGGGTTACAACCCCTTGAATAAGCCAATGAAGTCACAATAGAATTAAATATGATTGCTTATCATAAAACTTAAAATATGATGAACGAATGGATGGACAGAATGTATGCACACATAGAGGGATAGACAAATAAACATAATAAGCAAAAACAAGTATTTTCATAAACAATTTATTTTGATGTATAATTACGGTTAAAACTTCATTTACTATTTTCGATAATGCGTGAATTGCGGAAAATAACGATCATGTGCACACGAAAGGTTATACATTGGTAAAATGACAAACAAAAAATATCACCCAGGCTTTCGGATGCATCAGCAGCAACCCTTTATCAGAAATAATGTGTCACCTTACTCCTGATGAAGAAGTGCTACTAACGAATCCTAAAGCTTGGCTGTTCTTTTCCATTTGCTATACTTATCTTTAACTTTTTGTATGTAAATTTTTTTCCTGATACTTCATATTCTCCTTAAACTTTCGTGTATTTTAACCAGCTCAATTTTGCTCTTCACTTTACAAGTGATTGCCGGAACAAGTTATAAATTGATTTTGTTCTTACATATCTTTTACATATATATATATATCGGAATCTGCTATTCTACACGAAAACACCCAAAATACCCGTTATTCCCTCCCGATTTACTCTCTTGTAGAAAATACCTCCAATTTATACGTCGTGTATTATGATGTGTAATATTTCGATATGTAGGCAAGAATTATTTGAACATTACTCTTTGAGTGTTTTTAAATGTGAGTTTGCACGAATTCGCCGTCTGTACTCAAAATATTTTGTGACTTTCTAAATTTTGAAAAGTCATATTCCACCCACGCTCGTCGCTTTTGTTTTCCTTCTGTTGATTTCACTTCAGCGATTTTGTTTTCCTTAAAGGGGCGGGCTCAAAAAATAATAAAGCGCAGCGCAACTGAATTCCAATTGAGAAAATATGAAGGAAGAATTCGCTTTATTGAAGACATATTTCAAGCGTACCTCAGCATAAGGTTATTTTTTCTGGCGTCTGGAAAATTCTCTGAAGTCATTTCGTTCCGAGATTTCCACATTTTTAGGGAATTTTTGTTCCTTCGGGAATATCTGCAGCCATTTCATCGTTCTCAGTGAACTATATCTGTTGCTGCAAAAAATTTTATATTATAGCGATAATCTATCTGAAATGTATAAATAAATGCTATTTGATTTTAGTTTTTGACACCTATATCCCATATCACATGAAAGATTATTTTCAAAGTATCGGTTTATGAAGAATCAATTAATCTTTTAACTGAGGAATAATAATAACAAATAAATTTATTCAACCCATATACGTTTATTGTTGATACTTGTGTTTTGATATTATTGTAATATTACAATTAAGATTTTTGAGATTTTGAGAATATTGGCGTGTATAGGTTAGAAGTGATAGAGAGCCGGAAGTAGGCTCTTCTCCGATTAGGTAACATGTTTTATAGATCATAGTTTTCTCTATTTCGGTTGCCTCTATTCACATTAATTTTATGAAGTTAATGAATATGAGAGTAGTGATTTTATTTTCAGAGTAGACTATAAATGCGAAGCATTTTTATGTAGATTTATGCCCACATTTGAGAAACGGCGGTATTGGGAAGAATAAAGCATTGAGTTGACGCAGGTATTTAATTTAGATATAGAAGGCCGTTAGAGTTGGAGTACCAGCAATTATTTTAATAATTTTTTGTGAAACAATTCTTACATACTCTTTAGTAAGTTAGTATTTTTCACTATACGATTCAGATCATATCATCTAGTAACATGAATAGGTGAGGAGTGGGAAAGCAATGCGAGGGCGGAAGGAATTGCCACATTCTGCGGATATCACAGCTTTGTCTAAGAAAAAATACATTTGCAAATAATTTTAAAACATTTTTTTGTAAATGGAGATATCGAGATTTAATGTGAACGGAAATAAATATAGACAGCCGTATACTTACCGGATATGCAATGTTTTACCAGATCCTTTGTAAGAACCTTGTTGCATGTTACATTTTCAGAGTTCGAAAAAAGTATCAGTATTTAACGTATTAATGAAGTAATTGAATCAAATTCGAAAAACTATATACTTTGTTCTACTCTCTTCTTCAATGTCGTGCCGTTTTGTCCTGCCAGGGAGGAGTGGTAGTCGTGACACTTCGTTTTGGTTGATTGATTGATTGTTTGTTTGGCTTTTTTATGGCGCAAGAGCATCTGGGCTATACTGCGCCAAGCTTCGCACCAAGGATTTCGTTTTGGATACAACTGCTTTGCATGTCGGGCTGCTATTCCAGAGCTTTGAGTCCTTCTGCCCCCATAAATAAACACGGCAAATATTCATCGCGTTCGCAAGCAATTGGAAGCAGCAATGCTTTAGCACAATGAACTAGATTATTCTAAACTGAAAACTGAAAAAGCTGACTAGCTGAAAGCGAGTTGTGTTTCGCTTGTAGATTATAGTAGTGAAAACTCGTTTTCTAGACTTGGGAAAGTAAAAGACGGTATTAATAAAGCAAAGAAAAATTAGAAAAGTTTAAAGTTCGTTTAAAAATAAATATAAATTTAATTAAGTTCTTAATATAGCATAATCATAGCGTAACGCGCCAATTATCCAAGCATATTTCGTCAAACGTAAATAATATATCTTCTTCTTATCAAGTCTATTTTGCTTAAATTGAAAACTTTCTAAACATCTTGGTTTTTGCTGCAGATGGATTTTTGAATAATATTTTTTGTATTGTCAATTAAACTTTATTTGAACTTGCTGTCCAAAGCAGTCAATCTTACACTTTTTATATTTCACGTGGCCGTTTTCTTACAATATGCCAAGCTACACACACTTCTATAATTACTTTTTAAACATAGCTGTGGTTTAGGCGTTAGAATCCCTGAGCAGAACAAATCTTAACGGCCCTCTAAAATGTTTTAATTTAACGTAACGATAAAAGACTAATTAGGGTTTGGCATTGCAAAATAAAATTCTTCACTGGCCTAAACCCTAAAGGAAAGGATGAAAAGGATACAATGAATTTAAATTAAAATGGAAGAGAAAATTAATTAATTTAAACGTGAATTATCATAATTTATTATTGTTATAATTATAATGAATTTATGAAAAGCTAACTCAATCAATATAGCCGCTTTTATTTTTCTATTACAAGTTATAAAACAATTTTTCGAGCTTCTTGTGCAGTGAAAAATTATCTATCAGATATCAGAAACCGAGACTTCCGGCAGTGGCCATATGATCACTGAAATGAACATGACAGCACACGTAGTCTACTAATTCTAGGGCATTTAAGTTATAACGCCTGAATTTATTTTGACGATAATTTAGATGTCGTAGGAGAATTATGAGAAGTATGACGTTTCTAGCAAAAGGTCAACGGACCAAATACTAGGTCGAAAGTGTATAAGGGCCGCTAAAGACTGATCAATGGTACTTACATTACACTTTTTAACGACCCTAAAATTTAGTGGCACTGTTCTTAAAGTGGGTTGGTTATACCTAAAAAAAGTAATGAATTTATAGGAAAATGTCAATTTTTTGATTTGCATGCTGAAAAACAAAGCAAATTTTCATTTTTCTAAGAACGGTTTTGCTATTCCGATGCGATGAGACCACCATATTTAAAAGTCATTTTGAATGTAGTCATGTCACAGGTTTAGGCATATAAATGGTTGACTTCATTTTCCTCAAAATCAATTTTTGAGAAATTTTGCATTACGCAAAACATCCATTGCGATGCAATTTTCAGCGAATAATTTTAATTTTGTCTGAACATATTCCCTCAACAATAATAATGAATACATGTTCCTTACCATTTTACTGAGGAATGGTATCTTCTGTGTGTTTGGAGGCAATTAATATAATCGAATGGGCAAAATTGTCAATTTTTGAAGAATAGATAAGTTCCATTTTTTTAAACAAAACTATTAGAAACAGAGTATAATTTTTCAGGAACATTTATAAGCATGATTTTGATGACTATTTAGAAATAATATATTTTTTACTAAAAATAAATCAAGTGGAATTTTTTAAATATAGCACTTAAAAAAGAACTGAATAACACATACTAAAAAACCTATTGTATTATAAAGGTTGAAACTGTTCGAAAAGTTTTCTTTTATAGCTGTTAATATTGGGTGCAATTTTCAGAGAAATTGGTTAAGAATATAAGAAAATTTATTTTTAAGTATAAATCCCCTCGTGAAAGCTAGAGAGTTTTTTTACATTTCTTTTGGAATTTTTTTACGTTTGACTTACAAATAAAAATAAACCAGTATTAATCTTAACTAAAACTTAAAATAGACAACATTGAAGGAGGAAATTTTTTAATGAAATGGAAAAAGTATTTATTGGCGTAGTATTTATAAGATGAATGGCTTTCATTTTTGCTGTCACAAATATTTTAAAGTTTGTTTTTATTGAAGAAAGTTTTGTCTTAATAATAATAAATTTTTATTTCCTATGTTCACATATTGTCCAGATTATATATGCAATTTTATATAAAATATTTATCTTTTACCACGTGACATGAAAGAGGCAGAAGTAAAACTAAAATTTAAGTGGCCTGTCCTTGAAAAATTTCTAAGCCAACATTTCTATCCCAGATCCTTACTATTTAATAATTGCATTTTCAATCTTCCTCAAATCCCCTTTATGTTTTACTTTCTTTTATTATCTCCGGCAATTCATTCCATAACTTTAACCCGTAGTCATTTACGTTGTACTAGGGCGAATCAGAAAGTCTTTGCCCCTATTTTTTATTAACCAAAATAAGGTACCTACAGGTAATTACAACTATACGTACGTTACACTATTTTTCCACATAGTCCCCACACCGGTTCAGACATTTGTCCCATCGCAGCACTAAATTTGAGATGCCCCTGTGGTAGAATTTGTCCGGCTGACTGTGGAACCTGCTGTCTTGGCTTCATCGTTGCACGTGAATCGCTGTCCTGCCAGGAACTTCTTCAGCGGACCGAAAACGTGGAAATCACTAGGGGCGAGGTCCGGACTGTATGGTGGGTGGTCCAGACTCTCCCAGTGAAATGACCGGAGCTTGTCGACGGTTCTGATTGCATACAGTCCGGACCTCGCCACTAATGATTTCCACATTTTCGGTCAGCTGAAGAAGGTCCTGACAGGACAGTGATTCACGTGCAATGATAAAGCCAAGGCAGCAGTCCGACGGTGGTTCCGCAGTCAGTAGGACAAATTCTACCACACAGGCATCTCAAATTTAGTGCTGCAATGGGACAAATGTTTGAATCGGTGTGGGGACTATGTGGAAAAATAGTGTAAGGTACGTAGAATAGTACGTATATTTGTAATTACCTGTATGTACCTTATTTTGACTAATAAAAAATAGGGGCAAAGACTTTCTGATTCGCCCTCATATAATCCCGTCTTTGTTCTTACATTTCTTTATTTTAATTTCTTCTCTTTTTCTTACACTATTAACATTTAATATCTCCACTATTTATATAATCTATATTTGTGTTTACTTAATTTTATTCTTTCATAGACCATGTTCAATATTTTAAATGCATTTATTTCCTTTATATTCAATATATTATTTTAAAATTCCATTCCATGCAATGACTTAAAATTAAATTTACCTGTTTTCTTTAAAACTCTGTTTATAATTGATTTAAACTCATTTTTTGTTCTTTATTAATATATATATATATATATATAAAGTTTTCCTCACCCATTCTTGGCTAAAACAGGCTTTGGGACGGGCAGAGAGGCATATTCCCAAGCCTCTCACAATACTTCTCAATGTGCCATGTTTAGAAACTTCCTGACGATGTGACACGTGTTTAGGATGGTGGATTTTTGCTGTTCAATGTAGGTGTTTGGGTCAATGTTGAGTTTTTCCAAAATCGTTGCAAGCGTCCCTGTTGCTGAAATGACTAATAGGATGACGATCTTTTCCATACCCCATATGTCTAATACTATCTATATATCTCATACTATCTGAGGTCTTGGTACATGGTGATTTTCGTTGTGTAGATTGTCTGTATGTTATTAGTGTTAGATACTGCTATGTCGATTAGATACGTGGTCTTACCCGATTTATCGACAAGGGCTATGTCAGGAGGGTTATGTGGGACTGTCTTGTCGATTATGATTGCTTTATCAAAGTAAAGCTTGTGCGTTTGGTTCTCAAGCACGGTCTCTGACTCATATTTGTAATATGGGCATTTCTCTGTCAGAAAGCCAGCATTCGCTGCCAATTTCTGGTGGACTATTTTTGCCACTTGGTCATGTCTATGTGTGTAGCCTGACTGCGCGAGGATCTTGCATCCTGCCGTCACGTGTTGGATTGTTTCCTATGCCGCATGACAGTGTCTGCATTTGTCGCTTTCTATGTCTTTTCTCTGGATGAATTTCTGATTGTTCCTTGTTGCGATCACTTGGTCTTGGATGGCTAGCATGAATCCTTCTGTCTCTGGCTGGAGAGTGCCTTTGGCCAGCCAAGCATTTGATGCCTTTTTGTCAACGTGTGATTATTTTAGGTCATTGTAGTGCCTGCCATATAATGGTTTTCCGGCCCAAGATCTTAGTTTCTGCTCATTGGCTGCCTCCAGGACACGCTCTTCGGTATTACACAGGTTTAGTGGCGTGTAATTTGCATCTGCTAGTACTGTGGCTTGGATGAGTGGTGACCGGGGACTTTTCAACTGGAAGTATTGCCTCATGCTCTGGATCTGCTTATCATGTAGATCTTTGAGGTCCACTTTTCCTCGTCCTCCCTCCTCCCGGGGTAGTGTTTTCCGTTCAATTGCCGTTGCAGGGTGTAGTTGTCCGGCTCTTCTTTGGATGGTTCTCATTTTCCGCTGGAGTTGTTCTAGTTCAGTGTTGGTCCATTTGATGATCCCGAAGGAGTAGGTGAGCACTGGTACCGCATATGCGTTAATTGCTTGCGTGATGTTCTTGCCGCTCAATTTCGTCTTCACAATGCTTCTGAGTCGTTCTTGGAATACTTGCTTGAGCTGAGCCTTGATTTTCTTGTGATCCTGCTGCCGTGTTTGCATTACCCCTAGGTATTTGTAGATTTCACCCTCGTCCAAAGTCTTCAATAGTCTCCCGTCTTCGAGTTCGATACCTGGTAAATCTCCCTTGCTATTCTTCTGAATTTTGCAATTATCAAGGCCGAACTCCATTCCTATACCCTTGGAGACTGTCTTTGTGATACTGACGAGTTGTTGGAGTTGAGTGATTGTTGGCGCGTATAGTTGGATGTCATCTCATACATGAGGTGGGACAACTTTTGTAGGTTTCTTTTGTCTTTCTTCAGCATGTATCAGTATTTACTTGTATTGAGCATCATTGATAAGGGGTCTAGTGCCAAGCAGAACCACTGGGAGCTTAATGCGTCTCCTTAGAAGATTCCCCGTCGGATGGGGCTCATTATTATTCCAGGCATTATTATGCTAATCATTTTTATGCTATGCATTATTTGTATGCCGTAAAACAAATATGTTGCTTTATAGCGTATAAATAAAGCACTATTGAAGAGGGTTTTACAAAGTATAAAGCAGTTATTTATTAGACATAATATATTATAGGATTTATATTATTTATATAATTTTAGAGAGAATTGTTTTATGAAATAATTTTGATTTTTGAAAAGACACTTACTAACGTTTCTTATCTTTAGTGAGGGTTATTTCAAAATTCTACTGCTATAACGTTCTAAAATCCTTATTTTCTTTAGATCCCCATTCTGGCGGGGAAATTCTGTCTCCGAAATTCTGTGGAAGAAATTTTGAGAAACACTGCTCTAATAAATCCTATAATATATTTTGTCTAATAAATAACTGCTTTATACTTTGTAAAACCCTTTTCAATAGCGCTTTATTTATATGCTATAAAGCAACATATTTGCTTTACGGCATACAAATAATGCATAGCATAAAAATGATTGGCATAATAATGCCTGGAATAATAATGCACAGCATAATGCAATAAAGCATATTTGGTTTGTTTAACAAATTAACAAGTCATTTACATTCACGGATGAATTATTATGGTAATTTCAATAAATAACTATTAAAATTTTAATAAATAACTATTAAAATTTTAATAAATAACTATTAAAATTTTAATAAAACCATTTTCATAATTAAGTAAAGTTTCCTACCTGTTTATTTTTAGGACTTGCAAAATAATGTAGCTATACAATACATAAAAATTAATATTTTTTGGTTCTGTTTCTGTTTTATAGATTATATCATTTGCCATTTACATTGGATAAAGAAAATATCTTCGAAACGTGCCAAAAAAATTTTCACAAAGCTTTTATTTAGAATTTCCATTTTCTCTTGTTTTGGCAAATTCGCCATAAATAAATGAAATTTTCCATTGAATATCTTATTAATATGCATGTAGTTTTTTACTCCTCTATGCAATTTGCTTTTAAAATACATTTTTCTTTAATTTGATGCAAATAAGTAGAAAGGTACTTTTTTTCCTACCATTTTCAGAAACCCCGCTATCTCTTCCGATTCCTTTTTATTTCAATGTTTAAATTCAGCCGTATAAGCAGTTTTATCCGAAGTGTTGTGTTTTTTGTATCCATGCAAATTTTTCGAATTGTCCATTTTTCATTTGTCTAATTCGAAAGAAGTTTTCGTTTTCAGTAAGCTTTTAAAATATTATTTTCCTATTTCATTTCGTTTCGCTGTTCAAAAAATTTCACTTAGCATATTATACAGTTTATAATGTGTATAATGTTCTTCAAATTCGCGTTTGAGGAAAAAATTCCGTACACAATAACATTTATTTAAAATTCTTTGGCATCATTTATCAATGTAGTCTGGTGTATTTTTATAGTATGTAATTATTACATTTCTTCAAATGTTCATTCACATTTTTGAACGTTTAGAAAAATATTCTATTGGTCTCCTGTTAACTGCTCATCAATCTTCCGGCCAAATCTTTTGCAGCACAGAATATTAAGGAACTATAGTGAAACCCTTTTATAACGGCCTCCAATAAACAAAGCTACAAGCTCGTTATAGCCTTTAGTCGCTAAAAGCGATATTGGCAGTGCAGCAATAAATTTTCATGCTTCCTTCTCCTAAACTTATTTTTAAGCATATTTATACTTTTTTATTCTGAAGTCTCTCGCAGAATTTACTTGTTTTGACTGTGAACAATTCCACTTTAAGAAGAGATGGGCAGTCGATTTAAATTTAATTAATTTAAAAATGTGTTTGAGAATGAGAAATGAATTTGACATTACAGAAATATATTTAAATGTACAAAATAATTTTTATAGATCAATGAATTTATTGTTCAATTTTAAGTAAGCGAGTAAATTTACTCGACTCCTTTTTTATTCCTGCCTAATTATTTTACAGGAATATTTTATAAACCAACTGCAAATTCCTTAATGTTCTTGAATGTCCTAAAGTTTCAACTTTCTCCAAACTTCATTTGATTTAAATTGTGCATACTGGTTTAACACTTGATATTACAAATGGATATTTCTTTTCGAGTATTCATTTAACTTATTACCAGGGTGGCGGTGACATTTTTCTGGAAAGAAAATCATGAGAATGTGTGCAAAAAGACATGAGCTGGATTTTCTTATTGTTTCCAGAACGATAGACTCTGTATAACAATATAGTACCGCATGTATAACACCGCATAGTGGTGATTTGTTACAATGTAATTTTTAAATTTCATTGATTTTTTATCCACAGCCATCTTAATGGCAACCATCTAAATTAAAATATAAAAATTATGTTTTTTTTAAATGACGAACAGTAATTTTAAACAATACTTAAATCTCTTCAAGAGACCACCATTGTTGTAATTATTCTGTCAGCTAAGGGGAGCAGACTGTATGTGCTATGTCAATATGTTAATATCATTTCTGCATGGTGATCCATATGTTCAGCATCAAGTGGAAAATGAGCGCGCTAGCCCAATTCATGCATACGTGTGAACTCAAGCATGGTTATCAACATCGGGCAATACATAATTGAGTATTATAATTAGGGTATTTGACAAACAGATGTATTTAATGAATGGTTTATACATACATATATATATATTACGCAATCGAATTAATGTGATAATATACGTATCATGTGAAATGCTTTATCCACTTATGAATATTTCTATGACATAGTCTTAAAATTAAGATTGCGCTTAATGTGTTTCAGTCACATTAAAGTGAGATTATTTCAGAATAAATAAATCTATGGATTTAATAAAAGACCTACAGAATCTATAAACAAATACAGAATATATGAGAAATCTATCTCTAAAATACAAATAGACTGTATAAAAGTAGACTGTATAAAACCACCCAAAATTTGACTCATTTGAAACATTTATTTTTTTAATTACAATTTCATCCTTATTGGATTTTTCTATTTATATAAAATACATTTTTGTATAGTTATATGCATTTTTTTAAAACACATCAATTGAATCCTTTAATTAATAATTCCGTATTAAATATTCTTTCGACTTTTTAGCTTGAATTCTGCAAATTATTCATACCCAGTGTATCAGCAGCGCAAAGTGAATCTTCAATCACTTTTCCTGAAATTCGCCACATGAGCAGCGATAAAATTATGCTGCTTTTGAAATTCTTTTAAAGTGGCGTCATTCAAGCCATGGTTACAATACTGGAACATCTGTTATATACAACGAAAAATGTACGATGACAAGGAGGCGGGATTAGCTTAAATGACTAAATTTAGGTTTCTTTAAAATTACATTAGTGGCATCATTTATTCATGAATATAATTTCGTGATAAATGTAATGTTTCAATGAAAGCGATTTTGTGATTCACGCAATTTTGTAATTGCAATTTGTAGTGCAGCCTAACGGCGATGGGGAATTTCTTTTGGAGAATGAATGATTTCGTAAAATTTTGCCCTAGCGGCACTAGGACAAAATTTTAGGAAATCATACATTTTATAAACAAAATTCTGTTCAAGTTGTAAATAAAAAATATGTGGATTCTACAATTCTGTTAAGAAAATTTTTTTAGAGCAATGACCCTAAAATTTTGAATATGCTGCATACTGATTAGCATAAGTTACGCAGATGTATCGTCGTCGTGGCGTCACCTTCTAGATATAAGGTACGGTTATGCATACGCTCTCCCTCTCTTTTAACTAGCTGTACGCTAGCCCTCTGCATGTCGAGGTTGGAGTCGTCATTTGTTATCGTTGTGTTAGAATTTATATTGCGTTTACTAACCAGTTTTACTTACGTTATGTTTAAATGGCGCAATAAACTGTTATTGTTTTCAACAACTGGATCAGTCATTTCGGGACTAATATAAATACCGAATTCAACATGTGTTGTCAATTCCACAATCAACTTTGAATGACATATAGTGGAGCTGGAGTCAGATAAGAAATACCACATATTGGTGAACAAAGCTTCGCTATAAATAAATCAACTAAGAATTGTGGGAATTTAAACGAAATTACAGCTTGGAACACGTGTCATAAACCATGTTCCCAAAATAAAAAAGCCACAATGCTTTGTTTAATAGAAATTAAATATTATAAATATTGAGGGGCGGACTTTTGGCTATTTTTTCAATTTTTTTCTTTATTTTATTAGCTCACTTCAGAGGTCATTCCTGGTTTAGTTCGGCTTGGGCTCATGCGCTTGTATCACGTATTTTTATTATTTGACGCTTATATGTTTAAAAGCTATAGGCTGTAGGCAGTTACAGATCCAGAGGGGGGCATTTGTGTGGATGGGGTATACCAGCTCAAGGTAGCCCCTCTCAGATTAATGGGCTATTGACTGGTTACCGGGTACCCTAATTCTCCCCGGTGGATCTAGCCCCTGATTTAGAAGAACGTTAGGTTACTTTTTGCTTTAGAACTACACCACTGATTCAAAGATATTATATCTTTTATTTAATATTTTAAGTTATATCTAAACTAGCATCTTGACATATAAATATATTTTATAACTTTTTTACTTTCAGCATAGCAGTTTAATTTAAATAATTATACTTGGTTTTGAATATGCGGTGTTGCCTTACATCTTTCTACTGAATATTAGATTATCGGGTTACCCAAAATTTCAGTTATCCGAAATAGGATCCATATCCCCCTAATTCACTTCGGATAATCGTAGTTCGACTGTATTTCTTACAATGAACGTTTACGAGTACCGGACCATGGTTTTTCCTGGCACCCGGAGACTATAATTTTTAGTGTTAACTGCATTTTTTTATTTACGTCTGCTGAGAGTAGTGTTTTTGAAACTTTGTCTGGTCAGGGGGACCCCTTTGAACTTCATTCACGACCCTGTCCCTACGCATTTTTTAATTTTAATAAATATAAAATTTCAAATCAAAATACTTTATCAACACTTTTTTTTATTATAGAAGAATTATTAAAAATAAGATATTTCAAAATAAAATGTCCCTTAATTTAGTGAAATACGTGTGGTTGATGAAAACAAGCAAGTTCTTGCATATATGGCTGAAACTTCGTTAGAGATAATTAGAGATCACCTCTCCCCACATTATTAAAACGGTAACCAATAAAGCAATCCATAGCCAGTTATTAAATAATTTAATATTGCCTTGACGTTACCTCCTTTTTATATTAGTAATATTTCTAAGCCAACTTCTCGTGATAACCTAAATTCATTATTCCAATCCATGCCCCCAAAAATTTCGCCATGGCCCGAACGGGGGCCACATGGCTCCCGTTGAGAACCATAGGTTGAGAGGATCAACGAACACTGCACAAACGGCGCCAACTATGGAGCTTTGCAGCCATAGTGGCAGCAAGAAACGCGGAAACTGGCTAACATTTTGTAGCAAAATTGTGGATTTTATCTGCGCTGCATGCAAAAATTGCAGTTGCCATTATTTTCAAATTATACTTATTTCTATGATTATTTTAATAGTATAACCGATGGTTCTTTCTTTTTTATAAATATTTTTATACTAACTGAAATGAAGTATTGTGATTTCTTTACACTAATGGTGTTCGTGGTGTTTTCTACCAATATAAACTCATGTTTGTAAAAATTGCAACACCATGAAGGAATCACTTGATTGAGCTGAAACTTTCAGGAAATGCAAATTAGGGTATGCTATTCAAATGATTAGAATTTCAGAGTCATCACGCATGCGTGGGCTGAGCAGCGCCCTCTGAACTGCTGATGGATCCGTATAAATAGAGGGCTGTAGCGGGGCGTGTATGGTTATCTGCTAGTGGTAAACGTTACATGAGACGTCACTATGCCTCTACGACGAAAGAGGACGACATTTCAGCAAGTTACGGAGTTTGAACGGGGACGAATGATCGGCCTTCGTGAAGGAGGGTTTTCTTATCGTGCAATAGCAGCTCGTATGGGGCGTAACAGCAGCACAGTGATGCGAGTGTGGAAGCAGTGGGTTCAAGAGAACCAGACAACTCAGAAATCCAGAAGTGGACGCCGAAAGGTGACGTTAGCACGGGATGATAGACACCTGGTCCGCATGGCGGTGACGGACCGTTTTGCTTCATCTGGACAGTTGGCAGAACGTTGGTGCACTGCTACAGGTGTATCATTGTGTGCTTCATCAATTCGTCGGCGTCTACTGCACCGTGGACTGCGTGCAAGAGTTCCTTTATACAGGATCCTCCTGACGCAAAACCATCGGCGCCTGCGGCTACAATGGGCTCATGGACATAGAGACTGGCGTGCTGATTGGCAACAAGTGGTGTTTTCTGATGAATCCCGCTTTAATTTGGGGTACAGTGATGGCCGCATCTGTGTTAGACGCTATACCGGTGAACGCCACCTTCCGGAGTGCGTTATCCAACATCATAGTGGACGAACCCCCCAGCGTTATGATCTGGGGGTGTGATTGCGTATCATGGACGATCTCAGCTGCTACGAATTGTGGGTAATCTTAACAGCAACCGGTATATTTTTATTTTAATATTGTATATTTACAAATGCCCCTGAAATTTTCATTATTGGTAAACATGAATATTTCAGATAATGAGTTTCAAAGTAATCTCATTATTTATTGACTGAACATTACGAGATGGTGGCGCAGGAAATGGAGGTGCTCAGCTGGCTCAAGCCCCCTATGGATTATAAAGTACATTGTTTTCCTTAATGTTGAATCCTTTGATCATTTTAAAGCAGCTTGATTCACCTTAATTTTTAAGTTGCTATGCTACTATCACGAGAGTCACATGCTTCAGAAACCTATTATATCCTTCATACCTACAAAAGACTTAATCCGGCACTGCGAAGGTCACATTTTTTAGGAGCCCATTCAGTCCTTCGTATTTAAGGCCCATATAAACCTTAATGCATCGTTGCTTGCACAGCACACGAAAATAAGCAGGTTTATTGGTTGAAAAATGCGTGGATCTCCAAGGCCGGTGGACTAATTATTCCACTATGAAACTCTCACCGACTGAGGTAGAGTCTATTGGCTTGAGTGAGAGAATACTCCTGGTTTCCGAGAGGTGTGTATACGGTAGACCAGTGACTTTCGCACGTGTAACTCTTCCCGTAGATTCGGTGAAGCATTTAATAGGTGTCGCTCTGCTGAAGCCTAAGTATTTGTGCGGAATTGCAATGGTGAGGATATGATTTAAGTACCTGCAGAAACAAATACAATACCTTTATTTCACGACACAAAGCGTTTTTGCTTCAAAAGCTGGAACGAACATGTAAAATCGTGATACCAGACGTATCGTGGAAAACTTCTGCCTCAAAACAAGAATAGCCAAGACCCGATACCCCAAGGAAAAAGATGGGCTTGTTTCCTGACTGCCCGCTCTCGCGCGTCTCTTCAATACCCGCCGATTCATAAAGGGGTCCGTTGAGCATTATATTACGACGGGATATGACGCAAACGCGGACACAGAGGGTAGTCATAAGGGTTATGACCCAAAAATGTATTTTTTCACTGTAAAAAATTCCAACTTTCATGATAAATGAAGGGTGTTATTCCAAGACCATGGCAAATTCTGTCCTTGAATAAAAATGCGTGCCCGCTCCTGATGTGACGTCACATAACAGAAAAACTAATGAATCCATGTTTCAAAGACACTGCTCCCTAAAATTGTAAGAGAAGACTAAAGTGATCATAGGTTCATCATAATTGAAAAAAAAAATAGAGGTGATACAAAATAAAACATTGAAATGCAATACAATAATTTACGTATGAAAACACACAATGTCCATCGTTGCATCACGAAAGATAAAAACAATCTCAGTTTCATAGTTTATGATAAATTTGCGTGTATGCCAAAAGTGTATGCAAAAGACGTGTTCCTTTTGAAGTATTTCTTATTTTGGATTTTATTTACTTCATAACTCGAGAAGTTTCTATTTCTTTAAGAAGGCTTTTTGCCATTTTTCAGGATTCACATATTTCTCTATAGCGGGTGATACAATGAATATGGAATTGTATGTGTACTTGTTTACGAATAAATATTTTGTTTCAAATATTGGGCATGCAGATTTTCTTGTAAAAAAAGTTTGGATAAATAATAATTTAAAGGGAGGTTCTCTTATATAACCAAATGATAGTGTGAAGAAATTAATTAATATAATTAATTTCTTTATTTTAAAGATTCCGACATTATATTAATTTCTATAACAAATATCGTATGTTTCTTTTCCCGCCTCAACTGCAGATCATCAGCAGAAATACGGAGTTGAGTACACGTGGTCTTAAAGGGACATTCTCATAGGCGTAATCTTGCGGGAGCAAGTGGGGGGCCCATGCCCCTCAGTTTTTTAAAACAGCGGCAAAGTCGTATTTTTTCCCACCCAATTTTGGGTTTTTCGTTTTTTTACCTTTTCCTTAGTTTACGCTATATTTAAACCTCAATGTACGACAGTGGCCACTGTGACTGTTGAATGAAATTTCTAAACTTTATCAAACTTTTTTGTATGTGTGAATAGAAATAAATATTTTTTCGCATTCTTGCTTCTATTCCCATTTCGTAAACAAGTGAGTAAACGAAAATAATAAGTCCAAAAGAAATATATAAGCATAATGTGAACCATTCTTCCCAGCTCGAGGTAATTCCTTCTCCCAACTCGTTCTAGAAGATGATTGACCCTCCCCAAAATAATTTCCACAAACTAAATATTTTTCTCCATTCTTCTATTTCAAACCTGCTCTTTTTATTTCTGCTCGCATGGAGTCATTACAATGCTTTTCTCTTTACAGTAAATCTAGAGTTTAACTAACGGTTTAAATCCACTGCAACTTAACAGTAGACAAAAAGTTTCCAGAACCCCTCATAATATTGTGTCTTCTGCTCGGTTTTCAATGTGGCAACACACTTTCAGGGCTCTTGCCGTTATATCTAACTCCTGTCAAACTAAACGATCTCATTAGATTTAGCTTACTATTATACTGTACATATGGATAGAGAACCAACAATTCGTTATTTATATAAAATAGACTTCTTTTTAAGAACAATTAGAGTCATCATTAACGGAGTCACATTGGGCACCATTTACTTATTTTAGTTAGCAATATATACGATCGACGACATCGATCACTTCACTCTCTCTCTCTCTCTCTTCCTCCAAAAGTTTGACCGATCATCAAAAATTATTTCATATATATATAAAAAAGGATGCCAGAAAGGGACTCTGGGATGTAAAGAGCAGCTTACCATCGACTCAGTTATCCTGGAACAAGCAAGAAAACAAAAGCGAAAACTCAACACCGCATACATAGACTACAAGAAGGCTTTCGACTCTGTTCCGCACTCGTGGCTCCTTGAAATACTCAGCATATACAAAGTGCATCCCTCAATCATCCGATTCCTACAGAGCAGCATGAAACAATGGAGAACCCGGTTACAGCTAAACACGCCAGACAGTAAAATAGAAACGGCCGAGATCCCCATCCGCCGCGGAATCTTTCAAGGAGACGCACTAAGCCCCCAGTGGTTCTGCTTGGCGTTAAACCCCTTGTCAAGGATGCTGAACACAAGTAAATACGGATACATGCTGAAGAAAGACAAGAGAAACCTACATAAAGTCTCCCACCTCATGTACGTAGATGACATCAAGCTATACGCGCCAACAATCACCCAACTCCGACAACTCATCAGTATAACAGAGACATTCTCCAAGGACATAGGAATGGAATTCGGCCTCGATAAGTGCAAAATACAGAAGAATAGCAAAGAAGATTTACCAGGCATCGAACTCGAAGACGGGAGACTACTGAAGACCTTGGACGAGGGCGAAACCTACAAATACCTAGGGATAATGCAAAAACGGCAGCAGGAGCACAAGAAAGTCAAAGTCCAGCTCACGCAAGCATTCCAAGAAAGACTTAGAAGCATTGTGAAGACGAAACTGAGCGGGAAGAACACCACGCAAGCCATTAACGCATATGCGGTACCAGTGCTCACCTACTCCTTCGGGATCATCAAATGGTCCAACACTGAACTAGAACAACTCCAGCGGAAAATGAGAACCATCCAGAGAAGAGCCGGACAACTACACCCTGCAACGGCAATTGAACGGCAAACACTACCCCGGGAAGAAGGAGGACGCGGACAAGCGGACCTCAAAGACTTACATGACAAGCAGATCCAGAGCATGAGGCAATACTTCCAGTTGAAGAGTCCCCGATCGCCACTCATCCAAGCCATAATACAAGCAGATGCAAATTACACGCCACTAAACCTGTGTAGTACCGAAGAGCGTGTCCTCGAAACAGCCAACGAACAGAAACTGAGAACTTGGGCCGGAAAACCATTACATGGCAGGCACTACAATGACCTGCAACAACCACACGTTGACAAAAAGGCATCAAATTCTTGGCTGGCCAAAGGCACTCTCCAGCCAGAGACAGAAGGATTCATGCTAGCCATCCAAGACCAAGTGATCGCAACAAGGAACAATCAGAAATTCATCCAGAGAAAAGACATAGAAAGCGACAAATGCAGACACTGTCATGCGGCATCGGAGACAATCCAACACGTGATGGCAGGATGCAAGATCCTTGCGCAGTCAGACTACAAACATAGACACGATCAAGTAGCGAAAATAGTCCACCAGAAATTGGCAGCGAATGCTGGCTTTCTGACAGAAAAATGCCCGTACTACAAATATGAGCCAGAGACCGTGCATGAGAACGAAACACACAAGCTTTACTGGGATAGAGCAATCATAACAGACAAGACAGTCCCACATAACCGTCCTGACATAACCCTCGTCGATAAATCGAATAAGACCACGTACTTAATCGACATAGCAGTACCCAACACCAATAACATACAGACAACCTACACAACGAAAATCACCAAGTACCAAGATCTCAGACATGAAGTACGAGATATATGGGGTATGGAAAAGATCTTCATCATCCCGTTAGTCATCTCAGCAACAGGGATAGTACCAAAAACGCTTGCGACGAATTTGGAGATACTCAACATTGACCCAAACACCTACATTGAAATACAAAAAGCCACAATCCTAAACACGTGTCACATTGTCAGGAAGTTTCTAGACATGGCACATTAAGAAGTGATGTAAAAAGAGGCTTGGGAACATGGCGCTCTGCCCGTCCCAAAGCCTGTTTCCGCCAAGAATGGGCGAGGAAAACTTTTATATATATATATATATATATGAAGAATCGATAAATTTAGGCAGATCATATTTGGTCTGAATAAGAAAGAAGAATTGGATCTGCAATGTACAAATATTCATTGGCGTTATGAGCCAATAATCATGGGTTAAACAATGTTTTAAAGATCCAACATTCCCCATTCAATGCAGACATTATACAGGAAGACCTGTTTGTTTATAACCATCCATGTGGCAGAGATTTAAACAATTTTTTGTGTTTGAAAGAGACAAAAAATAGAAAGAAATAGAAAGTCGTATATACATCTCACATCAAAGTAACACTGTTGAATAACTTACAAGTAGTAATTCAACAAACTCAGTTCAAGTAATACCACAAATGTAAAAAAAATATAGATGAATTTATTCAGTGTCAGAAACTTTTCATTTTTAGCCGAGTTTTTGCAAGCATATTTTATTAATAATAAAATAGGAAGTGGTTAAATTACCTTGTAATAGCAGTAATGTAGAAATTAAATTCAAACTCGTAACTAAAAAGATAGCACATGATCAGTTGAAGGCAGTTTTGAAAGTGTTTCCACATCTTATAAACTAAGCAATACCAGATATCCAAAAGGAGTAATGAACAGGTGCTTCCATCTATATTTGAGAACTGCGATTAGATGTATTTAATTGCAATGATTATTCTTTATATGAAACATTTAAGATTTCTTTCTAGAGATGAAATTTGCAAATGTTCTATTTATATAGTTCATTGGAAAACCATTTAAAACCAAACATTTTTTAAAAGATCTTAAGCCTTCAGAAATGGCTTCAACTCTATTTGAAAGCACTTTCTGTCTGAAGAGTTCACCTAAAATCAAATTTTTTATAACATGTTTTCTGAGACATGTGTCATATTGCAAGTACTGAACAAAAGCAAATGAAAATTGTTTTCTTTTATCGCATATTTGAAAGACAAATCTATTATTTTCATTGATAGTAATAAGTAGCTCTGAAAAGTGAACTTAAGTTCTAGATACAGAGGTATCTTTCAGTGTTAATCCTGGGGGATAAAAATCAAGGTCCAATTAATGCTCCATACCATAGCCTATACAGATTATATCATCTATATATCTGCCAAAAAATAAATCCGTTCTTGGTGAAGACAAACTTTCATATTTATGTAAGTATAAATCTGCAGCTACAGAAGAATATACTCCCCCTTGAGAAAGCCCTCTTACCTGTTTATAATAACCAGTGCCATTATATACCATATTATAGTTAAGACAGAAGTTTAGTAGTTTTACAAACGAGATTTTGTCAATTGATTTTATATCATACTCTGTAAATAATTCTAATAATACACGATATAGGTCTCTTAAATTGATTTGGTTAAATAGATCCTCAAAATCAAAGCACTTAATGAAAGTGGGATTCCTATCACTGGAGTTCGAAGTCTTTAAAAGTTGAAAACTATTTTTTAAAATAAAGGTATTTAAGGAAATTTTAACATAAATCTGTTTAAGTATTCAAAGAAGCAGTTTAACAGCTCTAACACTATAAGAGCTAGTAGCACATCTAACAGTGCGAAAACCAATTGGATCTTTATGAAATTTAACAGTAAGCGTCATGTATGGGAAGTTGATTGGAGATTGGATAGCTTTGAGTTTCTCAAAAGCACCCTGTATGTGTTTGAAGATAGGGGTAGTGCTTGTACCCAGATTTATATATTGCTCTGTATTATCAAGAAATTTCTGTATGTTTGAAGCATAGAACCTCTTGCATATGATGGTAAATGTCGAAAAATATTTATCTATGTTCAATAACATAAAGCGTTTATAAAAATCCTTCAAATCTCTTTTGTATACTGCAATGCTCTTGAAATTTTTGTGATCTATTCCGTTTTTCATACCAGATCACTTGTGAAAAATTTTCAATTATGTAATTATTTCTCCAAATGTTAAATGATTTGATTAGTATTGCATTGTAATAGACACATTGTAAATAAAACCATCAATTTCTCTGATGATATTCTTCTGTGTTTTTTTGCATATATTTTTATAATCTAAACTTTGTACCTTATTTATGTTGGTGTGATATTGGTATATTTAATGATAACACTATTCAAAAATCTTTATTACTATTGTATAATTTGTTCTGAGTACATATTGTAAAATATTTTTTAATTGTTTTCAAACCTATATATATATATATATATATATAGTACTCTAATATATTTATTGAATAAAATCTTCATTAATGAACGTGAGATTTTTATAAAACCAAGCTGATAACTTTAACATTATTTATATTCTCATTTCTAAATACTTTTAATAGAAAGTAATATTTCGTGTTGCAATTTAAATGAAAAGTATCAAATTCGGGAGTTTATAATTTATAAAGTTATGGAAATACAACAGGAAGTAAAATAATTTCCCAAAAACTAGGAATAAGGGCATATATATAACTTAACTAATCCATGGATATATTATAAATAAAATGCTACTAATGCCGTAAAACCCAAATTCCATATATTGTTGTACATAATCGCCATGCTTGGTTCTGTTTTGCGCATCGTATATCATTGCTAAGGTGGTGAAGTAAACGACGGGTTCTCGAAATTGCAAAATCTGCGCCAACTTAATAGGATTTTAACGATTTTCAAAGTCATTAATCAATTTCTTTGTTGGGGTACCACCAACAAACGGGGATTCATCATCCAACACGTTCTCTTGCGGGTTTTGAAAATGCAAGAGCATTCACGTAACTTCTCTTAAATGGTCGTAACATTCTAAAAATTACCGCATATTTGAGTTATTAAAATGTCTACATACGTACGAATATTAATTACAATTACTAAACGATTGTATAATTGTGATGATTTGGAATGATTGTTGTGATTATTTTCCAAGAGTGGAAATATGGTTAACTATATCTCATTTTAATTCTCATTGGATTTTGTGATTACTCTTCTGAATTTACATTTGCACCTTCCAAAACAAATACATTTTCTGAACCTTTGACACAAATATCCGGAATATTAAAAATTTCTCGATATATTTCGGTTAATCATACTAACCTTTTAATATATCTGATATATATATTTAAATATATATATATATATATATATATATATATATATATATATATATATATATATATAAATTGATATGTATTTATTTATATAAATTGAAAGTAACGTTCTTGAATATTGCCTGCGCTCATGTTGCGTTTTTTTTTCTTACTTTTTTAACTCAGTTTTATTGCCAGTAGTCGAATATGATAAAAAAGTGGTTATAATGAATATTTTCAGACGAAAATTGAAATGCAGCTACGATTGTTAACTTTGATTTTTAGCGTTTTATGTCACATTGCAGTTTATATTTTTCAGTCCGAAGAAGAATTGCACAATGACAAGTTGAAACGTGAAGAGGAATAAAAATAAAACCCCGATAAACGTATCCGAAATTTTTTAAATCCTATGACAATTTTACAATGAAATCATTTCTGAATCCAAAGAGAAAATGCATTCTTTTACAACCAAACTACAACATAATAATCGTCCCCTAAAAATCCTTCATGAAATGAAGATTATACATGGATATGGTTCATTAATGATATATAAAAAAGAAAAACCAAATTGTATGAAAAAATAATTATATATTTAATTAGGTTCAAAATAAATTTATATTAAAAAGATTAGTTTAAAGTGAATGAATCTGGGCGTGAAATTGGCGCGATTGGTGAGAAATATGACACCAAGACCTGACGGAAAAATGTAATAGTAGATCGACTCACTGTGCTAAACACTCGATGATTAATATATTACACAATAGGCACAGTTTTTGGAACGAAAATTTATTCGGCTTTAAACGTTTTTCGAAAGCCTTGAGCTTTCATCAAAGAAGCAAGAAACCCTAAGCGTACATCGCTCATAAGGGCGAGTGTACGATTGTTTATTGTATAAAGGGTAAGGTTGTTGGTGGATTGGCGCCTTCTATCGGTCGAGCCAGATGAATGTGGACTGTAGGAGGAAGTTGGTTGCGTTGAGGATTGTGTTAAATGATAAAAAATTGTAATGTATATGATTAAAAAATTATTGGTGAAATTTTAAGTGGAGAAAACGCGACAACGCCGGATGGATATTGGCCGTAATTGATATATCATTCACCAGGTGCTCGATGTTTTGATGGATTAAAAAAGTTTCAAAAAAATTTAGATCAGCGGGAAATCGTACACCTGCCAAACTCGTCGTGCACTCCGGTTCACGATTAAAGAACACCGGGCATACGTACAAAAACAAGAATTGACTAAATCATCCATAGCCGTTCATTGCTGGACTTTGAACCACAAATTTAACTTCGATGAAGCGAAGTTAATAAGTTAATTTTGTGGTCCAAAGACCAGCAATGAACAGCTATAGATGATTTAATCAATTCTTGTTTTTTGTGCCTATGTACGGTGTTCTTTAATCGTGAACCGGAGTGCACGACGAGTTTGGCCGATGCACGATTTTGAGCACGAGCATGGGATTTCATAAATACCCCATGAGTTGTGATCCGCAACCGAGTCTTTTAGTTTTGAAATACCAATATCATTTAACACAATCCTACACGCAGCCAACTTTCCTCCTACGGTCCACATTCACCTGGTTTCACCGATAGAGGGCGCCAACTCACGGACATTAACCATAACCTTACCCTCTATACAATCGACAATCGCACACTCCCCTTATGAGTGATGTACGCTTAGGGTTTCTTGCTTCTTCGATGGTAGCTCGAGGCTTTCGAAAAACGCTTAAAGCCGAATAAATTTTCTTTTAAAGAACTGTGTCTGTTGCGTATTATATTATTCATCGAGTAACAGAAAAATTTTGTGAAAAAATCAATTAATTAAAAAAGTACAAAGAAGTTCAAAAGTGAAGTAGTGTGGTTATTACTATCCTGGTTTATATGTATGATCAGTGATAATGACAAACAAATGAACAACCAAATAGAAATATAAAAGATAGTATATACCGGGTAATGATTGACCTTATTCGCCTTAAAGTCTCCAGAAGACGATAAAGCCGCCTTAATAAACATAATGTTCACATACGCTCGTATTATACGAAATTAGAAATAATACTAAAGTTAAGACATGGGGACTTTTGGAACGTGGAGACATACGAGAACTGACCTTAATAAGAGGGTGACCTCATATTGAGGTCTATTTGTTAATTAATTTATGTGCATTACTTAATATGTGGTGCAAGATATTCAAAATATTTAAATTGTGAAAGGCACAAAAATTTATATTACATTTAGTTCACCATTGCACGTAACTAAACATATGGAGCAAGAAACGAAAACCATTTAACACCATGGCAATTACAACAAAGATATCCATATTTTGTTGTCTATATTTTTTTATATAATGTACCGCGTTCAGGGAACCAGGCCGATTAATAACATTTATAGTAGCCACTTATGGTGTATATTACGTCACTATCATCACGTAGCCAAGATTTAATATAACCATGAAGTATTTTGCCGAATTTTAACCAATTGCAAATGTCACCTTTCGTTAGCTAAAATTTATGTATGGATCTGCAGTCTACACTTATGTATGCTCCCCCTTAACTGAAAAAATATATTTTACGTCTTTGTGACAATTTTGAACATCGTGATTATCATTTAAAAATTCATTTTGAGTCGCATACCTCAATTTTTGGTTGGGAACGCTTGAATCTTACTTTGACTATCTCTGTGGATGTACACATATTTTTGCAACATTTTTCTCAAGATTACGCTAGAAAATTCGATTTATTTATAACGGTTCACTGCTGTTAATAAAACTCTTTAATATTTCATTCGATTTCAGTTCCGACAAGCACCAAACGCCTGGAATAACAATCCGGAACAGGAAGAATCGAAAAGCATAAATAATTTTAATGTATAAGATCGCAAAAAGATTTTTTAAAATATTTCATATCCATCCTGACACAGATTTTCATGCCTGATTTCCTGGATTAGCCAAACAAACGTAACAATACATTTCTTCAGATTGCATACCTCAATTGTGCAATTTTCTTTCTTTTCAATTTCAACTTTCCGCTGATCGTAATACCCTCGGCTTTACAGTTTTTGGTAACCCGCCTCTGGGCTCAAATGTTTAATATATATGCATGCAGTTTCTATGAGTTGGTTTCCATTTTTGGCGAAGGATTCCTACGCTGTTCTTCCATGCTCTGGCTATGTAAAAGAACGAAAAGAGGAAAGAGCATGGTGGCGCTTAACCGGCTGGTAAGAGTGCAATTCGACTGGAAAGGCTTTTAGTTTTGGTCTGGCAAAAAACGTCAAATACTCGTCTGAACTATTTGACTAAAGTTTTTGGAATCTTTTACGAGTACACAAAAGTAGTTTTAAGAAGACCAAAAAACTGAAAAAGTCGGTCGAAATATTCTACGTATTTGGCATTTGTGTAAGTGAAGGCTTTGTGTTCTTACGAACGATATTGGAAAATTGGAAAATCTATCATAATAGTTCTCAAACTATTTTGCCCATGCATTGTTTACAACACATTTCCGGATGTCATTCCCTTCCCTCCCACTTTTCTAAAATGCTTTTGACCAGTATCATCAGTATCTTTACGGTTTGCTTACTAATTTGATTGCACAATTCCCCCTCCCAACCATGAAATTCACCCCTGATTTAGAACCACTTATTTATTTGAACCGTCCCACAACGGTACACTGCCAAAAATATCGACACTCGACCGATCGCCGCACAATGGAGTATTTGTGGAAAAATCCTGGCCAAAAATATTTTTTATGTGTTTTAAAGTTAAACCCACTTCTGTGGACTATTAACTTACATTTATTTGTATATA